>CAWUFW010000237.1:3240000-3757500 GCA_963921515.1 Calotriton arnoldi | reverse complement strand
TCACAAGATGGCTGCCAACACTTCCTGGTTGGAACTGTTGGCAGCCAATCAGATCGCAGACTCGAGATCGGGAGGGTTCATGGATCCTTCGCGTGGATATATGGATATCTGAGAAATGTTTAAATTTCACAGGAACTACTGAACGGATTTACACCATTTAACAAAAAGTGTGCTTTCTGAACCAAGAGCTACCTTTTTGCCAAATTTGGTGTAATTCCGTTCAGTAGTTCAGGCTGTAGCCGTGTCTAAAGTTTCCTACGGAAAGAGAAAACATGTTTGGGACCACCCCTTTTTCTCAGGCCCCCACTTTATGAATCACCCCAAAACTTTCAACACAGCAGCTGACCTGACCGCCCCATTAGTTTTGAAAATTTCGTGAAGATTCCTCAAACTGCGCCAAAGATATTGGCAAAAGAAAAAATGGTTTTTGAATAGAAACAAGGTCCTAACTAAAACTACCTACTGGCGACCACCAGTAGGTAATATATATATATATATATATATATATACATTAAATATATAATAAATTATATAATATATATATAATGTATATATATATATATATATATATATATATATATATACATTAAATTACAATGACTTGTATTTATATACTTCCCAACTTGCCCGCTTTCAACTTCAAAATAGGCTCCTGCACCCTCAGACTGGCTTTAAAGGAAGACTTTATTGTGGCTACTAGTTAACGTGTTTCGACCGCCTCTGTGGTGTTTCTCAAAACAGTTCAAAGTCGCCATTTTTTCTGTTTTATACACACAGATGGGTTCCAAAAATTTAAAGTGACAGTGCAAATTATTTCTCTTTAAGTGAAACTAGTGCAAATAATAACAGTCATCTATCTCCCGGTTGTATTGCACAGTTAATACCACTGCGCAGACAAACTGTACCAAATCATTTACAGAATTACAAGCACCCATTAATGTTCCAACTTGATCTGTAGATGTTTAAAGCAGCAGGAACAGACTGTATTAGCCTTCCAAGGTATTTAGTTTAACACTTGGCTTCTGGCCACCCAGAGCCACGCTTCAATAGACACTTGAAAGTGCATAGTGAAAGTGAAATTTCTTTATGTATACCTGAATATATATAGTGTGCAAATCATTGCAATAAATACATATACTAGAATTCACCTAATTGAAAATTCAAGAAAACCTCAATTGGAAAAAGCCTGAGAAATAATATTAAAATAATTTTCAGAATTTCTCCTATTGCCCGTCGAGATATGTTATGATGTATTCCCATCATTTATCTGCTAAAGGATTCTGGGCAAGTGCCCCTGACACATTGAATGATGTCATCAACCATTCCTTACTCCAAACCAATTTGAGCAGAGAAGGAGAAAAACTGCAGGGGAGGGGAACCCTTACCAATCATCAAATTTGTGCAAATCTAGGAAAAGAGTATAGACATTTATACCTATGCAACAGATTATAAAATACTCTTGGTTCATACATACTATAAAAATCTACATTTTCTCAAGTTAAACAACAAATGTCCAAATCGATCAGATGATAGACCTAATTTTTTTTTAAAAGTTAAAGTGCTCACAAGTGTCTATATGGAACCCAATACATCTAAAAATATGTTACGAAGAATGAATAGCTGAATTGGCTCACTTTAAAAGATATTATACCGATTCTCAAAATTTTATAAATGAACATACAGATCTTCTTCTATATTCAAACCTTCTGGTACTTTGGTATTGAATCTCAAAATGTGTGTTGATTCAAGTTGCCTCAGGCACTTTTCCCTGTTGCCTCCTCCCATTCTGATCGGCACTTGATCCAATACAAAGTACCTAAGATCTTCTACATTACTTGCGTGTATTGCCTCAAAGTGTCTGGCCACTGGATAGGTTTGGTCCCTATTTTTAATGGCTCTAATATGTTGTAAGATGCGCTGATGCTCTCTCAAGATGGTACTTCCTATGTAGAGCTTCGGGCAAGTACACCTCAAAACATAAATGACAAACTCACTCCTACAATTAAGTGGCTTCTTGATCTTCCACACCCTGTCTGAAAAGGGCAACGGTACTTCTGTAGTGTTCACCCCATAGGTACAAGCCTTGCATTTATGTCATTTCCTGAATCTTCCACTTCCACTCAGCCATGTCCCCTGCTGTTGTACTTCTGGACTACTTATTACAAGATCTTCTCTCATTGACCTTGCCTTACGGAATGCTATGAGAGGTCTATTGTGCAGTTTCGGACCAATCACTGGATCACTCCGCAACAGGTGCCAATGCTTCTGGAAAATCCCTCTCATCTTTTGATGTTGAGCGCTATACCCTGTGATAAATTGAAACTCTTGTTCCTGCTGTTTTTCTGTACTCTGGTTTCTTTCTAAGAACAACAATTGTTCTCTAGATTTGCTGTTTGCTTTTTATTTAGCACCATTTAGTACCTGTTGGCTATAACCTCGAGTGACACATCTATTGCTAAGTTGTTGTTGCGCTATCTAGAGTTGATCTTCATTGCTGGAGTTTCTCTACATGCATAGATTCTCTGCATACTGTATTTCAATCGTCTGGGGTGAAAACTACGAGCTTGTAACATTGTGTTACCTGCTGTGTTCTTCCGATACGTCTTTGTGTGTAACTTCCCCTCTTCAAAATATACTGTTAAATCCAGAAACTGCACTTCATTCATGCTGATGTGAGATGTGAAGTGTAAATTCAGTTGATTCACAATTAGCCTCTTTACAAAGCTTTTTGCTGAATCTACGGTGCCACGCCATGTGATGAAAAGATCATCCACATAGCGTGACCATATGAATACGTTCTCCATCAGTTCCTGGGCAAAGTCATGTGCCAGCACCTGCTCCTCCCACCAGCCCATATGCAGATTGGCATAACTGGGGGCCAAGCTGGTGCCCATGGCAGTTCTCTTAGCTGGCAATACAGGTCTGGCCCAAATAGAAATATGTTGTTATAGAGACACCAGCGTATCATGTCGAGAAGCATCTCAGTATGTTTGAGCAGTGTCAAAGGCCTAGAACTAATCCCATCAATGTGGGAGATGATTGTGTATAAGGAAGACACATCTTCCTCCCAGTGCACATCATAGACTTTTTTCAAAAGGTCACCGGTGTCCTGAATATACAAGTATAAATTCCTCACTGAGTCCTGGAGAAATTAATCTAAATATTTAGAAGTGTTCTCAAACAGGCTGCCAATTGCTAAGATAATTGGACGGCCCAGTGGTTTGCGAGTGGGTGTGTCAGTGGGTGCATGAGTATCTGAGTGGGTATGTGAGTGGGTGCATGAGTGCCTGAATGGCTGTGTGAGTGAATGTGTGAATGCCTGAGTGGATTTGTGAGTGGGTGCATGACTGTTTGAGTGCTTGTGTGAGTGGGTCCATGAGTGTCTGAGTAGGTCTGTGAGTGGGTACATGAGTGTCTGAGTAAGTCTGTGAGTGGATGCATGAGTCTCTGAGTGAGTCTGTGAGTGGGTCCATGAGTCTCTCAGTGGGTCGGTGAGGAGGCATGAGTCTCTAAGTGAGTCTCTGAGTGTGTCCAAGAGTGTCTGAGTGGGTCTGTGAGTGGGTGCCTGAGTCTCTGAGTATGTCTGTGAGTCAGTGTGTGAGTGTCTGAGTGGGTGTGTGAATGGGTGCATGAGACTCTAAGTGGGATTCTGACTGGGTGCATGAATGTCTGTTTGGGTCTGTGAGTGGGTGCATAAGTATCTGAGTGGGTCCATGAGCAAGTATACGAGTCTTTGAGTGCATCTGAGAGTGAGTGCATGACTCTGTGAGTGGGTGTGTGAGTGGGTGCATGACTATGAGTGGTTCTGTGAGTGGGTGCATGAGTCTCTGAGTGGGTCTGTGAGTGTGTGCATGATTGTCTGAGTGGGTCTGTGAGTGGGTGCTTGAGTCTATGAGTTGGTGCATGAGTCTGTGAGTGGGTGTGAGTCTCTAAGTGGGTCTGTGATTGGCTCTGTGAGTGTCGAAGTGGGTCTGTGAGTGTCTGAGTGGTTCTCTGAGTAAGTTTGTGGATCTGCTGGGTCTTTCTCAGTGGTTTGGAAGATGTTATTGTCCCCCGTGCCTTGCGCTTTTCGCAATATCTCTTTCTTGGGGATCTTAATGTCCACCTGGATCATACGGAGTTAGGGAATACCCGTGATTTCTTGGACTCTTTGAACTTGGCTCAGCTTACCCAGTGGGTCAGTTTATCCACCCATAGTGGCGGCCATATCCTCGATCCCATTTGTTCCAATTTTCCCATCATTATCGAGGACACGCTCCCGGTCCCTTGGTCGGACCACTTCTTATCCTGTTTTACTTGGGCTGTGGAAGGCAGTGCCACGGATCACCAGTCCAGACCTAGCCCTGCCACCGCAAAAATCGATCCGATGGCCTTTGGCCTCGTTCTGGAAGAATCAAGACCCGCCCTCCCCTCCGACCTGAGAGGGGCGCTGGCCAGTTTCACTGACTGGATCATGCAGGCAGTGGACAGTCTTTCACCACCCTCGTGTCACATGCGACGTAGGGAATCCCCCTCTAAACCCTGGTTCTCAGCTGATTTGAAAATACTCAAGCAGCATTGTAAAAAGCTGGAACGCTGCTGGCATAAGGACTATTGTCCGGGGGCTAAGAAAACACTTAGAGAAGCCCAGAAAAGATACTACACGGCTATTAGTGAGGCCAAAGGCCTCTATTATGCCGAGCGGATAGAGTCAGCCAGCAATAATTCAAGGGAAATCTTTTCCATCGTTCAGAGCTTTATGGCCCCTAAGGCGGAGACCACTAAACTCCCTACATCAGTTGCCTGGTGCGAAAAGCTTTCAAACTTCTTTATTAACAAGATCCGCACCATCCAGGCAACGTTCACAAGTCAGAGCCTGCCTAGGCTGGACGCTGTGCCCTCTGTTGAGGTGCTAGCTCCTGCATCTATGCTGGAGGCCTTTTCTTCCATCGACTTGTCAGAGTCCCTTAAAATCCTGAAGTCCATGAAATCCGGGTCGCCATCGGACCCGTGCGCGGCTAGGCTCTTGGCCTCCGTCGCAGAGTCTGTCAACCCTGAGGTTAATACACTCATTAATCTTTCCTTCCAAGAGGCAGTTGTCCCGGTGGAGTGGAAACAGGTGAAGATCCTCCCGCTGCTAAAAAAACCATCGCTGGATCCTGGGGTCCCAGGGAATTATCGCCCTATCTCTCTGCTCCCTTGTGTGGCGAAAATCTGTGAGAAGGTAGTAAACAAACAGCTCACTGATTTTGTGGAAGGTTCTAGTCTACTCCATCCGGCACAATCTGGTTTTAGAGCTGCCTACAGCACTGAGTCCGCTTTAGTCGAAGTCTCTGAAGCTATTCGAGACTGCTTGGACTCTGGTGGAAGTGCGGCCCTCATAATGCTGGACATGTCGGCAGCATTTGATACTGTTCCCCATTCGCTGCTTTTGGCCCGGCTGGCGGACATAAGTATCTCTGGGTTGGCTTGGAGGTGGTTGAAATCCTTCCTGGAGGGACGTTCGCCACAGGTCTGGCTCCCGCCATTCTCGTCCCCGCCTCAATCTGTGACCACGGGAGTGCCGCAGGGGTCCTCTCTGAGCCCCCTGTTCTTTAATATCTACGTAACCCCTCTGGTCCAGTTAGCGGAAGAGCAGGGTGCCAAGATCGTTGCTTACTCCGACGATACCCAACTTCTGTTTACTTGGGGTAAATCGGAGTTCGCCACTGTGAAGGCAAAAGAGTGTCTGATAGCTGTTTTTCAATGGCTCTGTGCTGCTCAGCTCAAGTGCAACGAGGATAAGTCGGAAATCATTCTCTATGGAAAGTTTCCCCCCCTGTTCAGAGAATCTCTCTGGCCGTCTGACTATCCTCTGCCATCTTCCTCTGGCCTACCAGTCAAAAACCTGGGTATTTGGTTCAATGAGCAGCTGTCCTTCTCGACCCAAATTAAAAAACTGGCGGGGAGCTGTTTTGGGATATTAAAGTCCCTTAAGAAATTCCTTCCGCTGCTTCCTAGGACAGCGAAGGAAACAGTGACCCGGGCACTGATCCTATCTCGCGTTGACTACGCCAACGCATTGTATATGGGCCTCCCTGATTATACTCTCAAAAAACTGCAGCTGGTCCAGAATGCGGCAGCTAGGCTTGTGTTCAACATTCCTATTAGAAAGAGCGTCAAGCTACATCTGCGAATGCTGCACTGGCTGCCTGTCATCAAACGTGTAAAGTTCAAGGCCCTAGTTATCGCGCATCATGCTCTGCACGCTGGGGGGCCTGAGTATCTTAGGAAGCGCTTTGCTTTTTACACGCCTGCCAGATACCTCTGGCATCTCAGCTTCTTGCACAGATACCCTGTGTGCGCCTACAAAGAATGGGGGGCAGGTCCCTTGCCGTTAGGGCTGCCACGGCTTGGAATTCTTTGCCTTTTTCTCTGCGTAGCATCCAGGATCTGGGGCAGTTTAAGAAACAGCTTAAAACTTTTCTGTTCTAATCGCCTCCTCTACCAGCACCTCAAAGGCTCGAGCCAGGACACTCCCAGGAGTAACTGTGCGCGGTACAAACTTCCATAACATAACATCTCTAAGGGGGTCTGTGAGTGGGTTCATGAGTCTGTGAGTTGGTCTGTGAGTGTGTGCATGAGTCCCTGAGAGGGTCTGTAAGTGGGTGCGTTTGTGACTGAGCGGGTCTGTGAGTGGGTGCATGGGTCTCTGAGAGGGACTGTGAGTGGGTGAATGGGTGTCTGAGTGGGTCTGTGAGTGGGTGCATGAGTCTCTAAGTGGGTCTATGAGTGAGTCTGTGAGTGGATCTGTGAGTGGGTGCATGGATGCCTGGGTGGGTCTGTGAGTGGGTGTGTGAGTGCCTGAGTGGGTCTGTGTGGGGTTCGAGCCCCCAATGACCCTCAGCAGCCAAGGGGACTTCATCCAACAACCAGTAGTGCGCCAGGAGGCCCCTTTGTAGAGTGGTGGAGAAAGGGGGTGCGCATCCAATGACATCCGAGCAATGCCGCTGTGGGGGACTTACTTGTGAGTGTTATTTGGCCCTGGGGAGGTGGTGGTCCCCAGGGCTCGGTGTCCATGCGGTCCCGCATTAATCTTTCTTTAGCCCCCAGGGAGGCAGTGGTCCTCGGGGCTCAATGAGCCTCAGGAGGGGGCCACATGCGCCCTTCTCCTTTTTTGAAAAAATTTCCCCAGGACCTGGCCCATCCGGGGGCTGTATTAAAAACAAGCGTGGGAGCTCGTGCCCGTAAAAAACATTTTAAATGGATTCGTGGCTCCATCACATTTTCGCAGCAATTTTTTATTTTAAAGTGCTTGTTGGCCCTGTCGGGATCCCTATGGGACCCCATGAGCAGAGCTAAAGGTTAGGGTATTCCTACCCTGCTCCCTTTTCTTTTTTTAAATGTTTTATGTGGGACTCGGCTGAAGCCAGGTCCCAAGATGGCTGCCAACACTTCCTGGTTGAAGTATTGGTGGCCACTCAGATCTTAGCACAAGATCGGGAGATTTCGCTGAGCCTTTGTGTCCCTATACATACAAATTTGTCTTTTCTTTAATATCTCAGAAACTATAGAACGGATTTACACCAAATAACAAAAAGGGTTCTTTCTGGTCCAAGAGCTACCTTTTTTTCCAAATTTGGTGTAATTCCGGCCAGCGTTTCAGGCTGTAGTTGTGACTAAAGTCTCTATGGGAATTAACATGGGAAAAACACTTTTTTGACCCCCCTTTTCTCGGCCCCCGCTTAACAGATTGCCCCGAAACTCTACATGCACAACAAGAATCATTGGCACACTTGTGTTGGAAAATTTTGTGAAGATTCGGCAAACGGTGCCAAAGATATAAGCAAGTCAAAAAACACTTTTCTTATGGAAACATGGCCCTAACTATAACTCTAACTATAACTCTCTAACTACCTATTGACTTGGGGGGGTGGCTTGGAAGCCACCGATGGTGGACATGTGAGCTCACAGCTCCGCGCCAGCACAGCTATTATCCTTTAAATATTTGGCAACAGCGAAGCCACGACATTCCCGGAGTGCCGCAGGTCGCAACGAGATACCTCTCCTCACGAGCGGGCTCATCCAGAGCTGCAAAAGTGGCATCTTAATCGAGTAATCCTTGACTGCGAGACTGGGAGCTGTGCCTGCCAAGATGGCGGCTTTGTGCCGCACACAGCTGCTAGCCTAGCCCCCTGGGGGGAACATCGCTCCGAGGAACGGGACCGGGCGGACAGAGCCGCGGCTGTGCAGGCCCGGGAGGGGTCCTGGGCTTGGTGACCCGGGAGCGGTGCCGGGTGACAGCCCCTGGGACAAGCGAGTGTTGGAGGTGAAGCTGACCATCCTAGCCCCTACCTAGGCGGCTTGGCCACATCGATGAGACTGTGGGAGTGCCGGAGATAGCTCACGCCCTCCTGTGGCTACCCGGGGCGGCGCTCTCCTGGTGTCTTGAGACGGCCCTTGTGCTAACCTCCGCAGTGAGTACCGCGGACCTCTGGGGCCTGGGTTTGCAGGACAAGATGGCTGGGACTTTCCTCCCTTCGTGGGTGGTAGTGACACCCTGACGGCAGAGCGCTGGGCTGAGGGCCTTCCCCCCGGCTCCAACGACACCTGCACTGACACATGTAGCTACTTAATCCTGCTTCTGTGGTGCGCAGTCTGGAATCCCCTAAGCCTGGGACTGTGGATGGTGGCACGGAGTGGAGGGCCTCTCCCCCATGGATTTAGAACGTCCACTCAGCCATTCATGTCTATGGCCTCCATGTCACTCTGTTTGGCTGCCCTCTGACCCGGTGAGGGACTCCCAGCACTTGTGGTCTCTCGGTACCCCATAACACCTACGGATAAGCCCCCCTGGGTTCTGTTAGAAGTAAGGCAGAGACAATGGCAAGCCCCGGGCTAGAACAATTGGTGTGTTGGCAGATCAGGGGGATGAAGTAGCGACCTAACAACCAGAGACCCCGTCGGAACCTGACCCGGTCCAGCAGCAACTAGCAAAAATACTAGAGGCCATAGCGGACACAAAATCTACACTCCATCAGGACATTACCACAGTATCGATGGACCTCGGCCTACTGCGTACAGAACACCACAAACTGGCAGAGAGGGTTGGGACAGCAGAACTCTCCATTGCAGAACTCCAACCTGCGCAACAATCCCTGGATAGAACAGTGGAAGAACTCACGGACCGAGTGCGCACCCTGGAGCGCAGGGCGGAGGACGCAGAGGGGCGCAACCGCAGGAGCAACATTCAGGTGGTTGGTCTTCTGGAGGGGGCGGAGGGTTCAGATATGCTAACGTTCTTGGAACACTGGCTCCGCACTGTGGTGGCCCCGGAGGGCCTTTCCACCTTCTATACATTGGAGAGAGCCCACAGGGCTCCTGCCTGACCGTCCGCCCCGGGGCGCCCACCGAGACCCGTGGTGGTGAGGCTCCTCCACTTTAAAGACAGAGACACTCTCCTCCAGAAGGCACGGGTGGCCGGCGCCTTTGTGATCGATAATAGCAAAGTATCCATCTTCCCTGACTATACTCCGGATGTGCAGAGGCGGCGGGCCTTATTCATGGAAGTAAAAAGGGCGAAGTGAAGTGAAGAGGGCCTCCAGTACCTTTTGATTTTTCCAGCCAAACTTCAAATAATTCAGAATGGCAAAACCCACTTCTGTGAAGACCCTGGGGGGTGGGAGTGGCTGGAGGCCCATAGGTCGGGAAGACCCCCCCGCAGTACAGTCAGATACACGAGAGCAGCGACCCCCTCCCCAGGAGAAGGGCCAGGAAAAGAATTAAGAAAAGCTTGATCAGACGCCAGAGCCTGTCCCATTCCGAAAAAGAACAGGAAGCTGCCCTTCAGGCGGTAGCAGAGATTATGAAGCCCAGGAGGACTGCGTCAGAAGACGGCTTGCCCTCAGTGAAAGTGACTGGAGAATCGGATTCTGAATCCTCCCGCACAGATAGTGTCCAGATGCCAGACATCACCCCCAGAACAGAAGACGACCTCTGATCAAGTTGCAATGCATACCGGTGACTCTGATGGCTGCGTGGCCAGCATGAACACCACGACCAGAACTTGTTCATCACTGGGCTGGCGCGGATTGAAGTAGCCACTGCAATACACGACTAAGCATCCACCCATTGTACAGAAGTTCGCACCTGTATTTAGCTGTGTACTAAGTTTAATGAACCGTTTGCAGTTTGGGTGGCTGGCCGTTGCCAGACTCCTCGGGGAGGGGGAGTTCGGCTTTGCCAGAGGGTTGTTTTTGTTTACGGTAGGAGTTTGTTCTATTGCAGGTGGGGGCATGCAGAGTCCTACAGATATGTTGGGGGCCGGGGGTGCGTAGGGGCGTGTGACCCGGGAAGGTACCATCATGAATGGCGTCTGCAACACACACACTGAAACTTATGTCTTGGAACATCAGGGGAATGGGGTCGGCAGCGAAAAGATACAACATACATAGGTACTTGCATAGGAGGGGAGTACAGATTGCCCTGTTACAAGAGACGCTCCTCACCCATACTGGAAGTAGAAAAGTTTTGCAGACACTGGAGAGGTCACATTTACGCGACATCTTACTCAGCATACGCTAGAGGGGTGTTAATTTGGATTCGAGCAGGGGTGCCTTTCGAGCCAATCCACATTCTGACAGACAAGGAGGGTAGATATGTGCTGTTGAAGGGGAGACTCCTAGGGTGCAAGTTCCTGCTGGGTACCATATATGCCCCCAATCAAGACCAAGTGACTTTTCTCAGCAGCCTCTCCCCTCACCTGGCTACTTTGGCGACCAAAAATACAATTATGGGGGGACTTCAATTGCGTATCAGACATTACACTAGATCGCTCACACCCCCCCTACCCGGAGCCCAGGCCCACCGTGTTGCGGCAGGGTTTAGGGCTTGGCTAGACCACTGGGATTTGATAGACATCTGGAGGACACAACACCTTGTTGATAGGGACTATTCTTTTTTCTTCAATATACACCAACTACATATGCGAATAGACGCGTTTCTCTGAACTCCTGATCTAGGGCAAGCTATCACCTACATGGAATACCTATGGCATACTTTCTCAGATCATAGCCCCCTACTGTTGATCTTGCAACCAGTGGGAAAGCTCCCCTTAATCCCATTGTGGCGCCTCAACCCACAACTACTGGAGGATCTTTGTTTTAGGGAGACATTGGGATCGTCTATAGATACATACTTTGACATTAATTCACGCACTGCATCCACGGTGTTATCAGAGTTGGAAGCTTGTAAGGTAGTGACGAGGGGGTACTGCCTGGGCCAGTCCGTCAGAGTGCAGCGAGAGTTGCACCTGG
Organism: Calotriton arnoldi; assembly: GCA_963921515.1. Lineage (NCBI taxonomy): Eukaryota > Metazoa > Chordata > Amphibia > Caudata > Salamandridae > Calotriton > Calotriton arnoldi. Next base: position 3,746,227 of record CAWUFW010000237.1, on the reverse strand, counting down.
AAATAAGATGGCTAGAGGACCAACTTCATGAACTAGATAATGCGCAGGGTTCAGACGCAACACAATATAGATGCTTGAAAGAATCCCCTAGCCCTTCAGAAATTAAGGTGCTACGACTATAAAAGCTACCTTGATAAGGTTCAGGAGTAAGAGGGCAAACCGGGTCGTTTATTGGCATGGTTGATTAAACCAGAAATTAAAGGCTCTCCGATCACTCATATTCGAACGGAAACCTATTAATACGTGCATGACCCAAAGTCTATTAATACCCAATTTCGCGATTATTATGCAGAATTGTATAGAAAACCCACACTGTTACCGCAAGGTGAACAGAACGCCTTTCTGTCTCCGCTGCCACTTGCGCGATTGGAACGGCTGGAGGCGGAGGGGTTGGGCGACCCTATTGAGTCCCATGAGATTTGTGCAGCAATCACTAACATGGCCAGGGGCAGAACCCCAGGCCCAGATGGCCTGCAAGCTGAATTTTATTCTATGTATGTCTCAAAACTAGCTCCACGCTTGACGACCTTGTACATGGAGTCTTTGCGCCTAGGTCGCCTCCCCGCGTCTGTTAGAGATGCATTGGTAGTCTCGCTCCCTAAAACAAAACTGGAGGGCCCTTAGGTTCGAGATTTTCGCCCCCTCTCAATGCTCTACATGGACTTCAAAATCCTGAGCAAAATACTGGCCCAGCGCCTGCTCCCATATATGTCCGCACTAACCCACATAGATCAAAACGGCTTCATCCCTGCAAGGAACACGTCCTATAACCTGCGAAGGTTATACTCCGTAATATATCGCCCTGCAGGGCATTTTTCTCCTAATGCGGCTCTCCTGTCAATAGACCTAGAAAAGGCATTTGATACGATTAGGTGGGACTTTTTATTTGATACAATGAGATATATGGGCTTGGGTGAGAGCTGGGTTAAATGGGTCCAATTACTGTATGAATATCCAACTGCCAGAGTAAAAACAGGCAAAGTAAGGGCGTTCTCCCAGCCACGCAATGCTTGACAAATATAGTCGTCATTCATAAGCAAGGCAAGCCTCCAGACCAATGCTCTTCCTACTGGCCCATTTCCCTCCTTGACCCTGAGGTCAAAATCTTGGCTAAGGTACTGGCTCTGCGTCTCTCACCCCTCCTTCATAAATTGATTCATCCGGATCAGTCGGCTTTATGCCGACCAAGAACACAGCACTTGATCTGCATCGCTTATTCAGGGTTTTGGGACGGGCTTCCACTATCCAAGAGGACTCGGTCATTATGTCCTTGGACGCCAAAATGGCATTTGACATGATCAAATGGCCCTTTCTTTTTGCAACACTGGAACGATATGGTTTTGGCGGCCGATTTTTGTCATGGGTACGTCTCCTCTACTCGAAACCCTTGGCGAGAATTGCAGTAGGTCGGTCGTTTTTGAGTTGGGGCGCGGCACAAGACAAGGGTGCCCATTGTCCCCTTTGTTGTTTGCCTTAGCACTTGAACCTCTTGCTATATGGCTCAGGGGAGACCCCCTGATTCGGGGATTAAACTGGTCACCGGACTGGATGGACAAAGTGTCCCTCTACGCGGATGACATTTTGCTTTATCTTGCCAAGCCCCGATCCTCGATCCATAGAGTGCTCCATATATTCACCCTATTTCAAAGGTACTCCGGTTATACTATCAACTGGGATAAATCTTTGATATATATCCTGAGTGGACATCCTCCGCTCCTTCCGTCGAACTGTGGCGCTAAGACAGTCACTGATGGCTTCCAATACCTAGGCATCTACATCACGACAGACGCGGCGGTCTTTTATCAGCGCAATTTGCTGCCCCCCCTTCAGCGTCTTAAGGCAGATGTACAACATTGGAGGGCCCTCCCTCTTACGCTCTTGGGAAGAGCGGCCTTGTATAAAATGATGGCACTCCCTCGCTTTCTCTATGCGTTGCAGAATACACCACACTTAGTCCCACCTCAGTATTTCACTTCTATCGAGTCTGAAGTTCGCAGCCTCTTGTGGAACTGCGGCACACCTCGAATCGCCTTCGCCAAGCTTATTAGGAGCTGGTACGATGGCGGCATAGCTTTGCCGTCCATCAGATCATATTATTGGGCCTCACAACTTATTGTCCTTAACCATTGGATGCATCGACCAATTGATGATCCGGCCTATCGGATGGATAGACACAATATGCTACCTGGCACTTACTTAAGGGCCTTGTATGGTGGGCCAAAACAGGAGCCCAAGTTCACCCCGACCTCCACGACAGTCTCCGTCTGGCACCTTGCGAACTCAGCGTTGGGATGGAAGGGCAGAATTATGCAGGCGACTCTGCTGTTTGACTCTTGTCGCCTGGGTGCGCTGTGGCAGCAACCTGGGTTTGGTAAATGGGATTTGATTGGCCTGTCTAGGGTGGGCGACCTGTGGGTTAAGGGCGATATGGTGCCTTTCAGAAACTTGCAGCAACAATACCAACTACATGAGGGGGAAACGTTCCGCTATCTTCAAGTTTGCAGCGTACTGACCAAGGTACTTTCTAGAGGCGAAGAGTTACCGGTGTCTTCCCCTTTGGAGGATAGGTTATTGGACGACTATCTCCCCAACAAAGCCATATCTCACACACACCGTAAGCTCCTCAATAACTCACCTGATCCCCTTGATAAAGTCCGGGCGAAATGGTGCTCTGACATGGGTGAGATCTCCGACGAGGAATGGAGGGAGGCCCTGGCATCACCCCGTGAGGTTACGATTAGATCCCGGTTTAATTGATTCAACTTAAATTATTGCATAGGGCCTATTACACCAGCTCCGTCTTGGTTAAAATGGGTCTTTTAGACTCTCCGCTGTGTCCCCGTGGCTGCGGCCAAGTAGGTACTTATTTGCATCAATGGTGGGCCTGTCCGACTCTTCAGCGATATTGGAGGGAGGTCATTTCGGTTTTGTCTCAGACTTGCTGTAAAGAAGTGGAGGCTACCCCGAGGCTGTGTCTCTTGAACGTCTGGGATGCCACTGATCTGTCTACACCGGAACGATTGTGGTTCACTTTGGGATGCATGGTGGCTAAGCGGAACATCGCTAGAACTTGGAAGGGAGGGGTTGATCTGAAGTGCGCTGATTGGGAGTCCGATATGTGCATGCAAGCGGAGAGAGTGGTGTACGAGAGTAGAGGTTGCCCGAGTAAATGGATGAGAATTTGGGCCCCCTGGAATAAGAACAGAGGTTGGCTGTGCGCCCCCTTTAATGTCGACTCCCCGTTTGCGGTTGATAGCGAATCATTGTAAGCGTGCTTCCTTGAAATTACTTATGTATATGACTCCTCCACTGAGGCTCTATTCTGGTATGTTCTAGATGATGTCCCCATTTGTTTTATTAGACCACTTTATAATTTAATGTCTTATTGGGCAGATTGCTGATGATCTCTTTTGTATTTGTTTTGAATTGTGTGGTTTCTTTTGATTTGTGTTTGTTAATAAAAAAGATTTTAAAAAAACAAAAAACAGGCAAAGTAGTCTCTAAGCAATAACGCATCTACCGCGGCACGCGTCAGGCGTGCCCGCTATCTCCCCTCTTATTTGCCCTGGCCATAGAACCGCTGGTACTTTTGTTTCATCAAGGAGGGGAGGGGCTGGGACTGACGGTTGGTTCCCACATGCACATTATTTCCCTTTACACGGATGACCTCCTGATTTACCTTAATGACGACGTACGAGGCGCTACAACAGCCTTGGATCTATTGGATAGGTTTGAGCGAGTCTCTGGGCTCCGAATTAACAAAGATAAGACATACTTGTTCCCGCTGACCCCGGGCAGGCCCGGCCTTTTGGACCTTCCCTTAGATCTCAATTGGGCCCCCACACCTTTAAATACCTGGGAATACATATTTTCCACTCCCTGGAGGATATGAAGGAGGGAAATCTCGGACGTGCCCTGAGATGTCGCAGAACTAGCGTTCCATTTTGGTGCTCCCTACGCCCCTCAATCATGGCAAGGATTTCACTGTCAAAGATGGTTATGCTACCCTATCTACTATAGTTTTTTGTTAACTTACCGATGACGGTGTCCCCTAGTCGGTTCCGACAACTGGACGCCCTACTCCGTGATCTTATATGGTATAATGGCCGCCAGAGGGTTTCCCTAACAACACTGCAGCGCCCAGCGGAAGAAGGCGGGCTGGGTGTGCCGAATTTTGAACGCTACTATCTGGCCTCACAAATTCAATGGTTGGCACAGTAGCTTGAGGGGGTAGACCCCGTAGGCACAGACCTGATGGACACAGGAGAACACTCTCCACTACTACTGGCCAAAATGTTAGACCCGACTGTGACGATTCTGCACCAGTCACTGTTACAGACCACAGCTCTGCAGTGTTAGAGGCGTTGCGTATCCATTTGGGCAAAACCCCCGCTACACACACTGACCTTACCCCTGATAGGCTTACTGCATGGCGCTCCTAAGACGATATTTACTTCCGACCAACTGGCACACTGGACAGCGGTGGGGTTGGAGACGATTGGAGACTGCTACCAGCAGTCGTCCCTGATCCCATTAGTAGACTTGATGTATAGTTATGGACTTCAACCAGGACAGTTCCTCCAGTATGAAGCTCTGACACGCACATTCCGAACCTTGTGGGGCAGAGGGCAGGAAGAACCTGAGACACACGCACTGTTATAAGCTATACTTACCTTAGGGGGGGCACGTCTCCAGGTGAAATGGCTTTATAATGCACTTCTACAAATTTCACTTATCCCCCTTCCAAAACTACGTGAGAAATGGGTATCCGTCTTGAACAGAGAAGTTACGGACGAGGATTGAAAAAAAATACTGACATATCCAAAAAAAGGTCTCCCAAAACACCAGGCTGCGCTATATTCAATTTAATTATACACACAGGACGTATATGACACCTCATAGGATTTGGGTCACATTTGGTGGTGAGACTCGTAACTGTCCAAGGTGCAATCATGGCGACACTGATTTTACCTACATGATCTGGAGCTGCACAGTAGTGAGTAGGTTTTGGGGTGCAGTTGTGGAGCAGACAAGAACGACAGTAGGGCGTGCATTTGAGCCTACTATGGAGGCCTGTATCCTGGGACTTCTCCTGAGGCCCCCCAAGCGGTTAGTGGGTACGCGATTTATAGACCTGGCTTTAGTTTTGGCTAAAAGGAGAATAGCAATAGCTTGGAAATCGATAAACATGCCTACAAAAGCTGATTGGAAAAGGGTTGTAAGGAATTAGGTGGAGCAGAAGAGAGGGCCTTGGCTAGAGAGGATGCCCGAGGGCTGTGTAGGCATTCCATGGCAGGCCCATGGAGGGAAGTTTTAGAAAACTGGGAACATTCGGAAAGATACCAATCCCTTTGTGAGGAGGCCGAATCCAGAGCTCACTCGGATGGCACTAACAATACGGACTAGTAAGGGCAGCACAGCACCCAGACTATGTTGTGCCCCTAGGTTGCTGTGCCCATCCCCATACATCCTGTATTCACATGGTCATGCTGCTCCTAAGGGTATACTGAAAGTCGGACACCCAAGGCTGCGAGGTGAGGTCCCCCCGCTTTTGACCTGGTTCTCCCCACTAATTACAATCTGTCCAATAAGCGCCTGAACCGGCATGCCACCCTGCATAGTTTGCTAGTTCAGTATACACTTTCTTTTACATTTCTTTTGTTATTTACATTCTGCTATCCCTATTGGTTTGCACCATGAGAGCATTATTCCTATGGCAGAGGCTCTCTCTCCCCTATCAGACTGCACCCACCAGCAATAAATAAACAGCATATGGGCCTCAGGCCCTCATTACTTCACTATGTCCAGTTAATTATACCCACACGCTTAGGACGTTATTCTTATTGAGTAGTATAAATTTGTGATCTGGAAGGTACCAGTTATTCACTCTGTGGGACTGTTAACAGCATAAATGTTTGACAAGGACTTACAGTATTAGTGCCTGTCAAACTTTGAGCCACTGAAATGTATTGATTGTATTCTCAAAATGCTAATAAAAATGTTTTTAAAAAAACTCTATAACTATCTATTGGCGACCGCCAGTAGGTAATATATATATATATACAAATTTCTGTATACACATTTTCACTGAAAAAGCAGAGGATATAGTGATGTACTAAGTGAGGTCATACGCAGTGCATGGATGGCGAGGGCTTGAGTTATAGTTACTTCCTATAACTGGTGATTTTTAGTGCCTTTTTGAGTTTAAAATGTTATGTTTAGCTGATATTCTCACCTCACTATAACATCAATTTAAAATTGACTTTTTCAGTGCATTTTCTCAGTGGGACTACTGGTGTCCCCACCCCCAGGAAGACAGTGATTTGTGTCTTCGGGCTTGGGGGCTGAGGCGAGTCTGAGAGACAGGAGATATCATCCTTTGCGCGGTGGCATCGAGGCCCCCCCACTGGAATTGCTGAAACCTCTGGTGCCTGGACTGTACGTGCCTCCATGGAAGGATAATCCTATCGGGGACCCAGGGGTAGGGTAGGTCTCTATTCGCTGGTGATTGAGTCACCTACCATCAAAATGATGGCCCTTCCCTGACCCCTCATGATTAGGGCCTGGGCTGAGAGATGGAAGGAGGACCATGCATGGTGCAGGGGTCGGCAGTGCGGTTGGTGGAGCCCGCCACCCCCTCCCCGGGTTACCTGGACATTAGAGGGAGCGGCTGGGATCCCGTTCGAGCCAACATGCCACCAACCAACATCTCTGTGGATGCGATGCCAGATGCCAAGCTCAACAAAATTCTTGCGGCCATTGCCAACACCAAACAGGATCTGGGAGGTAGAGTGGACACAGTGGCGGTCGAGTTGAGAGCAGAGCAGAAGATGTCGATATCAAGTCATGCCGTAATAACTGGCTTTGCCGAGGGAGCAGGGGGGTCGGACTCCGTTGCCTTCTTTGACATGGTTGTCCACTGCTGTGGTGTTTACGGGCCTGTCACACTTCTTGTTGGAGCAGGCTCATCGGGTGCCCACCCGGTTGCCTCCACCCGGTGCACTGCCACGGCCTGTGGTGGCTAAGTTGATGAACTTTAGGTACAAGGAAACCATCCTGCAAGCATTTCGAAACGCCAGACCCATCACTTGCAACAATGCCCACATACTGCTTTTCCTGGATTACACATTGTCGGTCCAGCACCGCAGGGCTTTGTTCCTGGGAGTGAAGAAGAATTTGCAGTCAGTCGGTCTCACTTATTCTGTAGTATTCCTGGCAAAACTGAAAGTTGTCACGAATCATGCCAGGTACTTCTTTATGGAGCACACTGATGCTTGGTAGTAGGTGGGGCAACAATGGTACGAGCCTTCGGAGTCAGAAACTCTGGAGATGTGCTGATGACCGATTACCTCCTCCCGATGTGGAAGGGGGCACATTGATGGCGGCTGCACCCATCCTGGCTCGTGAGGAACAGATGCAGGCACTTTCGACTGCCACCAACATGTGGGCAGGGAGGGGACCCCACTCCATTGATTGTACTGAAGGTACACCATCAGGGTCAGGGTTGAGCACTTTAGATCACAGCACTGCCTCAGCAGCTCTCCCCATCGTTACATTGTAAACAGCGTATGACAGTGCCCTACTGGACGTGCGTGGGGTGCCACCACTTTCAGGCTTTGGGGCTGAAGGGAGGAGGCGTGGTTGGCTGGGCACTGCTTAGGGGAACGCCTGCCCCCCAATGTCCTACTCTACCACCCTGCATCAATGGGGCCATACATAGATGGGGTGCTTGAGATGGCGAGGCCTGATGACTTGACACACTCCACCTAAGCAGTGTCAAATAGGGTCAACCCCCCCTTCACCCTGTGACACACCATTCACATGCATGCCTGGCCTTCTTGGTGCACCACCCCCCCTTACCCTAAAGGGGTCTTGCTGCATACTACAGCAGAATGCCTTGAGGTCTCGCAGGTAAGAATGTACGTTACTTGTTTGGTCAGCTAGATGTTACTCTGCCGCCCTGGGATTGGGAGTTGGGAGTTTTGTTCATTATTCTTACTGATTCATATGACATGCTTATTTTTGCCATGCATGCAGCCTGCCCCCACACCAGTGTGCCTTGGGGTCACGGCACACACCCCCCTGTTCATCCTGCACCTCCCAGACTGGGACTATAACAAGGCTAGGATAACGTTCTTAACATGGAATTTCTGAGGGATGGGTACAGTACGAAAATGCCATCCAGTGCATCAGTATGCCAGGAGGAGAGGTGCCCACATAGTGTTCCCCAAGAAACGAGTATCAACAAAGGCGAGGATCTTCGGCTACAGAAATGCTGGAGAGGCCAGCGTTATAGCACGACATATTCAGGCAATGTCAGAGGAACACTTATATGGATCCGGCCCTCGGTGCCCTTCAAGAGCTTGGTGGGTAAAACAGACTCTGATGAACATTAAGTTTTTGTAGAGGGACAACTGCATGGGCGGAAAGTTTTGCTGGGGAGCGTTTACACCCTGAATGTGGCACACCAGCAGTTCCTAGCGTACCTATCATCACTACTAATGAGATGGTCTCATCTACCCTCGGAGGGGACTTTAATTGTGTTTTAGACCCCCCTTTGGACCGCGCACACCCCACTCCCCAATTCACCTATAGTAAGCGCAGTGTCATACCTGTCCCAATGGCTTAGACACTGGTCCCAGGCTGGTAGCTGGTGCACAGTGCATCCAGACTCTAGGGACTCTATTACTCACACCACACAAGTTTCATGTGCGCCTGGACCGAATTCTATTCCATCGCACTATACAACTGAATGTACCAGCGGCGGAATATTTGGGGAAAACTCTGTCAGACCACAACCTGCTACTCTTCCATTTAACATGGGGAGCACCTCTCCCACCTGTACGACTTGGTGCTTGCAGCCCACGACATTAGAGGACCCTGCATTTCATGAATCGAATGGTAATGCCTTTAGAAAATATATGACTTTCAACTGGGGGTTCGCCACCACCCGCTTTGGGGAGGGGGAGGCACTGAAGACAATCATCAAGGCCACTGCCTCCATACTGTGGTGGGTATGAGTGATGCCCTCCATCGTGAACTGATAGAAGTGGAGACTTTGCTAGGAACGTTTGAGAGTGATGCATGAGATGATGCCTCTTTGAGGACCAACTTGGCTGAGTAGCACGAACAGGATTCCCACCTGCTGGAGACATTACGGTGCATTGATTATGGGGCAAATCAGGATAGGAGAGTAATAAGCATGGCCTCCTTTTGGCATGTCTACTGAGGAGTGCGACAGTCACTGCCCCTGTGACCACTGACCGAGTCTCCCCGACATTAGTGGCCAGCAGCCAGGATGAAATACATAAGGCATTTATCACCTATTATCACTCACTCTATAATCCCCCTGACGATTGCCAGGTCCAGAATCACAAGTTATTGAGCTTGGTCACGCTGCCCACTGTGGAGCTGGAGCAGAGAGAGGCTCTAAATGCCCCCTTAATGAAATGGAACTTTGAGGGGAACTTTAAAACTCCCCCATGTGTTAAACCCTGGGATTAGATGGACTTCCTATTGAGTTCTATAAAGCTTACAAGGCAACACTAATTACCAAAGTTATTAGAGCTGTACAAAGCCGCCCTTATTGCGGAATGTCTGTCTCCGACCCTTCGTGAGGCACTGCAGGTCTTACTCCAGGACATGACTCCCCTTGAGATGGCCTCCTATAGATCACTGTCCATGCTGGGTAGCGACTATAAGATCCTGAGTAAGGCTATCGCAAAAGGGCTCCCTCAGCATATGCCGGACTTAGTCCACTCAGATCAAAACAGGTTCATATAGAATAGATCCACAACATTCAACATCTGCAGGCTGCGCAGGCTACTGGAGGACACCCCAGAATCTGACCTTTTGCGGCATGTGTGGTCTTAGACCTAGAAAAGGCATTTGACACCTTAGACTGGTGGTACATGTTTGTGACACTAGACGCGTTGGGCGTTTGAGGCTGACTACAGAGCCTCATAAAACTCCTTTACATGGAACCCACGGCAAAAGTGAAAACAGGGCAACGAATATCAGTCCTCTTTCCCAGTCGGAAGGGGCACAGGTCAAGGCTGTCGTCTTCCTTGTTTTTGGCTCTAGCGATGGAGCCTCTAGTGCAAAGGCTCCAGCAGGGAGGTCAAGAGTGGGGCATACTGGTAGGAGATACGACCCATGTAGTGTCCTTATATGCAGTATAATTTACAGAAAGGACATCAGGTCGTGCATTGATGAGATAGCGCACATCTTAGGTGCCTTCAGATCCACTTCGAGACTGGGGATAAACGGATCTAAGACTTCCTTGTTCCCTATCCATCCGGAATGCCCATCATAGCGAGTTGTGGTGGGCTCCCATGTCCTTCTCTGGGAGCCCACACCTTCTGTTATTTGGACATTAATATTTATGATACGACTCCCTCCCAATTTTGATACAGGGCAGAGTGTTCCTCTCCAAAATGGTGATGCTCCTGTGCGTATTGTATTATTTTGCTAGCTTACCAGTGGGCATCCCCTGCAGCACATTCCAAACATCGCACACCATGCTTGGTGGCCTCATCTGGAATAAGGCTAGGCGCAGGGTATCCCTGGTCAAATTACAGCTCCCAGTGGAGAGAGGTGGGCTAGGTGCCCCAAACTTTGAGCGCTACTACCTGGTGGCGCAGCTACAGTGGCCCACCCGTTGGTTTGCCGGTAGACACTTGCAGGAGTTGGGACTGGTGTCTGAGAGGAGAGTGCTTAGGTTGGTGCAGGAATTATTTCTCCCTAGGGCGGTGCTCCCCGCCACCGCTGGTGGTCTTCTGCAGGTGGCATATGGAAGTTACAGGAGAGGCCTACAGCTCATGCCAGAGATGCCACAGTATGCCCCTGTGATCCCCCATGCACTTTATTCTGGTACTTCGAGAACAGATTGGGTGGGAGACAGTAGAACCCTGGGAATTGGCAGGAGTGGCCACCCTGAGTGATCTGTTCCAGGATGGGGCCCTCATCTCATTTGACCAATTAGTGGACAATGTGGGCCTCTCAAAGGGCCAATTCCTGGCCTATGGGCAGTTGGTGGGAGAATTGGAGAGATTATGGGATATAGTGGACACGGAACCTGACCCACATCAGTTTATACAAGCGATGCACACAATGGGTGCCGGTCATTTGGGATTACTTGACTGACTAGGGCCCTCTTCCACACACTGCAGGCATCCGTCCTGAGTGCAAGTGGGAGCTGGCAACACTGAATGTGCTCCTGCCCGGCTGGAGCTTAATTTCTGCCCCCACTGTGGAAGAACATTTACTGTTCCTTTCTCTCATGACAGGGATGTTGTTTTCTGCTCTTGCCAGGTGGGAGCTTTTGTGCTCCCACTCAAGGCATGAGCAATATTGGTTCACAGCCCTGGGCCCAGGGTCACTACATGGCTCAGGGCAGGGAGTCACACACAGACCTCCTCCCTGATTAAAAAAACACTTGTTGTCAGGCCCTGAGGGATGGGATTCCCAGTGCCTATAAGCGGCTCAGGAGGGGTGAATGGGCATGCTCCTCCTCATATTTAAAAAAAAAATTAATGCCCCAACCCCCTAGGCCCTGGTCGACCCCAGGGGGATTATATTTGAAAATGCCGGGCTCGCCCTGGTTTTTTAAAGTTTTTACTGCTGTAACATAGTGTTACCATGGTAGAGCTAAAAAATAAATTCAATTTTTTGTCCCATGTGGGGATCCTTTTGGACCCCCACCAAGGTTTAGGAGTTCAGGGTATCCCTACTCTTCCCCCTATATAAATCTTAATTTCTCAAAAAATACCGAACGGATTTACACCAAATCTCAAAAGGCACTCTTTCTGGGTAAAGCTCTAGCTTTCTGTTGTAATTTGATTGAACCGTTTTGACTGTAGCTGTGTCTAAATTTAAATTTAAATTCTAAATGTAATTTAGAGCCACCCTATTTCTCAGCCCCCACTTGATGGATCACCCCGAAACCTGCCAAGAAGATGCTGAGGTGGGGGAACTTTTTTCCTGGAACTTTTTGTGAAGATTCGTCATATGATACCAAAGTTATTAGCAGAACCAAAAATCAATTACCTATGGAAACATGGACCTAACTATAACTATACAGTGGTGACTGTGTGCTGATTAGCCCCGGGGGATGGTATCCCAAAGGCTTTGCACTGTGTGGGTTTTGGCACGGGGGCTGGACTGCACCTAACCACATGACATGCACGGTGAGGAACATCTTACTTTACATTAAAAAAACATAGAAATTTACTGAAAAAAACAATGGTTAAAGTAACATTATAGTTAGGAATTGTAATAATATATCTAACATAATTATATTTAAAAAAATCTTTAGAAATTCACTGAAAAAACATGGGTTAAAGGGACAAACCACTGAAATTCACTAGTTACAGTTATCTCAAAAACCTATAACGTGTGCCCTCGTGCCCAGGCCATGTACAGTGTTATCATCAAAATATGTCATTTCAGATGTGTTCTTCTCCTTTCCCTGGGTTTGTCTCCAAACTGTCTAGGGTGACAAAGGCAAGGTATCAGGTTCCTTTGTGTGATAAAGGCAGGGATCATTGAGGTGTAATCAAAGCAGGGCACAGCTCCTCCCCAGCCATCCTGTCAGGAAGACCTACGCCTAGGCCCCCTTTGTGCCCATGTCTAGAATGAATACACTGACATGTGACCCTGGACACTAGAAGAAAGGCACATTTGGTTAGGCAGGAAAATGTCAGTTTCTAAAAGTCAAATGAATATGGGGTTGGGCCAAATTATTGTCAGCAAGGCTAGTTCAATATTAAATTTGAAACTCACAAACAAACCAGTATTGACATTACTTTACCACAAAATTGTTTGCAAATCAGGGTCACAAAACTCAATGTGATCACATTTTATTTGCAACTTATTTTTCATAATACTTTTGTAATTTCTGCTGAACCTGTCATAGACATTGAAGCAACAAACACCATCCAACACAATGAATAAGTCAATTTAATAACCCACACAACTAACAAAAGAATTTGTGTGCCATATACGACAAAACATGAAATCTGACAAGGAAATTTTCATCAACAAAAAATAGACTAAAAAAAATGAATATGTCCCAGTTCTAAATTTTGAAGACAGTAGGAGCCGGTAATTGCTAATGACATTAATGCAGGCTCCTTCAATGGACCACAACCAGGGGTTGGATCAGGCCATGAGAAAGGACCCAGAATATGTCCTACTCAAAAAGCGGGTTCCATAGATGCCAGAGTACCTTTTTTCACAACAACTTCCTGGTTTTTGAACTGGCAATGCGTTTCCAACCCAAGAAGTTCTAGGTTCTTCTCAGGACCAAGAACTGGTAGACAGTGTTTTTCAGTCTATAGGGTTGCACTTCTCACTTGAAACATTGTTATTGTCCATTTCTATTGTGATGGTTGTCATTCAATACATTTTAGAAGCAATGACGAAATTCAGTTGGGACTTGTGTCTCATGAATTATGACTGCTTTTTTAATTGACAAAAGAAACAATTGATGGACGGAATGCTGGACAATGCAAACATTCACCCCCAGTCACAAGGATCTGTGTTAAATCCATCATTCTTTTGCTCACCACACCACCCCAGTTTAGACCCCGCCATATGCAGATCAGTCTTGACCCTGTTCCTTGTGGGAACAGTCCAGCCCGAACTGCCAAGCCAGGTCCTCCCTGGACCGGAAACAAGCATCCTGGGACCGGTTTCAGGGCATCACCCTTCATCAGCCAGGCTAGCTTGAATCCAGTGGTGTAGTGAGCACGGGACCCACATCTGGGCATACCCTTCCCACTTAGGGCGACATATGCAAAAGAAACAATTGATGGACGGAATGCTGGACAATGCAAACATTCACCCCCAGTCACAAGGATCTGGGTTAAATCCATCATACTTTTCCTCACCACACCACCCCAGTTTAGACCCAGCCATATGCAAATCAGTCTTGACCCTGTTCCTTGTGGGAACAGTCCAGCCCGAACTGCCAAGCCAGGTCCTCCCTGGACCGGAAACAAGAATCCTGGGACCGGTTTCAGGGCATCACCCTTCATCAGCCAGGCTAGCTTGAATCCAGTGGTGTAGTGAGCACGGGACCCACGTCTGGGCATACCCTTCCCACTTAGGGCGACATATGCAAAAGAAACAATTGATGGACGGAATGCTGGACAATGCAAACATTCACCCCCAGTCACAAGGATCTGGGTTAAATCCATCATACTTTTCCTCACCACACCACTCCAGTTTAGACCCAGCCATATGCAAATCAGTCTTGACCCTGTTCCTTGTGGGAACAGTCCAGCCCGAACTGCCAAGCCAGGTCCTCCCTGGACCGGAAACAAGCATCCTGGGACCGGTTTCAGGGCATCACCCTTCATCAGCCAGGCTAGCTTTAATCCAGTGGTGTAGTGAGCACGGGACCCACGTCTGGGCATACCCTTCCCACTTAGGGCGACATATGCAAAAGAAACAATTGATGAACGGAATGCTGGACAATGCAAACATTCACCCCCAGTCACAAGGATCTGGGTTAAATCCATCATTCTTTTGCTCACCACACCACCCCAGTTTAGACCCAGCCATATGCAAATCAGTCTTGACCCTGTTCCTTGCGGGAACAGTCCAGCCCGAACTGCCAAGCCAGGTCCTCCCTGGACCGGAAACAAGCATCCTGGGACCGGTTTCAGGGCATCACCCTTCATCAGCTAGGCTAGCTTTAACCCAGTGGTGTAGTGAGCACGGGACCTACGTCTGGGCATAACCTTCCCACTTAGGGCGACATATGCAAAAGAAACAATTGACGGACGGAATGCTGTACAATGCAAAGATTCACCCCTAGTCACAAGGATCTGGGTTAAATCCATCATTCTTTTGCTCACCACACCACCCCAGTTAGACCCAGCCATATGCAAATCAGTCTTGACCCTGTTCCTTGTGGGAACAGTCCAGCCCGAACTGCCAAGCCAGGTCCTCCCTGGACCGGAAACAAGCATCCTGGGACCGGTTTCAGAGCATCACCCTTCATCAGCCAGGCTAGCTTGAATCCAGTGGTGTAGTGAGCACGGGACCCACGTCTGGGCATACCCTTCCCACTTAGGGCGACATATGCAAAAGAAACAATTGATGGACGGAATGCTGGACAATGCAAACATTCACCACCAGTCACAAGGATCTGGGTTAAATTCATCATTCTTTTGCTCACCACACCACCCCAGTTTAGACCCAGCCATATGCAAATCAGTCTTGACCCTGTTCCTTGCGGGAACAGTCCAGCCCGAACTGCCAAGCCAGGTCCTCCCTGGACCGGAAACAAGCATCCTGGGAACGGTTTCAGGGCATCACCCTTCATCAGCCAGGCTAGTTTGAATCCAGTGGTGTAGTGAGCACGGGACCCACGTCTGGGCATACCCTTCCCACTTAGGGCGACATATGCAAAAGAAACAATTGATGGACGGAATGCTGGACAATGCAAACATTCACCCCCAGTCACAAGGATCTGGGTTAAATCCATTATTCTTTTGCTCACCACACCACCCCAGTTTAGACCCAGCCATATGCAAATCAGTCTTGACTCTGTTCCTTGTGGGAACAGTCCAGCCCGAACTGCCAAGCCAGATCCTCCCTGGACCGGAAACAAGCATCCTGGGACCGGTTTCAGGGCATCACCCTTCATCAGCCAGGCTAGCTTGAATCCAGTGGTGTAGTGGGATGGGTATGCCCAGACATGGGTCCCGTGCTCTCCATGCCACTGGAGTCAAGCTATCCTGGCTGATGAGGGCTGAAAGCCCGAAACCGGTCCTAGGATGCTTGTTTCCAGTCCAGGGAGGACCTGGCATGGCAGTTCGGGCTGGACTGTTCCCATTGGGCGCAGGGTCAAGACTGATTTGCATATGGCTGGGTCCAAACTGGAATGGCATGGGGAGCAAAAACGATGGATTTAGGCCCAGATCTCTGTACTGGGGTGAATGTATGACATTGTTCTGCATTCTGTCCATCAATTGTTCTTTTTGCATTTGTTTTTTTAATTGAGGCAGTCAAATTAGCAAGAAAATCTGAACTTCTTGGGTTTGAAACACGTCAACAGTTCAAAAACGAGGGAGTGTTTTGTCATGTTTTGTTGTATGTCACCCAAAAATTCTTTTGTTAGTTGCGTGGGTTGTCAAATTGACTTATTCATTGTGTTGGATGTTGTTTGTTGCTCCAATGTTTATGACAGGTTCAGCAACAAATTTACAAAAGTATCAAGAAAAATAAGTTGCAAATAAAATGTGATCATGCTAATTGAGTTTAGTGACCATGATTTACAAACAATTTTGTGGTAAAGTAATGTCAGTACTCATTTGTGTGTGAGTTTCAAGCTTTGAAAAGTGTCATTTTCGGAATAGTACCTTAAGTTCTAACTTCACCTTTAAAGAGGATCTTAAATTATAATTAAAATGAATAGAAGAAGCATTTCAATATCTATACCTATTAGCAATTGAGGTTTCTGGTTGGCAGAGTATACACCCTGTCCAATCAGGAGCCAGAATCCTAGTCAGGGTAAGTCAGATACACAACCTAAATGAACCTGTGCTCACTTTTTCTGGTAGCTTGGCACAGAGCAGTCAAGCTTAACATAAGAGGCAATGTGTAATGTATTTGTGCAACACTTCAGTTACAGTAACACAGTGAACACTCCACAAAAGACTCCACACCAGTTTAGGAAAAGAGAGAATAAATATCTGAGTAAGACAAGACCAAAAGGGCAAAACTCCAATAAGTAGAACTCGAGATATGCATTTTTGAAGATTAAATGTGAAAACAGTGGTTAGAAGTCACTAGCGGTCAAAAGGTTACTTGCTGTCGTGAGGGACCGGTACAAATCCAAGGTTTAGGCCAACCGTGATGGACAGCAGGCCCGCTACATAACCCACGCAGGGCCCACTGAAAAAGTAACTTGTATGGAGCAAAGCGTCGACGTCGAACACACAATGCTTCGTAATTTTCCCTGCAGTCGGGACACTGCATCAGAGACGCGCCTCGCAGATGGTGTTAAGGATTCAGTGCTATGTTGTCGTCGAGCCTCGCAGACGATGTTGAAGTTTCGGCGCTGCGTTGCCAACGAGTGTCGCAGTCAGGACCTATGTTGTCATTGATTCGCCACTGCGTCGGCGTCATGGAACGATGCATCGGTTTTTCTCACGCAGTCGGGTAGATGCCCCAGTGTTTGCAGAAAAACAGCTGCAGAATCCACTTCTGAGGCCCAGGACTGGAGGGGGCACCACAGGCAAGGGTAGGACACACAGATGGCAGAGTTCAGCAGCACCAGCAGAGTTGCAATAAGTCCTTTGTGTCCCTGAGACTTCAGAAAACAGGAGGCAAGCTAGCAAGCCCTTGGAGAATCTTTGGTTCAAGGATGTAGAGAGCAGGTCCAGTCCCTCTCACTCAAGAAGCAGCAGGCAGAAGGCCAGCAAAGCAAGTTGCAAAGTGGGAGTCCCCCCTGTGGCACAGCACTCAGCAGGACAGCACAGCAATGCAGGTAGCAAAGTGGCAATCCCTCCTACAGCACAGCAGCTCTTATTCCAGGCAGAATGTCCTTGGTTCCAGCAAAGTTCTTCTTTGGTGGTGTCAGGGGTTCAGTACTTATACCCAAATGTGACTTTGAAGGTGGCGAGACATCGAAGAAGCCTTTGAAGATCACAAGGTCCCTGCCTTTCCTGCCCTGGCTCCAGGCATATTACAGGGGAGTATGCAGCTCTATGTGTGGGGACAAGCACAGTCCTGTTCAGGTGCAAGCGTCAGCTTCTCCCTCCCAAATTACCTCAGGAAGGCCCATCAGCCATCTGTCACCCAACCCAGACATGTATTCAGAGACCGTCAGAGGCACAGAATGGTTAAAGTAAGAAAATGCAAATATCTCAAAAGTGGCATTTTCAGACTTATAATTTAAAATTCAACTTCTCCATAAGTGGTGGTTTTAAATTGTGAGCCCAGAGACACCAAACTCCAAATTGTACTCCCAATTGGAAATTACACCTAAAAGGTGTTTTGAGGCAATCCCAATGTTAACCTATGGGAGAGATAGGCCTTACAGTAGTGAAAAACGAATTTAAGGGTATTTCACTACCAGGACATGTAAAACTTAAAAGTATGTGTCCTACTTTTTAAATACACTGCACCCAGCCCCTGGGGATACCAGGGCCTACCTTAGGGGTGACTTACATGAAAAAAAGGAAGGTTTAGGCCTGGCAAGTTGTTTAACTTGCCAGGCCGAAATGCCAGTTTAAAACTGTACACACTTGCTCTGCAGTGGTAGGCCTGAGCCATGTTTAAATGGCTACTGAGTGGGTGGCTGATCTGTGCTGCAGGCCTACTAGTAGCATTTAATTTATAGGCCCTGGGCACATATGGTGCCCTCTACTAGGGACTTGTAAGTAAATTAAATAAGCCAATTGTGGATAATCCAATGTTACCATGTTTTGAGTACCGAGCATATGCATTTTAGCACTGGTTAGCAGAATTAAAGTGCCCAGAATTCTAAAGCTAGCAAAAATTAAATCAACAAAACAGGAGGTCAGAAAGCAAAAAGTCAGGGGAAACCACGCCAAGCATACAAGGTATATCAGTTACCAAACTGAAGTTATCACATATTAAGGGGCCGATTCCGATCTCGGCCGATAGGGCTCCGAATCGGATTCGGCTTAACCGGATCCGATTCGGAGCCCTATTTCCCGACCGAACCGTACGCGCGTCCGGGCGAGCGAGTACGATGCGTATTCGCCGACCGACTCGTCCGGGCATCCCGACCGCTCCGACCGACTCGTTCCCGGGTCCAACCGCACCGACCGACTCGCTCGGACTCGACTCGCACCGCGCAATGGAGACGTTCCCCGGCCGGGTAAGTACGATGCGCGCCGCGGGCAGTCCGACCGAGCCGCGCACTCCGGCTCGAAAGAGCTGTCGGAGCCGTACTTTGGGGGTCCGTGTCGGACCCCCTGTACGCGTAGCCGTGCGAGTCGCACACAGGGGGACCCGTGGGTCCCCCTACCTGTGTGTGTGTACGGCGCGAATCGCTTCGCCGCGTACACGCTGTAGGGGCGCACTTGTCCGCATCGCACCCATTGAGTCAATGGGAGCCCGCGTACGCGTTGTACGACAGGCTCCCATTGACTTCAATGGGAGTCCGACCGACTCGAGTCTGATGGCATACGTGCGCATCGTACTCGTTCGGTCGGACTGCACGGGTCCGACTCGGTCGGAAATCTCTCCGGGTCCGGCTCGGTCGGAGAGATTTCCGGCCCGAATCGGAATCGGCCCCTAAGTGTAGTAAGATAACCCATTATCAGTCTATGGGAGAGCAAGCCTTACTACAGTGAAAAATGACTTCAGGAGTTTTTACTGTCACAACATGTAAAATTGAAACAAAAATATTCTACTTTTTAAATGCCATACACCCTGCCTTAAGAGCCTTTCGGGCCTACCTTAAGAGTGACTCATATGTATTAAAAAGGATGGCTTAGGCCTGGCAAATTCTTTATTTTGCCAGGCCTAAATGCCAACTAGAAACTGCACTAGAGGTTGCAGTGGCAGGCCTGAGGCATGTTTTGAAGTGCTAATATAGTGAGTGGCACAATGATTTCTGCAGCCAACTAGTAGCTTTTCATTTAAAAGCCCTGGGTGCAGGTAATGACATATACTAGGCACTTACAAGTAAATTAAATGTGCCAATTAGGTGAATACCAATTTTACCATGTTTAAGGGAGAGAGTATAAGCACCTTACCACTGGCTAGCAGGAGTAAAGTATTCAATAAAAATAGGGGAGTGAAGACAAAAAGTCTGGGGGAATAACACATCAAGGATGTCAGGTTGAACATCTACCCTAACCTGAAGCCTAAGAAAAAGCTTTACCTCTCTTTACTTCCACCCAACCCGGGACAGTAACACCCCTTACCTCCCTTTACTTCTACCAGCCCGTGAACCATAAGAAAACTCTTACCTCGTTTGACCCCTACTAGCCCCTGAACCCTAAAATACCCTTGACTCCATTTAGTTTTGCTTGCACCTGAACCCTAAAAACCCTTACCTCCATTTACTTCTACCTGCCCCTTAAGCTAAAGGACTTATCCTATGACTAGATTTGACCTTCTCCTGCTTGCATGCATTGTAAAGGCATGCGCTTGTAAAGGAGGCATTGTAAAGGGTCATGTGTTGTAAAAGATTCACTGTAAAGGTAGATTGTTGTAAACAAATGTGTTATAATGGGGACATATAGGCTCAAACACATTAATTCATGAAAAATGTCCATGTTCAATTCATAGTGAAATGCTCAGTCTTTACATTACAGAAAATTGTCGAACATGAATAACCAATAATCTCAGTCTTAATTAAATGTCCTTACTTACTCAGTTCATTAGTCAAAGCTCATACGGCGAAGAATTAAAGTCTTTTCCCAAAGGTTCATTATCTATTTCAACTGTTAACTTTTAATAACATTGTTGGTGAAAACACACTTCTTAGGTTTGTGAACATATATCAGATTATAAGCAAGTTCCTTCAGTAGTAGAGTGAATTAATAATGAACTTACTTATATAGTTGCATTACTTGTATATTGGAATGTTCAAAATTGTACTTGACTTCTATTTATTACTCTTTTGTATTGCACCTGGTCTTAAATTAAAGTCCATTCTAAAGATTATTTCATCAACATAAATGTGCTTCAAAAATGCAGTGTACTAATTGTAAAAAATAATGTGGTTCACTATCAGTAACAGTTCCTGGATTGTATCCAATTTATGAATTCAAAAGGGTTTCTTCTCTTTTGATGCAAGCCCTTCATTACTTCCTCTTTCATTTTTATACTCTTCAGCATTAGTTGATTAAGTCGGAAAAGTGACCTCCAAAAGGATGTCATTTGTCATTATTTTCATGGCTCCAATATGCCCTTTCCATTTATCCCTCCATTATTGTTTGGAGCCGACCTACTGTAGATTGCAGATATAAATTATGATGTACACACAATATGCTGGCTTGCAGTCCATCAATCGTTTAATGATTTCTGAATTCCACAGTTTTTTTCTGGCAGATACGGACAACAAACACAAGACCCATATTTATAGCAAGCATTTGGAGCACTTTGTAGCTATGTTAGTGCTTCTTGTTGTAATATATCGGAAATTGAATCGGTTTTAAAAATTGCACTCATAGTGGTTCTATTTCTCATGAACTTCTGATATGAAGACTAATTTCAATGTCCACTTTCTACATATTTCAGATTTAATTTAATGTGTCGTAAATCGTGTTACTTTCCAATGTGTATTCTGTAATGTATCTAATTTTTCCAATCAAATTTTCGGAGTTTTGGAAAAGTTCTCTTCCAGTAGTTGTTTTTGCATTTTGTGTTATTTGCTCAATAATATCTCTCTTGCACCCTCTTGCTGAAAAATATGTTTTTATGCATTTAATTTTTATCGTATTCTTCATGATTACTACAAATTCTCTTAGCTCTTAAAACTTCACCTTAAGAGATTTTTTTGTATCTTTTGAGATCACCAAACCCCAAGTGTGGTTTACTATTCTCAGATGTTGGCTTACTATGTATTCAGATTTGAAGTGTGTTAGTCACAACACAGAATTCTACATCCTGAAAAGGCAGCAGTTTCCTTGTTTCTGAAGCTAAGTTTCATGTTGTACACATTTCTGTTTAGTATTTGATGATATTATAAATGTTCTTGCAGATTGCCTTGCAATAATACAACAATTTAATATTTCAACCCGAGTTATTAGACCACATTCTCAAAATAGTATGTTAGCTCCTTGCTCCAGTTCCTTTCCCTCTTAAATAGTTCCATAAAAAGGTTTGCATAGTAAAGGGTGAATCTTTGTTTTTTTTAACAACTGAAATTTAAGGATACCAGCAACTTCATTTGTCATGCTAGGACTTGAGTTTTCATAGTCAGATAAATTAGTCGTAATATATGTGGGAAGTGATGGGCAACCTCATTACTTATTAGAGGCAATGAGAATGGGGTATGTCTGCGGACAAGAGTAGGTGATAGACAGGGGAACTTAAGTTCTGATGTTAACAAAATATTTCTAAATTACCACTCAAGCATATTTAAGAAAATACGGTTATATGAAAATTCCTAGAAGAAGTATCTTGCCCTTTACGTGTAAATTAGTGTAGCAGTTTCCTTAATTACAATTCCAGGATTCAGGAAGCTGGAGAGGCCCTGGGGCCTACTTGCTGTCTTAAAAGGAGGAATGTTTTTATGTCTCTAGGAGATTGAAAGTAAAAATGTCTACAACAGACAGTAGACAACAAAAATGTGTTTCAAAAGGTTGTGGTTCTTTTTAATCTCGAACTTTGTTATTTTTAATCTCCAACACCACACCTCTACTTAAGCCCCTCTACCTCTATATCTTCCTTTTCCGATGCTTACTTTCTGAGACTGTGTGTTTTTCTTCTTTCTGTGGTTTTTGCTCATCTTGCTCTCTTGTCTAGGTCTTCATCAAGCCTCAACTGCCGCTATCTAACATGGTGGCCATTTTGTAATGATGTTCAGCATTTAGATTGTTTTATTTATTAATTTAAGTAGTGAATACACCGTTTTTATTTTTCATCACAGTTTTGTCAATTTTTTCAAACGTTCAAGCTTTCACTGTTTTTATTTTAGTTCATGGCATTTGTAATTCAATTTTTTTTTGTAGAAGAAGTTATTAACTCGACCATTAAACTGCAACCCAGCTGTTACGCAAACGAAACGGAATGGCATTCTTTAGCATTTTTAAATGGTTTAAGAATTGTTCTAGTACTTCTGGGAAATATGGTAATCTATATATTTCTTCATCCAGTTGATGGCAAAGTATATTTTGTCGTCTAGGTTCATCATTGGCTAACACGTATCACAGCGATGGCTGATTTCCACACACCTATTCCACAGACCACTGTCACCTTTCACTGATTGAGTCACGCATTTAGAACTTGTGAGATCCAGATTGTGCAGGCGTCACAGGCTCTGAACAGAATAAAATGTCTGAAGTGCTCTCTGGTATTCTTGTGTGTGTATGTTTATGGAATATACCCTGGAATTTAGACTCTTTTGAACTGGAGGTTGCAGACTCTTCTTGCTTGTTCCTGGACCCTCTTTGGATAAACCGCTTACTTCTTTTTCAAATAAACCTAATGGAAAATCATCTGCTTTGGAAGGACTTTTGGAAGCATGCACCACATTTTGCATGACTAGAATACTGGGCCACTCCTACTTCAAAGAATTGAAGGTACTGAGCTGCTTGTATTTTGTTTATCTCTTTTCAAGTTTTATGTTCAGCCTCTAAAGGGTACAGGACAGGATCCCTTCATCAAAAAGTGCCTTTTTCCTAAATAAATTTGAAAAAAATGTTTGCCGTAATTTACATTTTATGGATCAGGTAACGATTGTACAAGCAAACAGAGGTGCGTTTACAATGGAAGGGCCGCTTACCACCATCACCCCAACATGGAAGTCACCTTCAAAGTTGATGCGTGGACCTCAGACATCTTCCAAGTTGTCTCCTTTCTGGCTTGTCAAAGTTGGGGTGAAGAGAGATGGGGTGAGTAAATGGTGTAAGGTGGCCAAGCAAGCATGTGCCAGATCTTGTGTCAGGTGATATAATGGCACGTTTTTAAGTAGGTCTGGGCATGCTTTGTCTTGCATTCAAGCTGGGGACTTGGTACGGATGACAGACCGATGGTTTTGACAGTTTCCTTCTAAATGTGACATCACTTGATTTGCCTTCTTTTTGCAGCTCAGTCAATAGCATAATATGAGCCGGGTGGGGCGGGTACACAACCCGCAAAAAGTGTGAAGTTTCGAAGATCCCGACACCAAAACCTCACTTACTATTCACGTTTCAAAAGACCTAGGCTTACAGTGCCGATTTAGGCTTTATTTAGAGTGTAGAGGGAAGGGTACTTAAATATGTGGCAGAACTCTAAATACTATGATGGGCTCTGACAGGTTTTGACAGAGTATCTTGCCCACCAACATCTAAATATGGTCCTTGGTCTTCTTTGTCTGCTGTCCTGTCCCTGTGAGTTCTGTGCTTTACATATTTTCTCAGAAGAAATGTTGGTGTGCTGTCTGAATTGTGTTCCCAAGTCTATGTCTTGTCTGTAGTGCAGGTTTTCATGAAAGAAAGCTGAGGTGTGGCCTGTGTTGCACTGTGGTGTGTTACAAGGAAGAGATTTTATGACCTCTACTGCTCATTTATATCTTTTTGAACGTTCTTGAGCTATGGACCTAATTCACAAATTAAGTCACCAATATGCACCACTGAAAGTACACCTATGTACCATGAGAGATTTACTACTTTTTGAAATTCTCATACATTTCCAGTAGTGCACCAGGCACTGGTTTCCAGACATACTTTTGGGAATGTCAGGTGACATCTCCCCCGGGCTCCTATTTCCCTGTGCTTTACTCTACATAGCGTAGAATACAGCACAGGAAGAGTGGATCCTGTTGCACTAACGCACACTTGTTTTTCTCTGACAAAAAACGTTTTCCCAATGGAGAAAGCCTTTCTCATACAGCCCTATCAGCCCTGTTTAGCTACTCCTAGTCGCTTCAGTTTAATGTTGCACCCTGGTCATTGGAAACAAGTGCATCTATGTTCCCACAGGGAAAGGTAGACAACATGCAAATCACACATTCCAAAGGAAAAAGTACACAAATAAGTACTGCTTTGGATTGACCATAATCTAATCTCCATTTACTTTTTAGAGCTTTGATGTATGGCCAGAGTGTCAACACAAGAAAAGAGGGAAAGAATGGAGCTGTTGATGGTCTGTGTTACCACTGCCTCTATTCCTTTAGTTAAAATTTCATTTTGGTGCATTTCCCTGAGTCTCCCAGGGAATAACTGAGAGAAATTCCACCTGCTCACAATCTCTATTATTTTGGCTTGTGGAAGGACCCTTGAAATTGGACTTCTCCTTTCAACTTGCTAGATATGTTCAGCCACTGCATGCTCTGTGGTGAAATGACTTGGCCATCACTTTCAGTGAACCTTGGGTTCCTCAGATCAGTTTTACAGGAGATCGGAATAGTAGGCTTGTAACTGTTAAAAGTCCAAAAATTCGGTTTGGTTACAGTTATACTAAGTTTGACATGGAAGAAAAGAATCAAAGTAAGCTAAGAGCGGTAGAATTTATGGGAAACAGTGTTTACAACACTGTTAAAACGACGCAATGCTATTACAACGCAGTCGTTACAACAACTGCGTTGTTACTTCGCAATACCTTTACATCGCAAGTCATTACAATGACTTGCTGTAAGGGGTGCAAAGGTATTGGATATAATATCCAACACCTTCCCTGCTGTTGCGCAAACTGGAGTAGGAATAGTAAATTATACTATTCCTAAGTCCAGCGCGCCCTCTACAGCAAGTCGTTGTAATGACTTGCGATGTAAAGGTATTAGCGTGACTAACAACGCAGTCGTTGTAACGACTCGCGCTGTAATAGTACGCGATGTGTTAGCATGCGTTGTGACATGCTATATACAGAATTCATATAACTAAGTATTTCTTAAATCCAAAATTATTTAACATTTAATGGTAACAGGAAATTAATTCAGGGACCTAATTTCAGTGTTATCTGAAAAACACACATTTTCAAGTGCATTTATATTTCTCTCTTTGATTTTGGACGTGTGACCTCTTTTGTAATTTGTACTTAATTCACTCTCTCCTGCACTGGTGAAGAGACCCATTAGGTTAGGCTAATCTGCTTTGGGAAACTGCTAGCATTGGCAGTTGAAAGAACTATGGGCGCAAAAATCAGGTACAGAGAGAGGAGATGGTTCTTAACGGTTTCATCTTCTGCAGTTTCCTGTGTAAAGCTCATGTTCACTGGAAAGTGCAACACAGATTCCCTGGCCCTGATGTATCATTCTGTCATGCAGCGCTATGCAGCAAGCCACCTTACTGCGTTGGCTGCATGAAAGGGGAAGTGCAGGAATGCGCCGATATGCCATTATAGAGCACTTTCCTGTCCTTTCCTAGTGCAGGCGCACTTTTGGCTGCCTAGCGCTAACGCTGGCACCCTTGCGTCATGTTGCAAGGGTATCTGCGTTGTAGGCAGGATTGTTTTTGTGCAGGAAGGTATACCTTCCTGCACAAAAACAATCCTGAGAGGCCTTTTCAGCTTTCTATGCGTGCTGCAGAATGCATCACATGTAGAAAGAGGACAAAATGAGGAGAAATAAAGGTATTTCTCCTCGTTACGCCTCACCTGGGGAGAAATAGCATTTTGACGCATTCCCAGGTCTTCATCTCCTCAGATAGTGGGCACAGGTGTCCCACAGGGGTCTTCCCTTAGCCCCCTTCTTTTTAACATCTACGTTACCCCATTGATCCAATTAGCTGAGGACTTGGGGGCAAAAAGTATTGCTTACGCTGACGACACCCAGCTCCTATTTACATGGGAAAAAAATGAGGATTCCATCTCCTCAGCAAAAAATTGTTTGACTTCGGTCTTTAACTGGCTGGCTGCTGCTCAACTTAAGTGTAATGAAGAGAAGTCAGAAATACTCCTCTACGGAAAATTCCCCCCTCAGTTCAGAGAAACGCTCTGGCCATCTGAGTTCGCCATGCCAATCTCTACAGGGAAACCCGCTAAGAACCTGGGGGTTTGGTTTGAGGAGAACCTTTTGTTCCCTACTCAGGTCAAGAAGCTTGCCAGTAATTGTTTTGGGCTACTTAAAACCCTTCCGAGGGCTGCTAAAGAAATGGTCACCCGTGCCCTTATCTTATCCCGGTTAGACTATGCCAACGCTCTGTATGTTGGCATCCCCGGTTATCTGCTTAGTAAGCTACAGGTGGTCCAAAATGCTGCAGCCAGGCTTCTTCTCAACATCCCTACTAGAAGTAGCGTGAGACAACATCTGCGCTCACTACACTGACTTCCAGTGGCAGAACGGGTTAAATTTAAATCCTTAGTCACTGCTCATCGCGCCCTTCATGGCTTAGGCCCTACCTACCTACAAAAGCGGTTCTCCTTTTATACTCCTTCGAGACAACTGCGCTCCACTTCTCAACTCCTGGCCCAGGTTCCCCGCTTCAAACGACAAAGGTTGGGTGGCAGCTCCCTTGCCCTGAAAGCTGCCCTGGCCTGGAATTCATTGCCATTTGCTCTACGCAACACTCGAGACCTCACTGTTTTCAAGAAAAACCTGAAAAGTTTCTCTTTGTTTAATTCAACTCTCCCTACTCCTCAAGGCTCGCGCCGGGACACCCTTCGGAGTATCTGTGCACGCTATAAAAAATAAATAACATAACATAACATACCACTAATGGTAAATCTGGGAATGAACCAAAATCCATGGATGGATGCGTGGGAACACCCACGCTTCACCCATGGAACGCCTCCCTATGGCAGAGTAATGCAAGACAGCGACTTGCGCTGCCTTGCGTTACTCTGAATTTATCAAGCCATTCAAGGCCACGCAAGGTGGCCTTGGGTGCCTTGATAAATCTCACTTAGGTTTTGCGTTGCCGTTGCGCCCCCAAAGGTGACGCAAAACCTTGATAAATATGTGCCCCTGGTTCCAGGAAATTGTAGGGGACATGCTCTACTGAGATGAAAATAATGTAGAGTGTTTTTCTTTTCTTCTGAGCGGCCTGGGATTTTTATGATTGTTTTTTTGCCTTTAATTGAGGTCGTTTCAATTTTAGGAAGCATTTCACTGCACAAAATGTTACCCACAACAGAAAAGTAAATCCTACAGGACTACTAGTGCATTTTATTCTGCAGATGTTGCAGTGGCGGCTCGCAGAGGGAGTGCTGCAGGGCGGTGAGTCGGGGCGGGGGAGGGGCTGGGTGGGGGGTAGTGGAGTCGGATATACGACGGGCAGGAGTAAAGTAAGTAAATAAATAAATACAACTATTTACCTTGCGCTCGCTGCATCGCCAACTCGGCGATGCAGCGAGCGCAAGGTAAATAGTTTTATTTATTTATTACTACTTACTCCTGCCTGTCGTACGTCCGACTCCACTGCCCCCCACCCAGCCCCTCCCCCGCCCCGCCCTACCGCCCCGCAGCACTCCCTCTGCGAGCCGCCACTAAGATGTTGTTATTTTGTGAATGGCAGATCTTTTTCTATTGGTAGCTTTCCCTCAATCAGTGACATAAGAGGATGTAGTCTAGTTTGTTATTTTTTTCACTGGTCGAAAGTGGAAGAAGGGCAGTATGCAGATTCATTTTCACTAAATATCCAAAAAGGAAATGTTTGCCAATTGCAAGAGTGGAAAATTGAATTCTCTTGGGCTGTAAGGATGGAAAGGTCCACTGCATGGCAATAGGCGTACACACCTGCCCTGAGTGCCCCCACTACAAGCAATATCTGAATCTTTGGTGCCGATTTTCCGTCATGGCCGCATACAGATCATGCATGTGCACCATGACCTAGCCCTCTCCCGCGGTGAACATTCATGCATACTTTGCCCAGGCTCCCACTGCGTGTCTGAGCACTGAATCACAGCGCTCAGACCAATCACAACGCTGCATTGCAGCATTATGATTGGCTATAGGGGCCCTGGTGTGCTTCCTGTTCCAGGCCGGAGCGAGGGACTATGGAGGAGAGACGAAGTGAAGAAGTGTCGAGAAGGTGCGTTTTTTCTTTTTTTTTTTACACTTGCTTCCCCCCCATCTCCCTCCCCGCCCTTCGCCCCTCCGCCCCCAACCCCTGAACCGTGCTGGCCGCCACTGATCAAGACCACTTGTCCAGGAGCCTGGAGCGCCAGCATCTACTTGCCAGCTGGGACCAGAGGGCCTTGCGAGGAGGAGGAGAACGCCTGGATGGAGTAAGGTACAGTAGGGATCCTATCTGGTGGATCCCTGAAGCATAGTGTGAGATTCTGATCCATGACGGTACTGCTGCATTGATCGGGCCATCCACCTGTGTGCCATTGTTCACTTTAAAGATTAAGGGCCACCACCCTAGTGCACTGCTGTGACAAGGAGAGGGCTATCACCCTGTTCAGTGCTGTGACCCGAAGCAGCTGTCACCAGCGTGCTGCTGCTCGCGACGTTTGTACACCAGGTTGGGACATCCCAGTGAAGATTAAGGGCTGCCACCCTGGAGCAGGTTGAGACCTTGAAAGCAGGGCATCGACTCAACCACTTGAACCCAAAAGCACCCAAGACCTCCAACAGGACTTACAAAGACTTACAAAGGTTTACCACATGACCGGAGGAGTGCTTTAAATTCCTGCCGCCTCACATCCAGGCTTCTGGCCACAGCGAAGCCAAGGGCTATGTCTGAACAAACCTGGCAGGTCCATCTCCCCTTACGACTGCCTAGCTACGTCGGAGAATATAACTAAACCCAGAGTCTATAGCAAGAATTACTGTAAAGAGCAAGTTCCATTGCCTAAATTATTACTAAAAGGTCATACAGATTCTGACATTTCTAAGATACCTAATCAACTAAAAGGGCTAGATTTTAATGCCCGTTCAGTTCCAAAACACGCGGTAGAAATATGGAGCCTTCTGGATATCGAAAAGCCTGATATCTGCTTCATTACAGAAACCTGGCTCCATGAACACGCTTCTCCTGACGTGGCAGTTGCCTTCCCCCCCCAATACCACCTAACGATATTGGATAGAAACATCAGGAGAGGAGGTGGTCTAGCAATAGCCACTACGATCGGATTGGAAATCACCATATTGGAATCTATTATCTCAGATCAGCTAGAATTATGTATATTCAGAATGGAAAGTCAATCTAAGATAACCTGGCGAGGTGCAATAGTGTATCGACCTCCGGGTTCGAAAACTAATTTTACACACAATCTGCTCGAAGCCATTACTCCCCACGTACTAACAGCTGAGAATTTCCTCCTTATTGGGGATTTTAATTACCATGCGGAATTACTATCAGATCCCGACACCAGTCAGCTGATTACCAATTTGAACACACTGGGCCTGGTCCAAATGGTGGCGGGACCCACCCACTCGGCTGGTCACACCCTCGACCTTTTGTTCACTAATACAACCAGTATTAGAGTGGAGCCGCCCCTTCCCCTGCTGTGGTCAGACCATGATATGCTGAAATTTTCTATATCAGTAGACACTGAAAAAAATATCTCAGTCATGAATGCACATGGAGAAGACCCTGGCGGAAAGTTACTTCCACCATCTTTTCTGCTCATTTTAGCCCCCCTCTTTTTCCCCACACTGAGAGTATTGACCAGGCAGCCACTTCCTTTGAGGCTGCAATCACATCAACATTGAACATTCTGGCCCCTTTTACAAGGGTGAAATTTAAGCCCAGGGCAGCACCCTGGTTTACAGAACAATTAAAAATAGAAAAACTCTCTTGTAGGACAGCTGAACGAAAATGGAGGAAAAGTAAAAGTACTGTAGACAGGGAATCGTATAAACTCATTCATCGTAGCTATTTGGCTAACATTAAACAGGCAAAAAAATCCTTTCTTATAAACAGGATTGAAAAGGCTACAAACTCTAATAAAGAGCTCCATAAAATATTAAAGGAGTTTACCACCCCGTCTACGCAGCCATGCACTGTAGTGTCACAAGACTGCGTAGATTCACTCTCTATGTTTTTTGAGGAAAGGGTCATTGCAATTCATAAATCCTTCCCACATCATGACGCTAACAAGGTAAAGAATCTTGAAAACGATACTGAGGACACTCTCCCTTTGTTAGAAGAGTTCTCTATGTTTACTTCAGAGGAAGTGGCAACCGCCTTGGCTAAAATTAAATCAGGTTCTACAGTGGACCCGGTTCCACCACGTTTCTTCTCAACCATTGCTCCTTTACTTGTTAGAAATCTTACTGACCTATTTAATACGTCACTTGTACAATCAGCAATCCCAGTCATATGGAAAGCGGCTAGGGTCAGGCCAATTTTAAAAAAACCTACTGCTGATCCCAAGCTGCCAAGTAATTACCGTCCTATTTCGTTGACTCCTTATTTTGGAAAGGTGCTTGAGTCACTGATTAACCGGCAACTTACTGCACATCTAGAGAATCACGGATTACTGGATCCCTCACAGTCCGGTTTCAGGGCTGCACATAGCACTGAAACAGCATTGGTGGAAGTCATGGATAACATCAGACTAACCCTGGACAATGGGCAGTCAGCCATGCTCATCTTGCTGGATCTGTCAGCCGCCTTTGACACCATCTCCCGCTGCATTTTAAAACAGCGGCTCTGGGAGGTAGGTGTCAGAGGTAGGGCTTTAAATTGGCTTAGTAATTACCTAACTGACCGTACCACTACTGTACAGATTGGAAATATGGCCTCTCACAGCCGACCAGTAAAGATGGGAGTCCCACAGGGCTCCATTTTGAGCCCTTTGCTCTTTAATCTTTATGTGGCACCACTGGCTAGGGTGATCAGGTCCTATGGTTTTGATGTGGTGTCTTACGCTGATGACACCCAGCTTTTGATCACCCTAGGTCCTGATCCCATCGATACAAAATCCCGTTTCAAAAATTGTATGACCCACATTGATGATTGGATGAGTGCCAATCATCTCCAACTGAATGGGAGCAAGACTGAGGTCATCCTTTTTGGCAGGGCACATGAAGTTTGGTCAGAGGACTGGTGGCCCCTCAATCTAGGTCCCTGTCCATCCCCAAAATCAGTGGTGCAAAATCTGGGTGTGTTGATTGATAACCAACTATCAATGAAAAGTCATGTAGACCACATAATCTGTACTTGCTATGGAATTATGCGTAGGCTAAGAATTTTTTTTCAATGGATTACAATTGAATCAAGGAAGCCATTGATTCAAGGTCTGATCATAGGTCGTATTGACTATGGTAATGCCTTGCTGGCCTCAATTAATGAAGAACTCTATTCCAGGCTCCAGGTCCTGCAGAGCACAGCGGCCAGATTGGTATTGAACCTTCCTTCTAGGTCTCCATCAGCCCCAAGTCTGAAACGCCTCCACTGGCTTCCTATCAGGAAACGAACTCGTTTTAAGATCCTTTGTCTAGTGCATAAAACTATGCACGGAAGTGGACCCAGCTACCTGGCAAAAACTTAGCTGGTACCGGCCAACGAGGATGCTTAGGTCAAGCACCAAATGCCTTCTTACTTCATTTAGAGTGCGTATCGCTAAGAATGGCGGGAGATCTTTTTCCTTTCTTGCCCCCACTTTCTGGAACAAACTCCCACTCCATCTGCTCTCTATTACAGAGCATAATCGATTTCGCAGGGAATTAAAAACATGGTTGTTTGATCATTAATAGCATCCCCTTTTTCTTTCAGCAGAAGTGGAGTCGTACGCTAGCGCCATGAGACCCCAGGGTGATATGTGCGCTTAATAAATATTCTTGACTTGACTTGACTTGAGATACTTTGACTTTTAAAAAACCATCATGGAACTTCTAAGATTTGTACTCACTATCAGGACCCAGCCTGAGTGTTGCTTCATATGAATGGGAAATAACCACAGTCCTTAGACATGGAAGTGGGACTCAGGAACACACCTGGACAACACTAGAATGATGGCCTTATGAAGACTGTGTGTATTATTTGTTGTGTGCTGAATTTCAGTATACAAATGCTACCTTTTTCATAAAAGCAATTATCTGGCAAAACATTAATTTGTTCATATTGCTGGGCATCTTTTTTTGTTATGAGCCTGTGTACCACTGGCATATAGCTTCCCCGAAAAAGCCTTGGACTGCTTGACCCTTGCTACCACTGAGAGTCAAGTGCTGAAACGGTGCTTGGTCCAGTTGGTCAGAGCCCATAGAAGGGCAGAGCCTGGGACCTCAGGAGTAAAAGGCCTCAGACCCCACGGTTGGGCCCAGTAGCTCCTACTTGCCCCATGGCCCTCTGAAAGGGGTTCTGACTGGGGGCTATTCACAAACTGCATTTTGAAGTATGTTAGTAGTACTACAACAGTACTACTAATGTAATACAAAATGGTAATCTGAAACCTACATGTGGAGGTCTAAACCTCCGCATCTTCTATCTTTTATGTGGTGAGCGATCTATGCCCTGACTGCTGAGATCTCAGCACAATTAAGTATACATTTTAGCAGTGATTGTGCGAGGGACAGGGGGAAGTGGCAGGAAAATGAGAAATATTTACTATTAAAATGGAAGGGTTAATGGAGGAGTAAAGAGAGGTTAAGGTAGGAGTAGGGAGGAGTTGAGGGAGGGGTTTAGGGAGGGACATGACTCCACCCTCAAAAGAGTAAACCCATTCACATGCTCCACTTCTGTAGTGACTACTGCCAAAAAGGATCCAAAACACTTAAATATACTCCAGTTCACAGCTGGAAAGGTACAAGACCACACATGGCCAACCTCAGGTACTGTAACAGCCTCCCAAATGATAGTGACAGGGACGTGGAATAAAAGCCCTTAATAAACTCATGTTAAACTAAATTACCTTGTTTTAACTTTTAAAAATATAAATACCTGTAACTTAATATTAAAAACTGTATAAAATAAAACATAATTATTAGTTTATTATAAAATATTTGAATAACCTTTTTATTTGAATTTTGAATGTACATTTATTTTTTAATAGAACAATTAAATTAATTTAAATACATATGTCCATAACTTTTAATTTGTTTAGCTACATAATTAAAAATATACATTTTATGTATTGGGTGAGATTTTTTTCTATTAATGTGTTATGAAAAATAATTTTTATGTAATATTTTATAATTTACTATATCCAAATTATTTAAATATTTATTTAAAATGTAAGTTAATAAAGCTGTAACTTTGTTTTATTTTTTTCCTACATTTAGAATAGATGTGTTAAATTAATTTACATTAATATTTATTTTAAAAATATTTTTACTATTTCTTTCATTTTTAATAATGTTTCAAATTTATCCTATATCCTACAATAGAGAGATCTGTTTCTCAGTGGTGGAAATCTCCAGACTGTTAGACTTTGTAGTAAACTTACTACTTCGGGCTATTCACGGTTTATAAGTGTAAAATTACGGGGTGGAGTCTAATTTTCAAGTGTAAAGTTATTACTTGTAACTTTTAAAGCAAAGTCTAACAGTAAATGTACATGTGTAGATTTACTTATGTGTAGTGTATGTTTGTGAATAGCCCCCTCTCTCTGGAAAACCTAAATCATTACTGCGATGAAGTCTTTTAGGAAAGGTAACTTTTCCTGCTGAAGGATATTTGTGGAACACCTTCAGAACTTGTGTACAAGGTCAATGGAAATTTCTCCTGAAGATTTGAGAATAATTGCTGAATTTGAACGCCATATTCTTCAAGGGTAATATCCTTCACCAGGACAAACACACTCATTTTATTTGACTGAGGGTGCTCAACAGTTGACTACAGGGAATGCTTAGATTCCTGACAAATGTATTTTTTATAACCCTTTTTATTGGGTTTAACACACACATCAACATTGACAGTGTAATCCACCCTTGTAGAAGCATATTTGGCTATGTAATCTCCGGCTTTCCCAGCCTCCCTTTGAGTCACTGACTTATCGGCAGTCAATCATGAATAATCCCATGCCCTTCCCATCCCCTCCCCATGGATCGTAGAAGCTGTACATCCCCAAATGTTCTGACTTCCTCATCAATGGAAGGGGCTCCTTCCACTGGTTGAACTAGAGGGATTCCATGTTTTGGGCCCAGGTCGCCGATATCTTGTGTTTTTTTGTGGGCAGGCCAGAGCGGCATAATTTAGATTTCCAGACACATGCATCTATCTAGACCAGTGATACTCAAAGTACGGCCCGGGGGCCGCATGCGGCCCTCCTGACCTTTACATGCGGCCCCCTGGGCGGCAGCAGCAGCACTGAACTTCTGTTTATTCGACTCAGCACTAACATGGAAAAAAATGTTACAAATACAGCAAACACTTATTTAAAGGTTAATTGCAGTTAGGGAAAGTAAGTAACTAGGCCCTTAACTTTAGGAACAACTTCATTTTTAAAGACAGCTACAAGATATACATGCTTTGCTTCTCCTTCTCCCACTTTAGACCCCCCCACTGGCATCAGTGCGGCCCTCGGTCACGCCATAGACCAAACTTTGCGGCCCCCGGGAAAATGTTTGTGAGTACCCATGATCTAGACTCACTTTCTATTTTTCCAAGCTCGGGGGATTTTCTTCCTTCCATGCTTTGACGATTTCCTGTTTAGCGACAACTCACCCCAGCCACCTGATATCTAACACGAGGAGGGTTTTCGGATCGAGTGGAGACACGTTTCCTCATACCGGGACGTGTACAGCAGGGACCCTGCTGCTGTACTACCGTACTTACCGTACTTACCAGGTGGAATGATGTGGCTCGCGATATTCTAATACGAGCGTCTATGCTTCTGTGATTCTTCACACATTACGAGTATATACACTTGAAAACTGGACAGACTGCGTTCCAGCCATATTCTCTACTCCTCGTGTTAGATCCTTATATTACTTCTCCGATCCTGGACAGTGTACATTAGTTCTATTCGCCAAACCTGGAAAACAACAAGCATTTGGCTCAACTCCAGTACTGCAGTATATCTCACCCTATATGTGGGGATTAATGAAGATTTGAATAAACATCCTTCTCAATACATTTTTGGAGCCTTGAAGAAGTCGTTTTCGACTAAACACATGTCGGCTGTCAGCATCTACAATATTTACTACGTGCCAACATACTCAAGATCATCTGTTGTAATTTTGATTTGTTGTGTACTGGAAAGACCATTGTTTCGAATATACATTGAATAATGTTCTTGTTTATTATTAAATAACTGACAACAAAGTCAGCATTGAAACGTATCGATGGCTGTGCTCTGTAACTAAATATATATTGTTATTTGTGTGGGGAAAAGTTTTCTCCATACTAGCTAACACTGGGTGAGTGGCACAGTGTGATACATTGAGCACGCCAAAATACTGACTGTTGAAATTTGGACTGTTTGGGTAACTAGAACGGAGGTGCTGGCAGGTGTGTTTACCACTGCCATTCATATCCTAGTTGCTGAAAAAAGAAATATATAAAGGAAAACAACAGCAAACTGAACGGAAGTAACAAAGAGAATGAACATAGGAAATGGAAAGAGAGGAGTGGATAGGATACAATGTTTAAGAAAAGGTTGAAGCATCAGTGAAATGGAGACCAGGAGAGTGAGGCTGAAAAAAAGATGGCAAAGCCCGAATTAGAGCCCAATGGTCAAGAACGGAAGGCAACGGAATTTGGTGGAATCCAACAGAGTTTGACGGTGCGGCGAGATCAGCGGTAGAAGAAGGAGTGAGCATTACCAGGATGCGTGTGGAATGTTAGATTGTGGCAATTACTTGAATGTGGGATGTCTTGCGGAGTTGGAGTGAGAGTCGAGTGAATGTGGTTTTGGGTCGGACGTGGCCCAAGATTGAGATTTGAGTTGCAGGTCCCGAAGTGGCCTAAGATCCCGGGAAATTAAAAGGTGTAGAAGACACCGAAATTGTGATTGTCTGACCGGAGAATTGAGGAGTTGTCGTGAGACGTCATCGGCAGTTCCACCTAAGACAGGGAACTTTGTGCGAATGGGACTATGGGAATTGTTTAGTGAACCTTGTTTCCAGGGGTTAACTATACCATTTCAGGTGATCCATGTTGGTCGAAGGGTTACTGTGTGTGAATGCTATTGGATGATTGAATTCTGTCAATCTTTTAGAATGGCAAACAATTACGGATTTAAGGTGATTGTGTGAGAGAATGCATATGGAGAGATTGTGAAGGAGGGTGAGCTGCTGACGTAAAAATTGTGCCGTGCTGCGATAGACCGGTTGGTGTAACGCAGCGTTGGGATTTCGTTAGCGGTCATCGGGAACTCTGTGATGGAAAAAGATTGTTTCGCTGTAATTAACTGAACAACATGGCATTCTGAGGGGAATGTTGAAAGTGACAGAAATCATGCAATACTTTAGGGTGTTACGGGATCTCTTCAGAGGGGATGAAGGGGTTGTTACTCGAGTGGGCGAAGGGGTGCCACCCGAGGATACTCCAGCTCATTATATGGCGACAAAAGTTGGGCTCCATACCATAATTTAGCTTCAAAATTGGCATAAAATCACTGAAATAGAACGGGAATTTTCATTTCCACGCTTTGGCTCCTTCAGGTTAGATGTATTGAAACAACTTAGAGGGATGATGTTTGCGATGCGACCCTTGCCAAGACCCACATACTTTGAAGCATTAGATGCGTGGATGCGTGCAGCTCATGCTAAGCTGTGAGAGAAATACCAAGGGAGAATGAAGAAAACAATGAGGGCATATCAGAATGGGCCGTGGGATGCTAGGCTTAAGAGGTGGAGAGTGGATACCATTGAGGGAGAAAGGTTATATCCAGTGCTGGTTGATGGAGAGTAGCAAAACAGAGAAACAGGGAGAAGGGCAAATGGGAGTGACAGTAGTGATAATGAAGACAGCTTGTTGGATGGGTTGCTAGCTGAGCGTCCGCCACCTTACAGTGCACAACCAGGAGAAGCGGGACAAAGCTCTGGTGGATATGATAACGTGGGAAGCCCCAGTGGCTGCTGATCCAGGAGTCGAGGGAATGATATCAGCAGTACCAGGGGGAACCAGAGTGTTTGTCATGGGAGGTATAGATCAGAATGGTGCTACTGCTACTTCAAGGTTGCCGGAAGCTCTTACAGTACCGTTCACCACTGGACCTGTTGTTCCTGTTTATGACTCAGGCCCAACAGGAAGCCTTAGCCAGAGACAATCTATACATGTAGAAGGGACTACTTTGGTAAGGACAGGGAATGAGAATTGGGGTTTCTGTCCTTTAGTGCCAATGGAATCCAGTACCCCTTTAGTGGCTACTGCCGACCCTTGCGGAATACGGATTAGTTCCAGCATTATAAGGTCCATACCCATGGTAAGCACCAGTTCAGATCTCCGGATGTGGGAAACTCCTGTGACAGGATCGAGTGGTACACCTCAAGAAGCGAGCACGAGTCAGAGAACCTCTGAGAACCAGCACGTCTTAGATGATGCGGACTTAGAGTCATGGTTGAGGAACCATAATAACAGCAAGGAGAGCCAGAATAGTAAGTCGAGTCAGGATACCATCAAGCCCACAATGAAGGTGAAGCTAGTGGATGTGGTGATAATGAAGGCAAAATTGGAGGAGATCAGGAGGGGCAAAACAGGGAATAGAGGCATACCAGTTGCGGGAAGTGCCTAGTGGAGGGTACGTGCATGTTCCCTGGAATCGGGGTGATACTGCTGCGTTCACGAACGATTTTCCTAGGTTTAGAGAGAAACTTCCTGAGTGGTATAAGCAAGTTGATTGCTTCAATAAGATCTCGAAAGTGTTATGGATTGATTCAAACACCTTATTTCAAATGTTAGTTCCTAGTGATCTATGGTCTGCTTGTAAGATAAATGGTGAGTGACCTAGTGCGGAGCCACAGAGGGATTCAATAACTTATGGCCCTTCGCCGATGGTTATGAAAAAGTACGATAAGGTTATCACATGGATGCAGTCCAAAATAGCCCCACAAGACATCGTATGGGTCAAGATAGATCGTACAACTCAGGAGCCTAAAGAGTCGGTACATGCTTATTGCGAACAGCTGTTACAAGCCTTCAAGCAGTACAGTGGGTTGTATACGCTGGACCCCAAAGAGATGGGACAATTTGTGTCCAAATTTGTGACCGAACTGAGGCTGGAGATCAGCCTCATGATTTAACAGCATCTGATTTGCTGGCAAAACAACCCCGTGGATGAAATCTTCAGGTATGCCAGGTACTGCAGTGATGAGGTGGAATCTAAACAGAGGAGGATAAAGGAGAAATTGATGTCCAAATGCGTAATGCCCAGAAAGGAGAGCAGGTACAGGGGATGATTGCAGCTGTAACTCGTGGTCAGGGGAACGCCCCAGGAGGTGCACAAGTACAACCAGTTGCAGGGCCAACAGGTCAGAGAAGAGGGAGAGGTATCCCTATAGATCCGAAGACAGGGACAGATGTTGTCACCTTGAAAAAGTCCACTGCATGTCATTTTTGTCACAAGATCGGGCATTGGAAATGCAAGTGTGGTCTCAATCCTGCAAACCAAGAGCAGGGAGGAGAACTCATACAGATGGCAGATGGGATAAACCAGTTACCAACAGTAACCAGGCCAAGATCATTAGATTGGGGAGAAAATCAGAAGCAATTACTGCAAGTGTGTGGGGATTTGTATAATGGAAGGCAGCTATGTCATGGAATGCCTGTTTGTCACCACGGCATTCCAGACATAGCAGATGGTATCTGGCCCCTGCTGAGAGAGGCACGTCTTCCTTCTCTGTAAATAAACATCTTTAGCCCTATGTCAGTGTTCGTCTCTACTTCAAGATTTTGGCGCCGACTTGAACTTTGATACATGACATGCTTTGCAGAAGCAACAGGGGCCAGCACAACCATTGAGGATGGCCAGCACAACCGCCGAGGACACCCTCTGCCATTCTTTCCTCTCTCTCCTGTCAGCGTTAATTTCGACAAGAGGAACTGCTGCTTCAACCCACTCTGCTCCACTGTCTTTGCGGATTTCAGGTCAGACTTTGATTTTTGGGGGTGTCCAATCTGGTTTGCTTGAGCGCAACGGCTCGAGATCCTGCAAGAGCGCGGTTGCCTGAAGTGCCTGACTGACACGTCGTCATTTCCCGTCACATCCTCGACGCGACGTGACGTGGGTGCCCATGTACAGCGGCCATATTTGATTGGGCCGTCACTGCTTTCAAAGCGCATTGCAGCTATCGCTGATGCACACAGCTGTTCAAAGACCGATACTTACGTTTGAAGGCACCCGACACGGCACAGAAGCCATCGTCACAGTGCTCATCACATTTATCGCTGATGTGCACAGCTACTTAATTGCAAGTCCGCTTCCCGCAGCAATATTACAGTGTACAGCCGCATTTCCAGTGCTCATTGTGCTCCTCGCTGATGCGCACAGCTGCAAACCTATTCTGTTGATATATGGGTGCACATCGCATTTTTCGCTGATGCGCACAGCTATAATTGGAGAAAAACTACTATGGAAAGAAAGCTCAACACAATTTTAAGTCTTTTGTGGTAAGCACTACATAGTTATAAATATCCTCTCACTTAAGAAAACAATTTTATTTTTCATCTTTATTTCATATTTCCCTATTCCTATTCACACCATGCAGAGTGTACAACCACCACCACCTTTCTTACAGGACCCCGGTGAGCCACCACTAGAATGGAACTTGTGAACTTTCAAAGCTCATATTGGTGTGATTTATGGTCAAAAGTTCAAACCTGAGAGGAAAAAGAGTCTGATGTACTACTACTTGGTGGTTGAAGGACAAAACGTGTTTGATCACTTACCTGAGCATGTTCCTGCTGAAGAGGAAGATCTAGACGAATTTGACACAGCAGAAGCCCAACTCAATAAGTATTTTACCAAGACTAAAAATATGGTAGTCCATAGGTACAAATTTTTCACTAGAACTCAACAATGCAATGAAACCATCGACCCATACATTACAGCATTAAAAGGTTTGGCTGCTAAATGTGAGTTTGATACCTTCACGGCAGAGTTAATCAGAGATCAATTAGTAGCTAGGTGTTTTTAAAAAAAATACAACAATGTCTTTTGGCTTGCAAAAATCCTTCACTTGATGAAGCAATACACATAGCCAAAAGCATTGAAGGCTCTTCTAGGGATGCAAAGTTGTTAGAAGGATCTCTAGCCAAGACTACTGTCTCCGGAGCTGTAGTTAGTAGAGCAGTCCCCAAAGGAGTCCCGAGTTACATTAAACCGAAAGCCACATTAAAACCTAACGCAGCACAAAATTATTTTGGTCATTGCTTCAGATGTGGATTCTCATCTCATGTTTTATGTTTTAGGTTTTGTCCTGCACAGGGCCAACAATGTAAAAAATGTGGAAAAATGGGGCATTTTTTTTTCAGAGTCTGTAGGAGTGGTAAGAACAATAGTGTTTGTTGCATCCTTAATGAGGAGAGTGATGTTAGTTTACAAGACAGCTCCGAAACATGTCAAGAGTTACTTTTAGGAGTAAGAAATGTTCATCTGGATGATGGCACGCACTGCGCGGATCCTGATGTCGATGTCATCATCGATGGGCATGGTATCAAATTTCTAGTTGATACGGGTGCTCCTATCACCATAATTTCTCAAGAAAGATTTGATCAGTCTTGGTCCGATAAAATGCTACTTCCTCCGGATATCCTAACAGTGGCGTTTGAAGGGAGCAGAGTGGACTTAATTGGTTTCTTTTGGGCTGACATCAGTGTCCTAGGTGAATCAATCAAGGGGAAAGGTTACGTAGCCAGAAAGGGCATCAATGTTCTTGGGTGGGTCCACCAGCGGAATTTGGCATCACCATTAGACCAGGCTTAGATAAACCTGTGTCAATTGATAAAAATAGGTTAGGATCCGTCTGTGGATACAAAGAAGCGTGGGTGAGGAAGTTTAG
The DNA here is from genome assembly GCA_963921515.1 of Calotriton arnoldi. Classification (NCBI taxonomy): domain Eukaryota; kingdom Metazoa; phylum Chordata; class Amphibia; order Caudata; family Salamandridae; genus Calotriton; species Calotriton arnoldi. Next base: position 3,704,811 of record CAWUFW010000237.1, on the reverse strand, counting down.
TAATTTCAGATTTCATTTACACTATTAAAGTTAAGCAATATGCATCTCCAGTGAAACACAAATTACGCAATATACCTCTTATTGTGAGAGAGGATCTTTCCGCAATGCTGAGAGATATATGTGCCCAGGGTATTATTGAAAAGACTGAGGCTACCCTGTGCTTAGCTCCCATCGTTTTAGCGAAGAAGAAGTCAGGCGAACTTCGTATGTGTGTGGACTTAAGAAGTGTCAACAGCTTCATATGGGTGGACAATTACCCTTTACCCAGAATAGAGGATTTAGTTATGAAAATTAGCCAGGCCAGTTGGTTTAGCAAGCTGGATTTAAGATCAGGCTACCACCAAGTTGAACTTGATAAATCTTCCCGCCATTTAACTGCGTTTGTAACTCCAGATGGGGTGTTTCAATTCTGCAGGATGCCTTTCGGCATAGCCTCTGCTGCGGCAGTCTTTCAACGGTTAATGTCTGACATGTTTGCAGGTATAGCAAATGTCGCAATTTTTCAAGACAACATTTTAATTTTATCAAACACCAAAGAGGAACATGACTGTACCTTAAATGATGTCCTCAGTGTATTGGGTAGAAGGGGTGCAACCTTACGCGAAGACAAATGCACTCTAAAAACCAGGGAAATTGAGTACCTTGGACATGTGTTCTCAGATTGTGGTGTCAAACCCAAACCCAGCTTGGTCAAAAGCACTGTGGATGCTCCAGTACCGAAAAACAAAGACCAATTGTTGTCCTCTCTAGGTCTATGTGAATTTTATGCCAAATTTATGCATAATTTTGCAAATGTCACAGAATGTTTCAAGGTCTTGCTTAAAAAGGGGGTGGAGTTTGTCTGGTCTGAACAATGTCAGAGTACATTTGAAAATGTCAAACAACAAATAATCTCAGCACCTGCCCTACAATCCTTTGTGGAAGGAAGAAAAACAGTTTTCATGCATGCGATTATGGGTTGGGAGTGATACTGACGCAATCGAATGGTAATCGTGAGAGCACCATAGGCTTTGCTTCTAGGACTTTGCGTCAACCAGAACGCAAATATTCCGCTTTTGAAAAGGAATTGTTAGTGTGTGTGTGGAGTGTGGAGAAAGTTCAAGCTTACCTGTGGGGAAGGCTTTTTGTTTTGCGAACTGATCATCATCCCCTGGTCGATATTTTTTCGGGGAGGAAATTGAAACGTTCTACTGCCAGAATTGCCAGGTTGTCTGCCAGACTACTGGAATTCTCGTTTTTGGTAGAATACATACCTGGTGGTCGCAACAGTAGGGCTGATTGTCTTTCGAGGCTCCCCATTGAATACTCTGGTGAGTAAGAATGGGAGTCAGAAATTGAGGAATGTTTTATAGCCCATGTTGGTGATGTTTGTATTTTCAAGAATGATGAGGAATAGATAAAAGCTGTTGACGAAGATGTGGTGTTGAAAGAAGTCATACACTGGGTTGAGTCTGGTTGATCAAAAGAGAGAAGTTTATCCGAGGGTTTGCAATCGTTTTGGAAAGTCTCTGACAAATTATCTGTAGAAGCGGGTAAGTTGATACAAGATGGCAAACTTATTCCACCTTTGTGCTTTCGCCAAAGAATTTTGGAACTCGCACATTCAGGTCACTTGGGTTCAACTGTGACTAAGAGGAAAGTAAGGAAGTAATTTTGGTGGCAAAAGATGGATAGTGAAATTGAAGAGACGGTGCTCCAAATGTGTTTCGAGTGACAAAGTCTTGAAGATCAATGGTTTGACTGACTCAATTACACCGTGCCCAAGTAGACCATGGCAGCATGTAGGGGTGGATTTCCTGGGATCATAACACATCCTACACAATCATTTAAGATATTTCATTGTCATGATTGATCATTTGTCCAGGTGGGTTGAAGTGGCACCGGTTAGCGAACCCACTACCAAGTGCGTTATCGAATTTTTTTAGAAGTCTTCACTTGAGAAGGAATCCCTGGTGAAGTCGGAACTGATAATGGCATCATTTTTTAGTTGGATGTCTGCTCAACACAAGTCTGACTTGACTAGTATTGGTAAGAAGGATATTGGGAGAGGAAAAGTTAGTTAGGTGAAAGTAGGTGATTGGGTGCGTGTCAAAAATCCTAATTTTGTGAGCAAAGGGTTGTCAAAATTTAAAGTGCCCAGGCAAGTGTGTGAATTGAGGAAAAATTCAGTCAAACTGACAGATGGGAATTGGTGGAGCACTGCTCACATTGCCCTGGATCCCACCTACCATGGGGATGGTGGTGCACAGAGAAATGGGGCTGGGGAGAATTCTAGGGGAAACACAAATGGTAATGCAAGAAGAAGTGTTCGCTTTAGGTGTGCTCCCAAGAAACTACAAGATTTTGTCTGCAAGTAAACTTTCCGCTATTGTGCAGTGTCAAACCTTTTACTTTATGCTTCTTTTGTCCTATGTTCATATATATAGTATTTTTTTTGTTAAAGGACAAGGGTGTTCCGTTAAGTGTATTGTTTCATCTTTTAGTTGTTGTAACTGCTATGCTTTTGAAATGGGGGAGAATTGTGGTGATGAGTATAATGGAATGAATCTATGTCATGGAATGCCTGTTTGTCACCACGGCATGCCAGACATAGCAGTTGGTATCTGGCCCCTGTTGAGAGCGGCACATCTTCCTTCTCTGTAAATAAACATCTTTAGACCTACGTCGGTGTTCGTCTCTACTTCAAAGTGCCCCAGCCTCCGAGAATACTGCAGGGCAATCAGATCCCTTTGATGGATTCTCTAGATGGATTTGATCCAAACCCGTCCTTATGATGGTGCCTGAGAGGAGAGGAAGACTGTACACTTGGCAGAGTCTTAGAGGTAGACCACAATGGACCCTAGGTAGAAGCAGACGTAATGGTCATCCCATTACATTCTTGATTGACACTAGTGTTACCGGTTCTACTGTGAGATCTGCAGTAGCCCCAAACCTGACCCTCTTGGGAAAATTGATCCAAGTTGTAGGAGTCACTAATAAGAAAATGACAAACCCCTTGACAGAAGAGGTGCAGGTGAAAATCGGAACCTTCCAGGATCACCATCAGTTTGTGGTGTGTGATTCGAGTCCGGTGTGTTATGGTGTGATCTGTTGCGTAAACTGAATTGTACCATCTATTACACTCCAAAGGGAACTGAATTGCAAACCAATGATGAGGATATCGCCTTCAAATTGGTAAATCAGAACCTTTGCACTGCTATGTTTCTTTTACTGACAGTGGAAGACGTGCCACTGGATCTGAGAGACACTGTCTCTCCAGTGGTGTAGGACTTCTCAGGAGAAGAGATTGGCCTGATTTGAGTAGTCAGGCCAGTCCGCATACAGGTCAAGCCAAATGCAGAATTTCCAAGAACATCTCAGTAAAATCTGAACCCAGAAACAGTGGCAGGAATTACACCTGTAATTGAGTCTATGATTGTGCAGGGCATCTTAAAGGAGATCTTGGGAAGCCCGTGCAACTCTCCTGTCATGGGTTTGCAGAAACCTAGCATGAAATATTGCATTGTTCAGGATCTTAGGAAGGTTAATAGCATAGTGATTCCATGTTGTCCTGTGGTACCAAATCCGTCCATGATCTTATTCCAGATTCCTTGTGAGGTTGAATGGTTCACGGTGATTGACCTCTGTCAGGCATTCTTTTCTATTCCATTGCACGAGGAAAGCCAATGTTTGTTTGCTTTCTGTCTGGAGAATCGTATCTTAACATGGTGTTGTATCCCTCAAGGGTATACTGAAAGTCCATCCATTTTCAATCAGATCTTGAAAAAGAACCTTGATGGTCTGATATTGCCTCGAAACTCGGTGCTAGTCCAATACATTGATGACCTTCTCATTGCGCCTGAGATGTGTGATGCTTGCAGGGATGTTACCGTTGCCTTACTGAATGATTTGGCTGACAATGGGCACAAGGTGTCTCCGAGTAAGCTTTAGTTCTGTTTGAATGAAGTACAGTACTTGGCCCACCGGATGGAAAAGGGCAAGAGAAATGTGTCACCGGAAAGAGTGGAGGCGATCATGAAAATTAATCTGCCTAGTAACCAAAAAGAGGTCAGAATGTTTTTGGAAATGGTTGGCTATTGTCAACAGTGGATTCCCAACTTTTCCCTGATGTCAAAGCCTTTGCAGATGCTGACCCATAAAGATGTGTGTGATCCGGTGCCATGGGATAACAACTGCTTACTTGCTTTCCTGGAGCTGAGAGAATGCCTGTGTCACGCTCCGGCTATAGGAATGCCAGATTACAACAGTGTTTTTGCTATTCTGCCATGAGAGGGAAGGTTGTGCTTTATCTGTTCTCACACAGATGCATGGAGGTGCCCGTAGACCAGTGGCCTATTTCTCAGCTACTCTAAATTCTGGAGCTTCAGCATTGCCTGGATGTCTAAAACCCGTTGCTGCAACAAGTGTCAGTATTGAACAATGTGGAAGCATTGTGATAGGCAATCCTATTACGGTGTATGTGCCGCACTCAATTGAGCTTTTGATTACGAGAACCAAGACACAGCTTTGACTAATAACAGGTTGACAAGGTATGAGCAGGTGCTTCTTGCCGCTGAGAATGTCACCCTGAAGCGGTGCTCTGTCCTGAATCCTACTACTTTGTTACCCATTCCAACTGCTGATGAGGAAGAATGTGAAGACCATGACTGTCTGGATGTCACTGAACTGTGTACAAAACCAAGACCTGAGCCATTGTCTGATCCCGATCAAGTCCTTTTTATTGATGGTTCATGCCTAAGAGACAAAGAAGGAAATCTGAGAGCAGAGTTTGCTGTTTGTACCATCTCTGGAGTGGTGGAAGCTGCTTGGTTACAGGGAGTACACTCTGCACAAGTGGCCGAAATCATTGCATGTCTTGTTTCTGAACAAATACGAGTCACGATCTATACTGATAGCCAGTACCGTTTTGGTGTGGTCCACGATTTTAGACAGCTATGGTCACAGAGAAGGTTCTTAATGTCATCTAGTTCTCCTATAAGGAATGGGTAGTATGTGAGACAACTGTTCGAAGCATTACAATTGCCAAGGGAAGGGGCTGTCATCAAATATGCAGCCCATGAAAAGGGGAATGATTTCGTGACTATTGGAAACCGGTATGCGGATGAAGTTGAACGCTACTGTGCTTTCAATGCATGTGTCTTTAATTGTTATACTGGCGAGAGTACAGAGAAGACTGAACTCAACATGATGCTAGCAGCTGCTGACCCATGGGATAAAGTGAGGCCTTTGCAAATGGAGGTCACAGAGGAGGAACAAGCGGGCTGGATCAGAGCAGGCTGTGAGAAGGGGAATGATGACCTTTGGGCAGTATTATCTAATTGTTTGTTGCACCCAATGGCGAGGCTAATTCATGGAAGGGATGTGATGGTGAGATTGTTCAGGCAGACTTGGTTCAATCCGAGGTTTCGAGTGATTGCAGAAGCTGTGTGTAATCGGTGTGTTACGTGCCAACAAATTAATGCTGGGAAGAGGACTGTTGTTGCCTTGAGCCACATCGGCAGGTCAGGAAGTCCCTTTAATCGGATCCAAATGGATTTTGTTGAGATGCCTGTGTGTAATGGTTTGAGGTACATTCTAGTTGTTGTGTGCATCTTTTCTCGATGGGTCAAGGTTTACCCGACTAAGAGATGTGATAGTCTCACAGTAGCTAAGTTATTGCTAACAGAGCTCATTCCTAGATTTGGATTTCCAACTACATTGGAGTCAGATAGAGGCACACATTTCCATAATGAAGTCATGAAGCTACTGTGCACAGCTCTGAATGTGGATCAAAGACTACATTGTAGATACAGGCCAAAGGCATCTAGTATGGTGGAGCAGATCAATGGTACCCTGAAATTGAGGTTGGCTAAAGTATGTGCTTCAACATCCTTGAAGTAGCCCGATGCATTACCACTAGTACTAATGGATCTGAACAGCATCCATGACAGGAGAGCTGGGTTGTCGCCCCATAAAACACTTCTTGAGAGAGCGATACGATTGCCTGGCATGCCTGACAATGCGCTTGTGAACATTTCAGATGATTTGGTCCTTGACTACTGTAAAGGATTCCCTGACATGGTGCGTTCTGTGTCTCATCAGGTTGAAGCAGCGACTGCACTGACATCAAAGGATCTCTGCCATTTCTCATCAAGAGACACGTGAGGAAAAACTGTCTTGATTGTTGTTGGCATAGTCCATACCAAGTAATACTGGTGACTACGACTGTTGTGAAGTATGGCGGAGTGCCAAATTGGTTCCATACCTCTCACACACGTTGAGTACTAGGTCCCTCTGATTAAACAACTCCTCTCCCAGAAGAATTTCCAGCTGTGACTGAAGGGTCCTGGGAAGGGACAAGCCAAGCTGCAGAGGAACCCGAAGAGGCTGGACACACACCAGGTCGATCGGAGGGGGGTCAAGCCACACAAGACCCTAGCATAGACTCTGAGGGAGACAGTATTGTTGCGAGTGACAGGGAGTCTGGCACAGTGGAAGAGACTGGTGTGACAAGAAGTAAGGTGCAGTTAAAGAAGAAAGAGGCTGCAGGTGAAGTCTGGCCTGTAAGGCAGTGGAGAAGGAACCTGAGACTCGCATCCAAAAGAGAACTTGCCCCAATAAGTGAACATTCAAAGTCGGATCTGAACGAGACTGAGCAGAACACAGTTAGTGTGAGAAGATCCAAAAGATCACGAGTGCCTTGTTGAAGGTATTCCTCTCCTGAGTGGACTTATCTGGTCGCAAATGTCAGGGAGGACGAGGTCCGAGATCTCGGTGCTGGTTGTCGAGATCTTGCTGCGAGTTCCTGGAATTGAAGCAAATGCAATTCTGTCGTTAACGGTTCTTTTCCAACCAAGGTTAAATGGCTTATGGACTCTGATTTTGGAAGACATTGAATTCCCAAGTTTCGGAGCACCACAGTCTCCTCAAGAGATTGCAGCATTGAGAGCTGAACTGTTACGATGAGTTATTGAGGAAATTGGCTCTGACCTGATAAGGGATGTGAATTGAACTGTGAACCGTAAATAATCTTATCCAAGGAAGATAACCTAGGCCAGAGTGGAAAAAGAATAAATGTAGGGTTTCCATCTAGAAGAAGAAGAAGAAGGAAGAGGGCTAGGGAAGTGTTCTGAGCTGTGTAAATACTGTAAAAGTAGTCTCTATTGAAAAGAACCCTTCCAGGACTTCAAAAGTTGCTCAAGAACTTTGTCATACGTAGAGAGAGGAGGAGGAAAGAGACTCTGTGTGCTAATCCTCTCCTTGAACTCTGATCTACTCTAAAATGGAGTCTGGAAATCCGAATCATAGACACAAATGTATTATAAGTGCACTCATTGTAGGGGTAATTGTAGTGATAGCTGTAGTCATTATAGGGTCAATTTCAGATTCATTGGAGAGTGAGGAGTATGGGGTGGGAGGACATGGGACTCCTGCTATTCCAAAGGAGGGTACATTAAGATTGGAGAAAGACTTAACAGAACAAACTAGTCGCTACCTGAATGTAGACCTGTCTAAGGGAGATTATACGTTAAATGCTTACGCTAGGTTGTTGTACGAGTACGTGGACACTATGGAAGTTAGAGATTGTTATGTGTGCATGCAATTACCTGCATTGGTGGAGAAGGGAATAACCTACCACCACTTACCCTTGACCTATGGCATTAGTTGTAGTTTACTCCTTAGTATTTTCTATGGAAAGGGTCATTATGAGCACTACTTCTCAAACTATGATGTGGCACTTTCAGAAATACCCGTATACAAACATTTGAATAAGTATGATGCTCAGAGGAGAGTAGAAAGAATATAAGATTATTTTGCCCCAATTATGACACTAGACACTACTCATGCACATAGACATAACTTAACATGCCTACTAACAGAGATAGAAACTAAATGTATAGATCAGGTAGAAGATAGATGTAGGGGATTAGTTAACAATGTTAAGAATAAGGACAAGGATTCTGATTGGACCAAGGAGGAGTTAGCTCATAAGGCTAAGGGAAGCTATGGTCCTATAGCTTTGGATTGGCAACAATGAGGAAAATTCTACATACGACAAACTGAGAGTAGTTACCATTCACTATTTGGCAGCGGAAGGAGTTTTGGATAAGGTTGGAAAAGGATTTGGTGCAGTTGAAAATGGTTTACAAACCTGGGAAGTAGAATCTTTGGATACGTCTTGAAACCAATACTGATTTTCATAATTTGTATCATTGTTTTGGTTGGAATGCTGAGGGCATATAAATGGCACAAGGAAAGGCAGTTGGAAAGGGAAAGAAGGATGGAAAGATTGCGGGACAGTTACTATGGGAATTTGAAGTGAAAGGAGGAATTCAGACAGAGAAGGTTGGCTACGACATCTGTTTAGATCGGTCTATTCTGCAGGGGTATGTTGGAGATTTTATGATGACTCAAAGTCATCGGAGGGGGGAACTGATGGAGCAGAAGTCTCAATTAATTTGTAGGGGTGCATTCATATCATGTGTAGAGGGCACCCACATATAATTGTTTGTGTAAATGTAAAGTGTTAGAATTGTGAAGAGTGCTAATGTATCTACATGATGTATTTTAAGTTACTGACAATTGGTATAAAGAGTTAATGTGGAAAATGAATGTAACTATTAGAAACGCTAACTTGAAGAAACTGTGTTGTGACGCTTGACATTACTCACGTACGAAATGTGTTTAATAACAATTCTTTCTATAATTAGGTAAATATATTGGTTGAAATGTAATAATGATTATGTGATTTGTAATGCTTAACGTGATGTGTTCTTATGTTAACCAAAGCAATAGGCCTGAAATTGCTTTAGAATTAATGTTCTGAATTTCATGTGCACTCTGGAAGCTGTTCTTTCTCATGCTTTGCACTGCAGATGGAGACGCATTCTTTAGGCAAATTAATGTATTTGTTTTAGCAGCTAGGCAAGGAAAGAAGCAGTTACAATCGTATGACTCGAGGGCGTTGATTTCACATGGGAGAAGGCCTGGAAATCAAGGGCAAATTGTTGCAAAAGAAGTACATGGAGAACACTGTGGAAAAGTACACTCATGACTGTACCCATCACGGAATTCGTGCAAAGCTGTGCATCATTTGAAAACTACCTATGGGTAACTGGTTGCTGGAATTAGGGAAAGTGCCCACGGGGAAGAGGTGTGGCGGGTCGGCCAGGGCGACTGACTCCGGATCCTGGGGCTCACGGTTGGATCCCCGGAGCCGGCGGCAGATCAGCCCAGCACCATGTGACTCTGGGCAATAGCTTGCTTAATCTTCCCGACGGCCCCCAGCGCCGTGACACCTCTCCGGAGGTAGCTGTGCGCTTTACAAATACTGGACATTTACATTTATTTACATCTTTCTTGCCTTTGAAGAGGGAGCATCTCAGAATGAGCTCTTCCTTTTGTGATGGCGGCTTTATACTACCTGGCCCATCTTGACGGTGGAGAGACTTCTTAAGAAGACTCCACGACTGACACATTTTTCCTCTCGACTTGAATTGTTTACCCATTGACATAGGGATGTCATCCTAGCGATAGTGTAGGGATAGATTTGATGCTTTCCATTCACCAACCCTCGATGCAGGGGAACTTGGACTTCCTAATCATCTGTATCCTCTTTCTTGAACTAATAGTTTTATTCATGTTGCACCACCTGAATTGAGGGCTTTGATTTGGCTTTATGCTGTTTCCTTTGTATCTATGCCCCTCATGTTCAGGTGTGTTTATGTCCAATTATTTTTGGCTTTGTAATAAATCACACTATGTATTCAGAAGTAGTGTTTAAATTGATTGTGTATTAATCATTTTCTTCTCTTTACACTTTCATACTTCTAAAAAGATCTATCAGAAAGTGTCTCTAGAAAAGTCCAGAACAGATTTATTGGCCCCCTTTCAGATCCAAGGAGTGTACGGACTTCAGTTGGCAATTCCACTCTTCTTTCCAAAAGGGATATTGGCAGACAGTGGAAAGCAGAGATTGCTCCTGAGAGGCATGGACTGGTACGCAAAGCACCTGAATAAACATAAGAAAATATGGGGACCATGGTGGGACGATTTTAAACTGTCCACATCATTGACGATCTTGTCTCAATGAGGTGCCAATTCCAGCACAAATATGTAAGATATAGCTTTAAATGCATCTGCAATTGAATATAAATCCTAGCATTTCACAATTATTTGTACTTGTCAGCTTTGTCTCTTCTGTATTATATATTCTATTCTTTTTAATTAAAAATATTTATAAAAATTGAAAAAGATGTCAAGAGACAGTAGACATCACAAAGAGACAGAGGGAGAAGAAGGTAGTAATCCAGTGCAAGGTGGCAATAGCGGGTACACGAAGACATAGAGTGATGAGTTAAGAGATGGATTGGGAAAGGGAGTGAAAGAGTGATGGAGCAGATGATCCACACCAATAATAAGAAAGCCTTTTGAAAGGAGAAACAGGAAGCTGAGACGAAAACTGTGAAAGACGGAGGTAAGAGGGGAGATATTCAAATATTCATACATTCATAGGGTAATTTCGAATCTGGAAGTTAGATGTTAAAGAATATTTGACAAAAAGGTGAGGACATAGTGAAACTGAGGCAGATATAGAAGTGAGAGTACTAGAGCAATATGAGAGAATTTCAAATTCAGATTGTGCATGATGTTTAGAGAGTAAAAGGGGAATGGTGAATGGAGATAAGAGTTGTGAATGTGGTAAGAAAACTGGGAAAGATATAGGTGAGGGAGGGACTGATAGGGATGAATATGACAGAGTTGGAGTTGAGAGGCTAAATAGGCAAGAGAGTGGGAATAAATTAGAGAACCTAAGGTGGAAAGAAACCCAGGAGAAATAGAGGTAAGAGTTGATTCAGAGTTGAGAGAATGACAGGTAGATATGTTGAAAAAGATGAATAAGAGGTAGCGGTGGGAGGGAACATGGGGCAGGAGTGTGAGAACATGAGAGATACATTTTAAAGTGAACGAAAAATGGATTAAGTTGGTTGTAACAGGATTACAGTGGTGTGATTGAAATAGGACTGGAACTCAGACAAGTGCAGGGCGAGTGAAGAAAGAAAGAGTTACAGGTAAGTGTAATAGAAGAAGCGGTGAGCCGATGAAACTATGAAGAAAGAACATAACAGGATATCATCTGTGGAGGAGAGAAGAATACAGATAAAGAGTTGAGAAAGTGGCAGAGATGGTGAAAGATGAGAGATGAGATCATATCATCTACCTATCCATCATTAGCTTTTATCTTTGCACCAGAGCAAATAGCAGGCCTGTGCAGCACAAAGCACTTAATTAGATTCCAGAGCGTGGCCTGTAATTGCATAGGACCCTGTTTGGCCAATAATGGTTTTATGTGAATAGGATATTATTGTGACTCTAGCATATCATGCCACCTCCCAAGTTATAATGTACTTGGTAAATAAAATAGGTGTGTAGCTGCTTTTGTAACAGTTATGCTAACTTAATTCTCTTGTAGTTATTGTAGGGTGTACTGATATAGTTCCTGATATGTCATCAGGGGAAATGTCACCCTACATTACTTCCTGGGAAGACATCAGGCTATCCGATGTAATTTTATGTGATGTCATGAGGAGTCAATGGGTAGGTAATGTCACTTCTGTTACTCCATGCATTTTGGTGAATTGACGTCCATGATAAAAATCCAATGTTTTACTCATCTGCACACAGAAGGAGATCATCATGCTGTCTGGAAAGGACAAACGACTTAATACCTGAGGGCCTTGAACTGCAGAGAACGCAGGAGGAGAGCACTGACAGTTCTTCAGTACAACATAATGAAATGTCAGCTTTGTGAGACTAATCCTTTACAGTGTTGGGAATGTGTTTTATTTAGATTTCTTCTTTGCCTGTGTTGTCTACTAATAATTGCAATAATTATTATTCTTTTGCAATATATTGTGCTAGCCTATAATAAAATTATATAAGCTTATATGCTGCTTTCCATTATTGACTCCTTGGAAATGTTGAAGGCACCATATACATGTCCATCTAAATTGTACCAAGACTGATACAATATTCATGCTGACTTACCCATTGCCATAGCTCACAGGACAGGTCTCTTGTCAGTTTCTACTGCGCCTTTCGCAAGTAGGAGGATAGTCCAAATTTGAACCAGTACAAGCAATACTATTGGGAAAACGTAACCTTGTTTAACATATTTTAAGATAGCGGTGTATGTAATTTGTAGTTCTGTCAATTTATGTTATTCATTAATCATGAATATTGTAAATTGTAAATTATAATTGTATTTATATAGCGCTTACTATCCCTGACGAGGTGTCAACGCGGCTTTTCGGCGAGTAGCATGCTACTCTGGAACCCAAAAGGATTAGCGGTGGATTAGTATAGGGAAATACAAGTTAATTTGAGTGGTGGACATGTGAGTCTGTTATTTTGATTGAATACGATAATGGAGGGGTCAATAACATATCTGACAATAAATTGCCACTTACCGCAGCACTGTTGGATTTACAAAAATTAATCAAGAGGACAACAGATAAACACTTGCCTTATGCCAATCATCCTTCTTTTGATAACACTAGAAAAGAACTTCCTGTCTCCCTTCTCTAAACAGAGAGATGTCATGTGCAAATTAAAAAAAGTACATATTCCTCCATACACAAGCACAACATTGATCACTGGGAACAAATTAACTAGATTTGGTACTTATCTGCAAATGACATTTCAGACTATTCGTTAAATGGTTTTGCAGAAATATAGATGAAAATTTGTAGAAAAAACTTTGACACGGTCGTGTATTTGGCAAACATTTATTGTGGACAAAGTGATCAAAGTTCAAGTCTCCATCAATGGCTCATTCCCTCAATGTCCTCAAAGGGAGGTGTTGGAATACTGGATCCTGTTTATAAATATTCCTGTAGTCCTGGAGCTGACTCCTCAGAGCTTTTTTTTTCCAATAACATGTTATTCCAGTTTCTGAATCAAGATAAACTGGTTTGACAATTGTTAAATTGATCTTGATCATAATCGGTCATTCAAGGTTTCCTTAGCGCCTGTAGGTTTATATGTTAGACATGGATGAAAACAAATTAAAAAAACAAAGCATATCCTTCAGAAAATAAAGGATGCACTGTGCTGATGTTGGTTAAAAGCATTGAGGCATTGAATTCAGCCCTTTCCATGAATGTAGACATTCTCCCAGCTCAACACTAAAGATTATGAGAATGTTCATTCATCAGAGTTGTCTCATTTTTCACTACTCATTACTGCATAGAGGAGCATCTATAGTCTACAACAGAATGAAGCAGTTTATAAACTCTAATCACTTCCAGAAGATATAGACATAATTTAGATATATTGATCATGCCTTTCTTTCCCTACTTGTCTTGCATTCTCTTACCTATATTTTTACATATGCCACCTTTACATGAAAAGGATCACAAAGATGGGTTCATAGTTTAATTTTTTTTTTTTTATTATTTCCCTAAACATAGATGTTTCCACTTTTCACTTTTTTCATCCTATAATGCAAACTATTCGCATCATTCAGTAGCACAATAAGAATAGGTCCAACCGAGCGTGTTTGATATGTCTCCAGTTTAAATTAGTGCTGCTACATAGTTGACTGTTTTAGTCAAGCAAAACATAATGCGTTGTATGCAGAATAGTGCTGGTCAAAAGTGGAAGTGCATTAGGCATTGCATTTACTGCTTAGATCATGAACAAATGGTCTGCTATCATACAAGAAGGTAGTGAGCCAAAATTGTTATGCCTCAAATGCCATTCGCTTTTGGAACTCTCATGAATTTTAAAATTTTATTAGGTCCTCATGAGAGCTTACCCCTATCATGGAAAGAGTTGTGTATAAATGCAGAATAGGAATTTCTCATTTGTATATCTGATGCAGACAAGAGAAAAGTATGTATGCTATACAAAAACAAACCTCACTTGTGATTAGTCCTTCGACCGGCTAACCTATCTTAAGAAGGCAATACATGAATAGACCTTATAGAATTTATTAATAACCACTTCTGCTTGTCCAACAGCGTTAATATACCACTGAAGCAAGATGAGTGGCACTTCGTGTTTGATTTGATTGTGATTTGCACAGAGTGCTCTTACTTTATTTTAGACACCATAATAAAATGCTCCCTCCTAAAAATATATCTCTGGAGAACTATCTAAATGGACATATAGCAACTAATACTAAAATATGTTTTTGAATGATTCCAATGAAAAATCACAAGTTCAGTTGGCTTTTATTAACTAGAGGAACTTGGGTTTTAGTTTGATATTGAAAATCTTACGGAAATGCAATGCCCACATGCTTGTCAGTGTTCAGCCCACAACTATTTCATCGAGAAAGTGTCACTAACTTCACAGGAAAGAAAATAGAATTTAATCAGAAATTTGAGCAGGCAAACCACATTTGCTGCTTATGAAAAAAAAAACTTCCAACAATTTGTGAACAACAATAACTTCACAACCCAAACAAAATAATCTCCTGTGCTGTAGTTGATCGATATAATTGTTGGTGATAATTATAAGACCCAGGAATACCATGTCCGTATGTCAGCACCCAAAAAGTAAGCGTTTGATGAGCAAAAAAAATATCTTTTGTCTATGTCTGTTTCTATTTCTTCCTGCTCATATTTTTATCAATTCTAGAAAAAGTAATTTAAATTAGTTTTACAAGAATAAAAACACTGTTCACCAAAATAAAAAGAATCTAAAAAAGTTGAGAAAAAATAATTTGATACGTCAAATTAAAAGTCCATCCTTTGAGAAGTTGTGCACTGTAAATGATGATGCAAAATGTTCTTATACCATGAATGATGGTAATTAAAAAATGTTCATCATCTCTGTTAAAATTCTTCATCAGAGTTCAAAAATGTAAGTGCAATATCAGACATTGCTCTGCCTCATGAAGAGTGACCTTAATTTTCTGGCTTGTTGTTCTTCTTTTCTGTATTCTGCTTCTAATTTCTGTTTTTCATTGTTTGAGTAATGTGAAAGAGAGTTGCTGCATTCCCTGATTTTATCAAAATATTTGAAGTCAGCAACATACTTTCCGCTTTTAGATAAAGACACTATTGGCTCAAACTCATGTCCCCACTTGATCTCATCTGGGAGGTATGAAGTTCTGCTCTGGCAAACAGCACTGGTGGACTCAACAGTTGCATTGAGGACCACTACCAGCTCAAAGTCCTTAGATTTAATGTTTTCTGCTGTAAGATCTCGCAGTGGGCTTGTCTCATCCAAGACATGGTAAAATGTTAATGGCAAGACCAAAAAGGGGCTTTCAGAAGAGGAGTCTACCTTGAAGCTGACGTTGGCTTGGTTCAGCAGAATCTTTTCTCCCTCTTTCGTCTCATATGTGGAAAGAAGTTTTCCATATAGATGGCATTGGATCAACAAACTCTTCCTCATATTTGCCACTCGCATCACAAGGCACAGTTTATCATTGTGGTTAGTAATGACTGCATTGTGGCTAAACTTGATCGTCTCCGCTCGTTTTTTAGGTCTTGCTATTTTGGCTAGGAATGTCCCCGTGATGAAGATCTCAATGAGGGTTGTGATGACCAGCTGAGCAACAAGTAGGAAGATGGCATGTGGGCACTCTTCTGTAATGAAGCGGAAACCATAGCCTATGGTTGTCTGGGACTCCAAAGAGAAGAGAAATGCACCCGTAAAGGAGTTGAGATTCATCACACACGGCGTATGATTGGTTTGTAGGTACGCCTTTTCTACATCACCATGAAAATATGCAATAGTATAATAAATTATGCCAAAAAATAACCAGGTCACCACAAATGTGGCACCAAACAGCGTGAGTTTGTATCTCCATTTCATATCAATGACAGTGGTCCATAAATCCTGGAGGTAAAGAAAAAAGACGCCCTCAATTTTGTCAATCCTGACATTGCTGTGGCCACTCTTTGACATTACCCGGAGTTTGTTAGTCTTTACGTCCCCGTTAACACTCTCCGAAATAAGGGGGTCATTTGACAAACTGACTTCAGCAACTTCCATTGCAAGCCCCAGCAAAGACCTAAAGGAGAAATAAATATACATTTAAAAAGGTATGAATGTCATTTGTTGATGAAGTAAACTGAATGTATTTGCTGAATTATGTATAAGTATATGCTCTATGTTTTCAGTATGCAAATATGGGTTGCATAATTCATGAACAACAGAATTAACAAGAATAACTTCACACAATTATTGATAGCATATACCTGTGGCTTTATGGTATAGGTTTCTGATTGGCTGTTTTTCTTTCCTTCTTTTTTGGTAGACATGTTATGCTTCTGTTTATCTGACTGACTGTCCATTTGACTGACTTAAGATCTGAGATCAGACTGATTGACTGTTGATTATTAGATAGACTTGCTGTTCTATATTGGACTGATTGCATCTAGGGTGACTGACAGCAGTGTAACGCAGGCCCCTGCGGCTCTTGCGGTGCGGGGGGACCTCCGACCATCTAGGGGGCCCCAAACGATTCAAGAGGGGGCCCCATTCAGCCCCAGGCAATGAATATCTGTGAGTATTGGGAGACGCAGGGGCCCCTCATCACATTCTGCAGGTTGACCCCATCATTTTGCAAACGCCACTGATCACTGACCATGGGTCCTTGATTTGCCAAGACAGTTCTGGGTTTTTGTCATATGTCCTGGCAAATTTCTGTACATTTAGCACACGACCCGATATTCAGAAAGTGTCGACTAAACAGAGAGGCAGGCCAGTTTTCATGTGTTTCAGTACAGGTTTAATAGAAGTCCTTACCAAAAAGCAATTTAACTAACACAGATGATACTTTGTTTTAAAAGTGGCATTTAAATACCCACAGTGCCTCTGCGTCTGTGTTTTCTTTGTTGAGGAGCGCTGTCAGTTAAGACAATCTATGGCATCTCTCATTGCAAAATTATAATCTTACTTCTATGCTTGTGGAATGTCACCAGTTTTTGGCTTTCAAAGTCCAGTCACCCTAATTTAGCCGATCTACTGACTATCTAATTGACTGCAGTGGCGGTGCGTCCATTGGGGCGTTGGGGCGTTGCCCCACTAATTCCACATGGCCACTGCATGGCCACATTTTTTAAGTTAACGAGGAAGAATGTCACATTCTTCCTCGTTAACTTCACCGTCCTGACTCGAAATCGGGCCGGCCGGAGTCAGTCAGGACGCGTCGCTGAAGGGGGTGGGGCAGCACTGCAGGGTTGGGTTTGTTCGTTGTTTGACTGACAGCAGCAGCAGGGCAGGCCCAGTGCGCATGTTCGGGTTTGGGCTGGTCATTTTTCCGACGAGCCCGAACATGCGCACTAGTATTAGCCTGCAGTGCCCTGCATTAGGAGAGCGAGCGAGGGCGAGGGTTTCTACTGGCCAGTGGCTGCAGCCCCCGGTCTCCTATGGGCGGGGACAGTCCCTGCTCAAGCCAATCCTGGCGCTGCTGGAGCAGCATCTGGATTGGCTGAGAGGGGTTGCCAGTGCCACCAGCCACTCACGAAGGCGCCAACGCGGACCCCGGCCTGGGCCAGGAGCACACAGCAGAGGCGGCGCGGACCGACACGTCAGGTAAGTTTTCAATGTTTTATTTTTAAACCCCTCCGGCCCCCCACCCGACCCCCCCGCGAGACCCCCCCGCGAGATTTGCAAGCCGCGAATTACTGCCACCGAATTGGTTCTAATGAATCTAATCTTATAGAAGGACCGAAAAGAATATATTTTAACCCGTTTACAGACAGCCGGGAGCATCTGCGCGCCTTTCATTCACTCACGAGGCGCTATAGGACACATTCACCCACAGACGCTTTACAATCAGAAGGGTACAGAAGCGCTCCAGGGTTGGCAGGTGTGGTGCATCGGCTGGGCGGGGGCAGTGCCAGCAGGGTGGAGGCTTCGAGGGGTTTCTTCACGTACATTTGAGATTTTAGTAGTTTCTGTTCTTGCAGAAGAGATCTGTGCAGTCCGTTTGTTCATTTTAGGGGGGTGGTAAAGAGTGCACGACTCCAAGCATGCGCGCGCCCACTCAGAGCAAACCTGTGGCATGAAATGCTGCAGGGAGCACCCTGGGTTTAGTGTCAGGGGGTTGGGGCCCTCGGGGGGCGCTATCCATGTGCTAAGCACTTACGAAATTCATATCTTTAAAGAGGGGAGCTGCTTAACCAAATCACGTCAATAAAATGCAGAGCCCTGGGGGGAAACCAGAGTAAGTGTTATTGTGTCAGATGTGGAAAGTGTCACCATGAGCATGAAGCGCCTTCGAGGCGCTTTAGGGAATGACAGCGTTGAAAGGAGTCGTGAATCATTCATCCATTGGCCTTTCGGCAGAGCCCAGCCAGCCTTAAAATGGGGCCCCTTAGTACCCAACTGTGATATCATCATTTAAGTGATGGGGCCCACGGGTCGCTGGGGAATGTGCTCGTCTCACATGTGTCACCGAGCGGCCGCCAGTGCGGGCCTTTGTTGTTAATGGCCTCGTCTGCACCCAGGCAGCACTCGGCATAGTGCGCCCCGTCTTTACATATGGAAAGTGTGTGTCTGTTTAGGGCACTTGATGCTTTCAAGAAGTGCTGCAGCTTTTGTGACGGCTGGGGTGCAGAAGGGTGCGCTCAGCTGTGCAGAGACCCCCTCACCCCCATACAAAATGCCCCCTTCAGCTCTTTTGTGGTGAGAGGGGGTAGCTGGGAACCAACATGCTTGGAGTTTCACTGTCTGTATACACGAAAGCACAGCATGAATGGTGTTTGCAGACGGCGGGGAGGGCGATAGAGAATGGTGCAGAGACAGGGAGGGGGCTGCGGGGAGGGGGAAGTGGGGGGGAAGGATTGGCAGAAACAAGAGAAAGGACCACTTATAGATCACAAGAAAATAAAAGGAGTGTTAGGCGAACATGGACAGACTGAAAAATATTGACAGCGACAAGATTAAAAAGTACCAGGAAATAGGCTGCCATAAAAAAGAGTGAAGCAACCGAAGCATAAAGAAAAAGTCGAGGAAGAACAAGAAAATAAATGGAAAAACACAAAATACATCAATAATCAAGCTAGACCCACAGAAAGGAAAAACTCTCTTTAGAAGACATGGGGAGAGTATGTGGTACAACATCGTGGGTAGAGGAAGTGGTGTAACGACAAGAGCTGGGGACCTGGGAAACCTGGCGACCTGGGGAACCAGGTTCGAGTCTCGGCGTCGGCTCAACATCCTGTGATTCTGGGCAAATCACTTAATCCCCCCCGTGTCCTTGTAACTCGTGCTCATGTAAGCGCTCCAATGCCTTCCAGTCAAGTTCGTGCTATATAAAACTGCAAAAAAAGAAATGAGTTGGTGGACTCGAGGAAACAGATGTATGGGGAGTAGAGCGAAGAGGAAGCAAAGCGCCTCGAGGAGGTTGGATGGAGTTAGAACAGCGTGAGCTTCAAACCCCTGCAAGAGTGCATAACAGCCGATGCCATTGACGCCAAGCCATCCAGTGGCAGTACACTGTGCCACACGGGCCGCTATCCTGTTCAAATGTCATGTTGTATAAGTGGTATTTGTATAGGGCACATTCTAGCATGGTTGTGGCCTCTTAGAGCTTTTGGCAGTCGGACGCCTTCCCACAGGGTTCATCCTAGGCCGTGGGCTGGACCAGGTGTGATATGTGTTAGGGTACCGTGTCCAGGCCCTCCTGTTGGTTAGGTGGGTATGTCTTACTCATTATGCTGTTGGTGTATGTTTAAGGCTGAAGTGCTTCGCCAATTGCATATGCATCTTCTGGGTTGACAGATCTGTGCATTCTTGCTTTCTGTGTGGCATTCATTAGTGACTTGTACAGAGGGTCTCATTGCTTATCTGGGCCTATATAAGCGTTACTGTTGCGCATTTGCATAAGTTATATCATGGTGGGAACTAAGTGTTGTTGCAAGCACAGTGGTAGCCTACTACTTGGCATATTTTTGCTATGTGGATTTTATGCACGGTGTTTTGTTTAATGTTTTTTGCTTGACATTTGTGCTTGTTGTTGCACAGTGGTAAGTGCTATTTTTAGGCACGTGTTCTGTTCAGTGTATTCTGGTGGACTGCAGCGGGTGGCATATGGTTGTCAGTAGTGCAGTTGTGAGCACAGCGACAGCCAGCCTAGCAGCATTACTGGACTCCGAAGGGTGTATGAACGCTGTTCTGCCTTATGGGATCTTTTAGTAGTGAGTGTTTGTTAGCATCAGTGCAGTACGATTCGTTGCTGTTTTATGACATCAGTTTGGGTTTCTTGCGCGTTCAAAGGCATCTACACACGACAAACATAGCCAGACGGGCAGCAGGGCACTTTAGGTTTACACCACAACACGATGCTGCTTTCAGAATCCGACGCAGTCTTTACATCGGGGCACGCGGAGGAAGGCAGGTGCAGCACTGCCATGCGTCTGCGCCTCACCCAGTCAGTGACTCTCAAGCGAGTGCCCTGGGCCACCTGTGAAACTTCACCAAGTGCAAGCACAGGAACTGCGCACGTGCAGTTTCCGGTCTGTGCCCACACCAGGGGGGCACATCACCTCTCGTGGTGCATGGCATGCAGGTGCTAAAGCCAAACAAAGTGCCTGTCAGTGGGTTGGCCTCTCTGCAGAGCACACAGAACAATATTTGTGTATTCCATTTGCAACTGAAATTCTGTGGAAATGTGTGTGAAGGGGGTACACCGATGTCAAAATATGTGCAAGGCAAAAGTAAGAGAAATTAAAGTGCTTATATTTGAGGGAGTGCAGTGCATGTTGAGGGCGATGAAGTGACAGAGATGTGAGGAAGGGCATTCGGGGAAGAGTGAAAAGAGGATGCTGGCGAGGAAAGAGAGGGGGTTGAAGATTTGCAGATGGACAAGATATGCAGAGAAAAAGAGGATACATATCTAACATAAAGCACACATAATTGAAGGCCAAAACTCCTTCCACAGGCCTCAATGCTATTTAATTCACAGACTCACTATTTCAGAATGTAAACATTTTCAATGTTAATTATTTATAAGAAATCATTGTTGTTACTCATTTATCTTAAACAGCTAACACCCAGTGACAAAGCCAATCATACTGACAGGCTTTAGGCATATGTCAGTTGCTGTTCCATTTATCTGGATAAAATTACATCTCAGAGAGAAACCAAAATACCGGTCTGATGGCACACTATGGGAATCACAGAAATGTATTTGGCATGTTCCTTTATAGGGAGCACCCACTTTTTTCATCTCACTTAAAGACCTGTCTGCACATATTTCTATATGACTGGTTACAGACAGCAGCTGTGGGTGCTTCCCGAAGTCTGGTTAGAGCATAGTTTTCCAAAGTTAATGCTGCATGCAGTGCAAGACACTGGGCACGCATACATTTTAAAAGGCTAAAGTTGTCATGCAGAACAATTTACATATTACAGTAACTGTTGAACAAATGAATGCAAGAAGATACGGGGCAGTTTTTAATGTGTTTAATATTTCAAGACTATACGTTCCCACTTCTTAATAAGCCTTGCTTTATCGCTGCATTCATTTGCTTTAAAATGCACCATTTGCCAATCTTTTTTAAATTTCTTTCTCAGGAGAGGGACTTTCCCTAGACCCCAGATTTGTCCATTGAACTTGTTCACATCGCTAACTAGTGTTTTCTATTGGAAAGGGTAGAGCCAAAGCAGTCTTGCTTAGTACCCTAGCCCTCTTCAGAAGTCAGACTTGCTTGGCAACCCAGAAATTCTCTGAAATAATGTATGAGTTTTCTTTTATGAATGCCTAGAAGAACTGAATTTTTAGTCCATTTATCACAGAAATAGTGCTGAAAATCGCACCAAAAAGATGCCAATTTTTTAAAAATTTCTTCACGGGGGGAGAACCCCCCCAAACCCCCCTTTTTGCCGTCGGGCTCGCTCGCTGCGCTTGCTCGCATACGTTGATTCGTTCGGCATACGCCGCACCAGTTTCAAATTCCACCAGCCGCCACTGATTGACTGACTGATTGACTATTACAGTGACTATTTTATTGACTCGATTTAGGGAGCTGATTGTATCTGAGTAGTTCTCTGTCTGTCTCACCAATTCTTCATCAGGTTATTTGTCTATGTGTGAGATTAACAGAAAGTGTATTAAAAATCCTAACTCAGGAGCACATTTAGCTAGTGCGAGCGGCTGCTCACTATTTGTGTTCTAGTGCATTAAGTTCTGTTTCCATTTTGGAGGCGAGGGTGCATTTTGCGCTACGAAAATAACATTAAATTCAGGTGGTAAGTCGGGGGGCAAATCCTACGCCAAGAACACATTTAGTTTGCGGTGAATGGCTGCTCGCACTCGCTGTTCGTGTTCTGTTGCATTTATTACTATTTCTTAGTTACAGATCATCTATCACAGAGACCAGATTTTTAATCCTGGCTTTACCTTTTGATCAAAAGGTAGGAGACTCTACGCAAACATCTTTATTTAATATGGAATATTATGCATTATTTAAAAATATAGCTGTGCGGTCTAGTGATGTTCCAATTACATATTCAAATCCTTTAACCTCACTTTACAGGCTGGTTAATGTAATCTTGCCTCTCTTTCAACCAACAACACTCACAAGATTGTTGTGTGTACTCCTGATGTAGCAAAGCTATTCTCTCTAGAAATCCTCTGCAGCTCCTAGGAGCTTGGTTTGCATTAGTAAATAAAATCAGCATACTGTGAGGTGATCTCCTGCATCATCCATCTTAGCATCACAACAATGACAATCAACAACTGTGTGCATGTTAGGAACCACAATACAGTCATGTAACACCGACAGGAGTTGGTAAAAAAAAGGTTGAACAATAGTTCAGTTTTTGATTTCTGGCTGCAGGTAATTCTAGGTACTTCTGCAACCATGAACTGTATTTAGATTTAAAACCTGTGTATCTTGAGTACCTGCTTTTCTCTCGTCTTCAGATGTTGGTCATTCATCTCTCAATCTCACCCACCTGTTGTTTTTCTTCCTTACTTGTTGTAGAGGTAGATGCATCGCCTTACATGGTATGTTATTTTATATGCTTTTTTTAATGTTATGTCTACGAAGGAGGGTGAATTTGCGATATTTCACACTTCACATACAACTTTTTTTTAAACTTAGTGAAGGCACCTTTTCACAGTCCTAATTTTGTGTTTCCGCCACTTTATGCATTAAACTACATCTCACATGCAAACACACTTATGCCTGCATTTTTAGGTCTGGTGTTAGACAGGACTTTTTGATTTTACTAAGATTATTGGGTTATTCACAGTTTTCTTCCTCCCAATAAGCATAAAGCAAGAAGTAATTGGTCAGTCCACTTCAGTCATTGGCTAACTTCACTGAGTGATGACATTCTGCTTTTTCACAAGGAGCACATCCGCACCCAAAGTAGTTTTATTAATGCAAGAGACTACTATGCGCTTTTGAGACCAACAGAATATTTTAGCTTTTAGGCAGTTTTCTTTTATATTGGCTTAGGTCTGGCAGCTCCTCCAAGAATAAAGTTTTACAAAAGCAGTGATGAAACAAAGAAAATATTGGCAAAGCTAAAAGCCTGATAGTCCCAGGCACCTTAAAGAAAGTAGCCCAGATGTGCTGATTGCTCCTTTTTACAAAACACTGCTTCAGTGTTTTAAGTACTATAAAAAGGAGGAGGGGTGATTGTCTAAAAGAGGCATATGTTCTTAACTTCACTGAGATAAAAAAAAATGCATGTTTTGCCAGGACACTTTGTGCACAGATTAGCACACAATGGTGAACCACACCTGAATATAAATGAGGCCACTTCTGCTCAATCTGCATACTTTAATGGGCCGTCCCAGCAAGAGACTGGGAATAACACCTCTGCCTCGTTGGTCAAAGGGAGGTAATAGAGGCCCATCTGCCTCCAGAAAGGCTGCTCAGCTCCCCCGCCCCCGGCAGCTGGCGGCACCTGTAACAGCACTGACACAACCCAAATCGGCCTCCACGCTACCCCAAAAAAGCGGCCCACAGCTGCAACTCAGATACCGGCCCATTGCCTGGGTGCCTGCCTTACCAATCCGACCCTGTCAACACCAGACCTATAGGCTTTGCCAATGCTTGTTTATTTATGCCATCATTGTACAAGTCTTTAAAGCTAGGTTGCAGTCGTTGTTGCTACTTATTACATTAATTTAACTTAATTACACTACACCTGTAATCAGTGCCGTTCGTCCCCATTTGCAAAAGAAGTCCCACATCTCTGAATACGTGGTACCTAGACATGAATTGTGCAGACTTCTAACTGCCTGACCCATTTACAAAACTCTTGTTATGTGTTAGGGAACTTTCAGATTGACTCAACTGCCTTGGCGTGTTTGTCTTCCTAATTCTGCATGCGGGAAGTGTCAGAACTGTGATGATATATGAAATGGTGAATTCTGTTAAATAAATGTGGACATCTACATATCTTAGGCCCTCATTATGAGTATCCTCATAATTCTGAAGGGGCCATTAAGAGCAGTTAATGGCCCTATCGGAATTAGTGGTTCTGCTGGAATACCACAGATGTCTTAACTTTCATGCAGAGATTGCAACTGCTTCCTATGAAAGTCCAGGGAAATAAATGAGGAATTACCAGCAACTCAGATCCTGAATTTCTGATTCCTTATTTCTTAGTGATACAAGGGTCCAACTCATAAAGGGCTGGCTTTTTCCCACCTTTCAGTTACCGATACCCCAGGGATCAGTAACTCTGAGGGTGGGGAACATCTGGCCCTCATCGAGGTCATCCGGTAATAAGGAATTTAGGAATGGTTAACACCCAGGACAATTTGTAGATGGTCCACAGTTACGGATGTCACATTCACATGCATAATGTCACCAATTACAGATAAATCTTAAGTCACATATATATAGCCAGCATGATGACTATGTTCAGACTCGCCGCTAACATCTCCAGTGAGCTGCAGACTACAAATTCAAATCCTGCCAAAGCTACCTCAGTGGTCCCTCCTTGCAAGGTTGTTGAGCATCAGTAAATTGGGTAGCAGTGACAGTTGTCATTTATAGCGCTTAGAAAGTGGCACTCGTGTGGCATGAAGCACTTCATAAAAGAACAAAGTATTGTTATAGAGTGAAGCATGAATGCAGTGCTTAATTTGTAAAAAAAAAACATAAGTGCCAGGGATCTTACCAGGAGACCACTACAGCTTGCACCACACATTGCCCGGCCATGCTGCCAATGACAGTACCAACACAACTACTAACCATCACTTTCCTGCAAGTGTGACAATTTGGACTAGTCCAGGCCCCCAATTTTACATGAATGGCTTGGGCGGCAGCTAATAGTCATTTTTAATGTATATTGAATTAATAATTGACTGTTGTTGGGGTCCTCTCTAAATTAGCTACATGGCGCCACCTTGTGGCAGACTGTCACAAGCGCCTGTGTTGACAATTAAGTGCCGGTGACGAGCACCGGAAACCACCGGCTCAAATTAAGCACTGCATGAATGTTTATAAAAGTGAGTCAGGCATACGCAGTGGTCTCACCGCTACATGCCAGCCTTACTCTGGCATACTACTTTCCAGCTCATCAGCCAGCTCTCTTTGAGTTTCCAAGAGTAAGCACAGGTCCCCCTAAACAGCTCTTCTTATCAGAATGTCTTGCCAGCTAAAAAGAGCTGGTCTGGTGGCGCTAGTGCGATGGAAGGTATCCGTCATGAAAAGGCGCACTGTGCTATTCAAAATCAAAAGGACATCTTTTCAGGGCCTCGGTGAACTAAACCGCCTCTTCTAAATCCGTGATCAAGAGTGGAAAGTTTTCCGAGGATTTAGCGGACAAAAGTGCAAGTTTTCTCACACGAGGCGCATGGCACGGGCTTTTCTTGTTCTCCTGCTGTTCTATTCTGTTCTGTTTAAAGAACATTTTGCTGCACAAAGGTTGTCTTACGAGAGACAATACTCCGAAAAGGGAACAAAAGAGCAGACTAAAATAGAAACGCCCAGAGTTCAGTACGGTGAGCATCTCTTCTGTGTATCAATTCAGAAGTTTGGACCCCATCCAACATGGAAGCACTAGAAGAAAGTAACTTGCAACTTAATGAAAGACGAGGACTGCCACGCTCTTCTCTTAGGCCATTTAACGGTGTATTGTAGAATTAAAACAGGGGTCGGAGTTTCATAGGCTAGCCAAGGCGGGACAAGAGGCGGGGCTGTCTGGGAGGGGGGAGAAGGTGTTAAATAGATTAGTTACTGCTTAACTCCCAGGAACTCAAGCAAAACAGACAGAAGATGATGCACAATTGTAAAAAGCAATTGTTTGACTGAACAAAATGAAATGTCTAAGAAATATGAAAATGGTGAGAAAGTAGATGAACTAACTAATTGTAATAATGCCCTCTCACTCGAGCTCAGCATTTAAGCCACCAGATAGCCTCCAACTTTAAGCCTGATCTGCCATGAATGGCATGGGTTTTCTTTTACATGAAAAGGCCATCTGACGAGAACGAGATGGATAAGTCCATTCCCTCCTTTGGGACTTTGAAATGGATTCCTCCTGAATCAAGCTTATTCCTGTAGGGCAATTTGCCTCATGCCTGGTTGATGCACACTGTAATTGTAAATGTATTTATATAGCACTTACGACCCCTGACAAAGCATTGAAGCGCTTTTTGCTTCAAGCAGCATGCTGTTTTGGAACCCAAGATTAGTAATTGGTAGGTTAGTACAATTTTTTTTTCTTGTGCATTAGTTGTGTTAGGATTGTGCTCTTGATTTCTTGTGTGGGGAAATAGTGAGTTGTTTTGCAAGTAATGGTCATGTGTGCTTGCTGGTTGGATAACATGGTTTAACAAGCATTGGCATAGCCAATAGGTCTCGCCTTTGGGACCGTATAAGTGTTTAGCCATGCAACACTTGATGTTGTTGCACCAAGGATATTGTGATGCATAACTAAATACTTATAAGGTCCCAAAGGCGAGACCTATTGGCTATGCCAATGCTTGTTTTACATGGATTTCACTGAACTATGTGTTAAAACCACGTGTTGCACTGAGGGAAGTGCATTTACTTCACTTGCTGACTTCAAAGCCTAGTGAAGCAGGTAACAAAACGTCAAGACAAATAAGCCAATAAAGTCCTTTTTTTGGCTAAAAACAGGCAAGAGTGACGCTAAAAACAAGTCGAAGGTGAGAAAAACAGTATTCCGACGTGCAACATAATAAGGGGATTTTAATTTCTTTTATTTCCAAATAAAGTATTTGCTTGCTAAACGGCAACGTTGCGTATATGTTTCTAATTTTTTTTTTTTTAAACATTGATAGATTTAGTCTGTAAATGTGTTAATCTAGGAGACAGCTATTTTCGAACAAAAAGATAATTTATATAGTCCTACAGAATGGTATGTTTGTTGTGACCAGTATCTGTGAATGTTCTTTTGTCAGAGAGTGAGTGAAGTGGTCTAAATGTAGGGATGCTAAGCTTGACACAGAAACACAACGCTACTTCCCAAGCATTCAAGTTTTGTTTGCTTGTATTACGTCATATTTGCAGGGCTTTTGCACGTTTTGCAATGATAAGTTTAAAACAGGAGAAAACGTATGCAAATATTTGCATTCTTTAAATAGCTGGTATAGCGGACGTAAAACTATATATTATTGAAACGCCTAAGCGCGACCTTACCATAAACAAATATTACACTTTGTAGGATTGCACTGCAGAGTAGTAGGTTGGCTGGCTGGAAAAATTGATGAAAATAGTAAATGGTGGCTACATAAATAAAACTATGATGTAAGGATGGATGAAATAATGAATGGATGGATAAGCAGACACATAATAGATGGCTGAATTGACTGTTGAATGGGTGGGTGGGTGGATGGGTGGACAGGTGGCTGAACGGGTTAATAGATAGGTGGGCGGATTTTTTTTTCACCCTGTTGTGATATGCTCATTAACAATAGTTACAGTACCTGCGAGATGGACATGCACTTTACGCATATCTCACGTTGTATAATATGGTGTACACGGGGCTTTAAGTGGGCTGAAAAAAGTGGGGAGTCCCTGAAAGGAGCGTGGCTTAAACATATACACTAAAATCGAGCACCACTCTGCCCACGTATTTGCACAGAATCCCAACTGCATCTGGCACAAGTGATCACTGCTCTGTGATATTTGCTGAGAGGCCAAGGATTAAAAAGCTACGTATTCTGAACACCTTTTTGACCTCCAGGCACTGACTTCCACAGCTCAGTTGTGCCAGTTATGAACACCTGGCTATGACTGAATTCAAATTATGCACTAGGCAAGAGTAATGTGCTGCCTGAAGAAAAAAGTAATACAACATCCGGGAAAAATCAAACACTCGTAGGGAATGCAAGATTAAGCAAAGCTTGTGGAAATATAAGCAGCAACAACATAGATCACCTTAACGTTTTTACACCCATCGTTCACAATTAGAGGAGTGTTTATGAATGAAAAGTTAAGGACATGAATACAGGGCCTGAAAGACACCCGTTTAAGTGTCCGATTTATATTACTAAAGCCCTGGGTGTACGTGTCACTGAATTGATGTTTGTGGATTGAAGCACGAGTTTAATGAGACAGGCAAGGGTGAAGCGAAAAACAAGTTGCGGGAGATAAAAAAAGTATTGCGACGCTTTACCTAATAAAGGTATTAAAAACTCCTTTTATTTCCAAAGAAAGCATTTGCTTTTTAAACGGCAATATTGCTTTTGTGTGTTTTGAATTGTTTTCTGTTTTAAAACATTGAATGATTTATCTCCTTTGTAGCAGGATGATAGATTAACTTTAGTTTGAGTTTTTATACTGTTCGGGTTGAAGTTCTGAAGGCTGCATTTCCAGAAGAGGAGAGAGAGGAACTGAATGACGACGATGTAGTTAAGAGGTGCGCGATTACCCTCTCCCTGGTAATTGTGTCCAGAGTCCATGTCTGGCAGGGCTCTCTCTGCTCTGAAGCGGTGGGATGGGGTTAGGCGCACAGAGAGGGGTGAACAGCAGTCTGGAGTGAGATCATTTAAGTCATTATAAAATTGCATGTAAAAGGAAACACGCAGAGGGGAGATTTCACAGCTGCTGAAAAAGCGGTTCGTGAAAGTTGGACTGTATTAGCCGAGAGTGAGGACCCGAAGAATGAAGAGTCTGCAGAAAGGAAATGTGGACGCCAGGTGGTGGGAACAGCGGAGCGGCGCAGAAAAGTCTCCATGTTCAGTGGGGATACTTTGAGGGGACTGTGCGCTCTCTTTCTGGCAGAAGAGACGGCGGGCTGAGTCACTGATCCCGGAATTCGGATATGCTGATGGAAGGCGAGATTCATGTAAAACAAGCAGGATTAGCCTTCGAAAGACGCCCAAACATGCGCGAATCCTACCAAAGAAGCCCAACAATAAGAAGCGCAAGCAAGACGGAGAGGCGGAGCGAGGCGCGCGCGCTTGGGAGAGCAGTCTGCTCTTTTTCGAAGCACACACTCGTGCTTGTGGTGCGCCCCTGCGCGCTCCCGCAAGGTGTATGCCGCCATAAGCACGAGTATGTGCTTCGAAAAAGAGCTGAACGACGGCTAAAGGTCTCCTAAGCAGCGCATGCGCGCTGCGTAGGCGAGACCTAAAAATGAGGGGTGAAAGACTGAGAATGATTTTTTTTGTTTGTTCTTCTTAATAATGCTTGGACCCGCGGTTTGCGCCCCATACAAGTTCTTATAGGTATTACCTGGTTGAATTTACTCAGCCAGAACTGGTTAGAAATGGTGATAATGTGCAGTTTTAATAGTCAATTGAACTGAACCTTCATCTCATGCCTCATTCTGAGCTGCCCATATTGAACAAGTTTTCCCTGTCTGTCTTCTCATTGTGTGACATAAGCATTTTTGAACATAGTATGTGTTGGGATCCATCTGCTGTGTCCAGGTAAATCCTTCATTTCTTATCATGAAGGTGATCTTCACTTCTGCGCGTAAGTGTGAGTTGTATGTAGGGACTGAAGTCTGACCCTTTTATTCACTGTCACACATCACAGCACTCGCGTATTTTTTGAAGCATCTGCATTTGGTAGGCACTGTTGTTTTTCTCTATTTCTGTGCCCATTCAGCGTTCCATTCATGCATGAATGTTGTGAAAAGGCCCCAATGTGTACATATGATCTTGCCTGCAGGTCATGCTGGTTTTAATAATGTGCCTGGAGATATTCTGGTAAAAAGACCTGGGCTCCCAGATGTCTTATGCATTATCACAATCTATCAATCAATCAATCAGAGTCTTATAAAGCACGACTACTCACCCGTGAGGGTCTCAAGGCGCAGAGTGGGGCGGGGCTGGGTCTGCAGTTTAGTCAAAGAGCCAGGTCTTGAGGTCCTTCAATATCTGTGGGTTGTCATTGCCTCTGCAGGGTCACCCTGCACCTGACGCAGAGGGTCGGTGATATCCGTGATTAGACCACCTAGTGGGGGCCTGCAGGAGCCCCTCATGGCTCAGTCAGGACCACTACAAAGAAACAGAGAGTGGCAGGTGAAGCGCCATTCCTTGTTTCTCAATGGCGGCAAACCATCATTCCTTTTAATTGGTTTCCACACTACTCAGGCTGACTTTTTTTTAATCATTTCTCCCTCATTGATGCCTGTGGCTTCATCAGCAATGGGCCGCACAGACCTGGATTATGCTTGTGCACAGCGATTGGCTCACCCCGAAAAGATCTGCAAAAAAATGGCGATCAATAGTTCCAATTGGTCCCTTTTATGTATAATAATTTTATGTAGATCTTGAAAATCTACCATGGAGCCGGCGATCCTGGACCGGGACCTGGTACAGAAGATATCAAAGTATAATCTAATGTCGTAATCAGTTTTCAACCATCCTCTTTCTGGTACACTTTCTCACCAGCTGCCTCAGTGTGGATTGTCTGTTCTCCATGCCAACTGGTTCATTTAAAAGAGCTATGCACTTCTTGGCGGGACTCAGCAAAAATAAAGCTGAAAGTGGCACCGCGCCATGGCTGGTAATCTTGCTTTACTACTCATAATGTTCTTTTTGTTTACAAAATATGCTTCAGTCAGTGCAGATTAGTGTCACTGTATGTTTGGGAAACTATTGTAATAACATAGTTATGCTTTGATCCCAATTCATAACAAACCTGTTTAACTCAATTTGCTTCACTTCCTCCCTCGTTCCATTCTTCAATCAACACCACCTCCCTGAGTC
Source organism: Calotriton arnoldi (assembly GCA_963921515.1). Classification (NCBI taxonomy): domain Eukaryota; kingdom Metazoa; phylum Chordata; class Amphibia; order Caudata; family Salamandridae; genus Calotriton; species Calotriton arnoldi. Next base: position 3,673,706 of record CAWUFW010000237.1, on the reverse strand, counting down.
TGCATTTACTTCTTTGTTGGCTGTAGCTCGCCAGTAGTTTCTCCCTTCCTCTGAGCCAGTTTTTAGTGACTAGTTGGCACTATAAATGCTACTGAAAAGTTGTTGTCCAACACAGTCGATGACTTCATTCAGGAGCACACCAGTAACACCTAAAACCACCACTCCCAGACTTTGAGCTGAGGGTCCTAGGCTGCCAGACATGCAGTAACTGGTCCGTGGTGGCTTGCGTTACTGTCCGCGGGGGACCTGGCATAGCAGTCCAGGATGGAGAGTTCATATTGAGGAGGACAAAGGCATGTTTGCATAGCATTGATTCCAGTCTATAGGACGCAGGGAGCAAAAAAACAATGGATAGGAATGAGCCCATGGTAACACATGGCTGAGACTGATCCAAGCATTCCATCCACTATTTTGTTTTTCAGGTTTATGTGTCTAATAGGGGAATCTGCTCGCCAATTATTAATATTATTGATAGACTTAAATATGAAGCAAGAGGCAGAGAGCAGGAGATGCACACATGGAAATCAACATTTTCCTAAGATTTCCATGTATAATCCTGATGACTTTTGTGCATCACTTGAAATGCGGAAACATATGCTCATCATAGAAAGAATCGCATAATGGGCAGATTTTCGCATTTTACCATGGTGTATGTAACTCAAGCCCTCTGATGGTATTTCACATATGACAATTACAGCAGAACTGCTGGAATAGCTTTGACAATTCATTTTTTCTGGTAATGTATATGTTCTAAAATCATGTATGCAGAAGTACCATATTCCTTTGACATTGCCCCATTTTTAAAAAAAATTCTCCATGGGGATTTTTTTTTGTTCTTTGGAGACACCACTACGCAAACCCCAGCAAATCTGGCGTGTTTTCTTTCTCCTCCCCACACAGAGAAGCAATTTAATCATACCATTGAAAGGAATAAATCTGTCCTACTACTCGACAGGAATCGGTGAAAGATGATTTTTTGAATACCCCCAAATGTGTATTTTTGTGAGTCTGCACAAACACACGGGGCATTCCCATCCTGCAGTGCCACCTCTCCTACCACCTCCTACCTCAAGTCTGGGTGAGTGATTTATTTTATGAATGTAAAACTGTCTTGTGTGAAATGCACACGTCGATTTTATACTCGTAAAAAAGTCCTTTTGCACAAATACACTCAAGCTATGGGCGCAAACAGTTTGGGGAATCAGGCTGCTGATGAATCAGACAATCAGATGTTGGAGGCAACCTTTTTCCAAGCAACACTTATTGATACCCTCCGTTCATGCACTCTTGCACTCTCCCATCGTAGTATGCCAATCATTAATGCCACTTCATTCTGTATTACTTTCAAGTGGCTAAAACTGCCAGATAGCACGCTAAAAACACATTTAAAAAAATACATCCATAAAAATTGCAGTGTTTGGTTCTCTCTTTTTTTTGTGCAAATTTAAGAAATCTTTTTAGTGCCAAAAAAAAGAATTATTACCAAATTATTCAGTAGAGCCAACGAAGCAAAATCGAAGTGTGTGCGTGTCTGGGAGACTTCTCTTAAGAAAAAGCCCTAAAGGAGTTTGCTGCTCTTCACTGAAAGGAGTCACCGAAGAGCAGGATGTTTCTTCGGAAAAACAGGAAGCACAAATAATTTAATTTAACATATGCAAGCTCCTAACTTAAAACAAATCATGCCTGCCAACCCGACACTTCAGTGTATTTGAAATCCTGAGGTGTGTTGTCCTACTTGGTTCTTGTGTCACTCCCGTCTGCCAGTGCTACGCACAACGGATGTTTCTATTCGAGCTGGGCCTTCTCCATCTTAGTCGCTGTCACAGCCACATGAATTTAGCTGGCACCAAAAACTCAAAGGATCCACGCGCTAGCACAAAAACAAAACCCGAGCAAGGCCAAATGTCCCCAACCCGTCACATGAAAGCACTAAAACAGCATTGGTCAGAGTCTGCTCCTAAACACCGCCAGGCTAGGCCTGGTACCTCCATCAGCCCTGGAAACACGCTCCACTGGTCCATGCGACCAGAAACATTTTACCCCCAACCACCGGAAAAATGCACTTCACCCCCAAACTACCTGGGTCCAAGTTCTTTTCTGTAAAACCTTGGGAAACGTTTCCACAGACCTCAGGCTAATGTTGTCAGGTTATTTAGAATCCAGATTCAATATTTGGTAAATTTAGTTGAAATTCTGTTGCTTGTAACATAGTTCTAGGTAGAAAACTCTTGGGGCCAGATGTATCAAAGGGTTTTACCCATTCTGTGCCTATGGGGAAAGGCATTGATACAGAGACCCGTGGTGAGTGGGTGCTTGAGGGGAGGCGGCTGAGTAGTGAGCTAGTGACAGCGTGGGATTGGCCACATGGGCAGCCATCTAGCACCGGAGGAGCCCAGGCCATAGACCAGTGCATGAGACAGGGTTTTCTGAAGCAGTATCTATAATTTAATTAATCAGTATATGTATTGACTGATTGATAATCACGAGGGCTTATGTTTTCCCAGTGCAGTCTTCAGTGTATTGGGGGGTTTTGTCCAGCTTTACTCTACACACCACATTCATTTGCTCTGTATGCGTTGCCTGTTACTCTAAATAAATACCCATGGCTGGTTAGTTGACATCAGTATCGCTCAAGTCTGCTTCAGTAGGGGTGTCTCACACTTGAAGCTGAAATATCACTTGATTGCCTTTAAATGTATCAATTATTACAAATGTATCAATTATTACAAAAGAAATGTTTATTGTGGGTCTTTATATTTCAACACTTAGCTTAGTCCCCAGCCCACCATGCATAATGAGGTCTTCGCGGGGGTCGGTAACAAGAGTTAAGGGTTCCCTTGGGAATACACGTTTTCAAGTTTCACCAGGGACTCCTCCTGGTGACACAGCCAGAGAAACTCCAGGGGAGAATTTAACAGAGGGTGCGAAATTTAAGGCACTTGGTGGTTATTAGGTGTATGAAATTTGCTCCATTTGCAATTGCGATCACTAATCAAACCTGCCTGCACATGGATTGCAATGTGAGTGGCCACTTGTAGTTGGACCCTTAGAAGTAATAAGAAACAACCAAAAACCTCAAAAACCTGCCTCAAAAATCTTCAGATGATTGCTTGTTAGCTATCACTCCTACTGGCGACTGATCGATTGTTTAGTAAGAATATCAAAGGACGCAATAAAACTTCTTCGCTGTTTCAAGATGCGACCATGGCTAGCTGGGCAATCCACAGGCACATTGGCTCTGAAACAAGATGCCAATTGCAGGAACATGTGAATAAGATTGATGTCTGCCTCTAAAGAATCAACGGCTACAGTATTAATACACACCATAAAGGTTGCTTCTCTTTGCAAAAGCATGCTATAGAATCAGTTGGGAGAGGAGACAGACCACAGGTTTGTAGATGGATAAGATGGGTAAGAGGGAATAACAAGGGCGTTTGACATCAAATAGACAACAAGTGTGAAGCCCAAGTTATACATGGTGCCTCTCAGAATCCCGCGGTGAAATACATACCCGCTGTTCATGTTTTACCCATCGATAACTTTGTTATTGATGGCCTTCAAAATCATTTGTGCAGGAACAGGGGAGTAACAGGAGAGCCGTATATAGCATGGCTTCTCCTCCCTGTTTCAAATGTAAAAAAGAAAATTCTGGTTTCTTCTCATCCAGCCCCACCACAATCTGTCCCTTCCCTCCCTATTCCTTCGCTCACAAAGTTGAGCTCTCTGCTCTTCCTCAGAGTAGAGGACTAGCACTGCGCAGATAGTCTCTGAGAGAGGCCTATTAGATCAGCCTGGTATCTCTTTATGATATAGTAACAGATCTATGTACCTTGATGATCAATATCATCAAGGTACATAGATGAGGAGTTACGTATTGTACATCTGTACTTCTATGTACTAATGTCACAATTTTTTGGTAGGTGATATTCAAGCTATTTTTTTATCATAATAGTTCAAAATCTATATTCTGGTAGTATTCCTCTTTACCCATCACCTCAAAAGGCTGAAAAATATTAATGAGTTCAGGTCAGAGCAAGAAGAAGCTGCTGAACTTGGTGGAATGGTGTGTAACCAGTTACCAGCTATGTAAAATAATGTATTCCACCTCTGTAAACATCCTGGTTATTGTTTTGTTTGATACAGTATTACAGGGCTGTAACCACAGATACAATCCAGTGGCACTGACTGCCAGTTAAAAATGTCCTGACTGAGCTGAAGCTTTGCTACAATGGTTGGAATTGCTGCCATTTGAGCACACCGCTCAGCTCCACCTGCAGTACCACATTCCCACGGGGGTATGGCCGCATGCAATTGAGGCTCATCTCTTCTTCTGTGTGTGTTGCATACCACATTAGTATTACAGTGCCTACAGAGTAAGCAGAAACACCACTCAGATCAACAGCAACTGAGATATGGGGAAGTCCTTGATTCTGTTGGTGTACCATGGTCATTTAATACTATTGCCCTCTATAGGAATGAGTATGCACCAGCTTACTACTCAGAAAGTTAGCTTGGGCTTACTCCAGGAGAGGTAGCAGATTTGGAACTTAGGTCCTGTATGATATAGTAACCATATACACAACAATCAATAGTGAGTCAGTGCTATTATGAAAGAAAAACAAAGCTTTACTTACATGCTGGAAAGGATGGCACTTATGGTATGAAACAACACAAATAATCCTAACACCTTCGGGAGCTGGTTTATGATCCCAAATTCTATTATATCACTTAGATGTTCTAGAAATAAGAACAAACACAATATTATGTTTTACACTAACGATGATCAGTGATTGCTTTTAGAAGTTCAGTATTCTGTTTCCAGTTAACCTTTAGGACTACTCCAAATGCACCAATTTCACCACAGTCACTGTATTGCTACATTGTACCAGTTCTGTCCTTTGTTCTAGTTTCCATAGTTTATGGTTTGGTAGATAGCTCAGGGGGTAAGAACCAATGCATGATCATGCACAAAACCCAACAGCTTGGTATCCAAAAGTGAAATCTGAAAAACAAACCAAAAAACAGGAGCTAGTGGTTGCAAATGAAAAGTCACATTCTCAAATTTGGTCATCTTCCTTGCACCAGTGTGAACCTCGAGAATTGCAACCAATGGGTATGAAAAACTTTAAGCATTATAACTTTGCAATGGCTAGTCACAAATATAATTTTCCAATGGCGAGGGCAGCCATGGGATACAGGGCACCCACTGTAACTGATTGGCACCAACTGGATGTCAAGGGGACGTTTAAACTAGGGATGTGGTGGAACTAAACCTTTTACCCCAATATGGCTGAACGCATACTTTGAACATTGATGGTTTCAACTATTCATAATTCAGGGTGACAACCAGTTGCCTAATGTGTAAGAAGGAATCCACAGGACCTTTGAAGTCAGGAAGGTTTGGTTTATCAGCCTTCTTAAGGGGATGTTCCTGTCCACCACTAAGTCATTGGCCTAGGAGCTCACAAAAGAGTATAGGGTTGGTGTAAACGAGTCAGGTCAACAGAGGATGTAGGCTCACCAAAGCTGCAGCGCTTTGGTGTCACTGTCACATCGTTCACCCTCTAGTGATGCACCAGCAGTTCTCCTTTGGTTTTCTACAGGCAATACGCACTCTGCTCTAGATCTTTGTAGCTATTTGGTATTATCTATGCGTGTTTTGCTTTAGAACTCTCAGTCAGCAGGGCTTTGCGCTGGTTCACCATGTCTTCCAAGTTTTCCACCCTTTGGAAACAGAACCGTCTGAATGTAAAAATAAAGTGGGTATAGTAAATTGTACCCCTCCTGAGTCCAAGGCTTTCCCTACTGTTGCACAGACTGGAGTGGGAATAGTACATTTTACCCCTGCTGAGTTTAACGCTTTCTGTACTGTTGTAGAAATTGGAGTGGGAGTAGTATATTTATTATTTATATCGTTTATTTTTTATTAATATCGTTTAAATATATATTATTATGTGTTTGTGTATTTATAATATATATATATGTATATATATATATATATATATATATATATAAATGTATCTAATTTTTAAGATTTTTTTAGTAAAGCGTATTTTTATATATTATTTACTTTTTACGTATAATTAAAATGGAAATATTTTACATTTTTGCAGTTTATGTGCCTATAATTTTTATGTGTATGTAAATACATATAATTGTTATATTGGTACATTTAAAAACAATTATAAAATTATTATAAGTTCAAATTAATAATTTTTTAATAGTTTTCCATTATATATGTGGATATAAAAATACACACTTTGATATATATGTGTGTGTGTTTGTTTAAATTAGTAAATATGTGTCTATTTTTTTCAATATTATTTAAACATATTTAATTTACATTATATTAATGTTATATGTTAAAATATTTAAGTTTTACTTATTCAAACTAAATATATAGTAAAAAAAGACATTTTTGTATATATGTTTCGATATTAGTGTTAAACTATATATTTTTTCGATATTATAGAAAACGATATTTTTGTGATCAATATTTTTGACAATATATTTTGGCATCACGATATTTATGGTTTCTATGTTGTGTCAGTGAACTAGATGATACACAGAATTGCAGTAACTAGAGCTCTGTTATTGGTGCTTGGGCTATTTCATTCGTCTCCAACCAAATCCCCAAAGATTCATTGCTATACTTTAAAGAGCTCAAAATCAGGCAGTCCGATTGTGCCTAACCCGTAGGAGATTGACCAAATTAAGGCAGCCTTGACAGCGCTCCACCTAATTTTGGTGGAATCCAGAAAATTTAAACACACTAAATTTGGCACAAAGCATATTGGGGAGAAGGGCCAGGATACCTCAAATATTGGCTCAACAGTGCGTACCAGCGAGTAACCTACATTTTGCTGACTCTCATCTGATCCAACAATACCCCCCTGAAGAGGCTCAAAAAGTGGCATAAAATACTTCAGAGTTGATAGCAATTGGCTTTTGAATCCACTTAGCTCCGAACGGATTGCAACTATCTTAGGAAGCACCTGAGAACCGAATTGCATCATAGGGAGGCATTAACGAAAGGCCATTTTCTGCACCTTCCTTTAAATCTGACTGTACTGTAACCTCCCTGCATTCAGTTTTACTATTGTCTTTATCTTTTTATTCCTCCTTGCCAGCGCTCTGAAATGACTAAGATGATATACTGGCTCAAGACAATATTCTATATTAATAATTGCATTTAGTGGCCGAAGCTCACCGTAGCAGACAAGAAACCGAAAACTTATAGAAAAGGAAATATACGAGTGGCTAGAAAATTCGACAAATGGACAGAGCAGGAAAGGGGAATTAAAGGAGAAAAAATGAAGAATAATGAGGGCAAAGCAAATGAGAGAAAAATAATAATAATAAAGAAGAAAAGATAGAAAACAAGACTGCAAAAACATGCCTGATCTAGAGCAGGGCTGAAAAGGGAAATCAATGTAAAGAGATTGAAGAAAACTGCAAATGTATATAAAAGGGAGTAGCATAAAAAAAGGCATAAAGTTAAAAGCTGATGTAGACTAACATAGACACACACAGAAACTCAAAAGAATGAATAGAGACTGAACTCAGCAGCGAAATCTAAAAAAAACTGCACAAATTCTAAAATGAGAGAATGAAAACAAAAATTGTAACTAAGAAAACAGACTTATAACAGAAATAAACTTCAGAAAAATGAACAACGGTTGACATATGCAATATTCTGACTATTGCATAATGGAAAGCATTTCTGTCATAACATACACGCACACCCACATAAGCAAATTGTAAAAACGTAAGTGGAGGAAAGAGCTGGTAGGTGAATATCGGTGAGAGGCTCTACATTTCATTGGTTAATATATGAATAAGTGAGATACCTCAGTGGGTTAATCCACGTAAAACAGATATCACTGTGTAATCTGTTTATTGAGTTCACATCTTAAATGATAAGCCTGTGGGATACTATACCTACTATCCACTTGTTTCTACTACGTCAGTCACTAGTTCCAATCACAGTCAGATAGAAAAGTAGGTTAATGTACATTTTGAAGAGATGCTTACAAGTTCGGTGTGCCCTGAGCACAGTCGCATTATTGCAGCATATCAGATCACATTCGGGATTCACGGTGCAGACAGCAGCTACTAGTCACACCTGTGAAGGTTCAGGTCATTTGTCACTGGTGACTTGGGGTCCATTATTACATAAGTTTGCAAACTGGGCCAAGTACACCCCTTCTGCACTTGACTCTCAGAGTAGCAAGAGTGAGCAGTCACAAGCTTCTCAGATAGGTAGTCTGAGGTTAGGATCTCCGAACTCAACAGTCACACAACAGACACAATAAATGTGTCGTCCAGCCAAGTACTTATCTTATTAAACCGAAAAGACATTATTATCACAGCAAAACATACTTGCAGCACAATTCAATGGACCTGAGTTACAAGGTTGTGAATCCAATTACAATACCAAGTTAAATGGAACTCAGTATCTCCATTAAAAGAGTGGTTATCATATCTATAAACATACTTTAATTTAGTCATAGGCACAGATCAGGCACAGGTGCAGTTCACTAGATCTTTACTCACTTGAAATAGCTCACAGCTCAGTTCAGTAGTTTGTGCTCAAAGTAAAGGAATCACTTAGAAAACAGTCCCTCTTTCTTCTGTAGAACATGGTCTATGCTCTAGGTCAGTCTTTCGTACAAGGCCCTGTTATCTGCTCATGTGGTTGCGGTCAGCCGACGCTGACAGGTGCCTCTCTGGCTGGTGCTCTCAGTGGACTCTCAAGGAGGCAAATTAGGTCCGTTCAGATGGTTTCTGTCCTGGCAGTGCAGCCTCGAAGCTGAGATCCAACTAGTGGTCAGTGTGGATAGTTGCAGCCACCGGGCAGTGCTCAAACAGAAGGTACTTCTTCAGGCAGTTGCGGTCTCACGAAAGGGATCGGTATCTTCTTCATTGATGATGGCAGTTTCCTGCTATGCAGTTCACTGTGGGACCATGATGGGAGACCAGACAACCTCCCACAACACAAGTGAGCTCTGGCTTCTCTCTCAATGGAAGTCAGCATCTTCTGGGCGTTCCTCATGGAGGGAACACAGTTGGCTTCTCCTCCTGCAGGGCAGCCTCTTGTCCTGCAGGACCAAGCTGCTCTCTGAGCTGTGAGGCAATCTTCTTGATGCTAGACTGAAATTCAGCTTCTCAAGCCAGTTGTGCAGACTTAAGGTGATGTCCCTCACATTTGGGAGACTGGCTGTCATGCAGACACCAGACCAGGTCATACAGCAGCTCTTGAAGTACTCTGCAGAGGGCTCCCTTCCTTGATCAAGAAGTACTTGCAATTAGAATAAAGTGGAGCGAGTTGGATTTCACTCTAATACATATTATATAGGGAATGTCAGCTGTCTAAGGTTTCAGACGAGTTTTTGTTGGTTAACTTTCGAAGGTCATTATCTGACTACTCCTCAGACACATCAATACAACAAGAGAGCGGGCCCCACACTACAAGGGGATGGAGCACCGTTATTCAACAATAAAATCAAATCTCCACTTGAGAATCAATGCCCTAATCCTCGCTTCTAACAAATCCCTCCTATTAAAATTGAAGGTTGTCCAAACCACCGCTGCCTGTATGGTAAACAACCTGCCTCCAAGGACACCGTCAGCTCCTATGCTTAGAGCCGTACACTGGCTCCCCATTCGAAAGAGGGCATTATTCAAACTGCTTTGCCTGACGTACAAAGCTTTGGCAGGCTCTGGCCCAAGGTACCTTCAGGACAGACTTAATCAGTACCTTCTGAACATGAACCTAAGATCTAGTAATCAACCGCTTCTATGTTCCCGGTGTATCCGCACAGCCAAATATGGTGTCCAAGCCTTTTCTTACCTTGGACCGCACCATTGGAACAAGCTTCCCTTAAATATCCGTGCATGCACTAGCCTGTCTGGCTTCAAAAAACACCCTAAAACCTGATTGTTTTAATGCTGCTCTCATATCATCTTCCTGCTGTTCACAGCACCGAGATATCCCCTTTGGGATGAGTTGTGCTCTATATTAAGACTCATATAACATGTATTTATAAAACCGACTGATGCAAAAAGCTACCTGGTACTAGGGTTTAGAGGAAAATGCAGTAATCTTTAAGAAAAATTTAACTACTAGTTAAAAGGCCAGGTTTTTCGTTGCTTTCTGAAAATTGCACAGGAGGTTTGAGACCACAAGTATGGTGGGAGACAGTGCTTTGAATAGGCAGGTACTTACAGGTACTGAGTGCTTGCACTTCTTTAATTTTAAAGGGAGAATACCTGCACTTCTCAGTGGAGGCTCAATACTTTTAATGGAGAGCACTGGCACTTCTCAGTACCACACAGGTAGTGTTGGGGCAATGCCACTACACTTTAATGCCTTTTCAACCAGTGGTGGGAGAGAATTCCAAAGCCAAGAAATACTCGCCAAAAGGGCGGGCATTATGAGAGGTAGGGCTACGAAGAAGAGATTGATTTGCAGACAATGAGAAGGAGCATACAAATTAAATTTTGGGAACCAAAAATGTGGAGAAAAGGAACAAACAGATATAAGAAATATTGTTAGGCATTTAAATTGGATGCATATAGAGACGGGGAACCAGTGCACATGGCACTGTGTGTCCATGAATGGCTGAACGTGGCAAAGAATTCTAAGGTGGATAAAATAAGAGCTGGACACTGCAGACATCAGGGGTTTGAAGGAGAGCTTTTCATCCAAAATGATACCTGGATTATGCACAGTTTTGGTGGGGATATGTTTTGGGTTCATGGTCACAGGCAATCCAGCAGTCTTCTAGTATGGACAAGAAGCATTGGTTAATAATGTCTTAGTCATGAAAGGATTTAGCTTTAGAATGCTTGAGGATATCCACCATTTTACAGCTCTAGGGCAGGAGACAAGATCAATTACAGAAGAGTCAGATTGGTGACCTTGAAAAAGAGTTCATTGTCATGTGTCTACATATAGAAATTGGTGCTAAGTGTGTGCAGCAGCTGAGAGGTAACAAGTAGATATCGAAAAGGACAGGAGAAAGAATGGCACCTTGGGGGTATGCCCCTTTTCAAGGTTCATGAAGATGAAGGAAATTGAGAGAGAGCAACTCTTTCAGATCATTAGAAAGAAAAGGCTGCCACTCGTAGAAATATTTAGTCTCCCCAGCCAAATTTCAGAAGCCTCTGTGTAAGAAGTTGTGTTACTAGTTGAAGGGGGTGAAACACTACTCAAGCAGCAACCACAATTCCTGTCAGGGTAAAACACAAGCAAACCCCAAGCTAACTTGTGCTGAACCCTGTGGTAGCTTGGCACAAACTTAGTCAAACTTAACTTAGAGGCAATGTTTAAAGTATTTATGCAGCACTCCAAACAGTAATAAAGTGAAAACACAAAACAACAGAACTCCCACACCAATTTAGAGAATAGAGTAAAATGTAATAAATAATTTGAGACTAAAGCGGCACAAATCCAATCAGTAGAACTGGAGATATGCAATTTAAACGATTTTAGTGAAAATAGGACCTAATGCACAAAGCGCCAAATGTGGTTATCGCATCTCACCGGCCCGGGACAAGGTCAAAAGTTCAGGCCGACTGCAATGGAGTGCGTGCTGGATACAGTGACCAAGTTAGGCCCGCTGAACAAAGTACGTTAAATCCGGATTAAGGTGCATTGTAAGATCCCATCTGGGGGATGTATCATGCAGCGGTGGTTCTGATGGGCTGTTATGCGAGGTCCTGCGTTGAGGATGCATTGCGCAGCTGCAATTTCTGGAAGCTACAAGGCAGTGATGTGAGATCCTGCATTGAGGATGCATTGCGCAGTGGCAGCTCTGAGGAGCTGCGAGGTCTTGCATGGAGGAGACTGTGTCCTGCGTTGGGATGTGTCGCACTTCGGTGGTTCCGATGCAGAACTGCTAGGCAATGCATTGCACTGCGTTGGTTCTTCTTGGACCACAGCTGGGCTGGCAGGGCACCTTCAGGACCACTTCCAATGGTCCAGGACTGGGGTGGCACCACTTGATTGGGCAAGTCTCACAGCAGACAGATTCTAGGTACTACGTGCTAGGGTTCGAAGTGATCTGAGCCTTTATTGTCCCTGAGGCTCTGATCAGGATGCCAGCCAACTAGCTATTGGAGTCACTCTGGTGGTCCTAGGTTCAAGATGAAGGTCTAGTACTTTTCATTCAGGCAGCAAGGCAGCAAGGCAGCAGAGTAGCAGTCCTTCTCGCAGCAAAGCAGCACAGCAATCCTTCTGAATCTTCCACAGGTCGAGAAGTGTACGTAAGAGTTGGGTCTGAGGGCTAATATTTATACCTGTGCCAGCTTTGAAGTAGGAGAAGGTTCTGGAGGTTTCCACCCCCAGTGGTGTTTGGAATTCCCTGCCTCCCTGCCCTGGCCCCAGCTTGCTGGGGGCACAAAAGACTAGTGCCAAACCCTTTGTGAGTGAACTCAGGTATAGCCTCAGTGTTCTGCAAGTGTGGTGGGTGACAGCTCCGCCCCCATATCAAGTCAGAGATGGCCAATCCTACCAACTCTTATTCCCCCTTTGTTGTGCTGTCTGGGAGAAATACACAAAGGCCAACTGCCAGTTACACCTGGTCATGTTTCCCAGGATAAAGGCTGCAGGGACCGAAAGGTTAGGACAAGGAAATGGCAACTTTCTGAAAGTTTAAAAAAGAAAGAAGGGGTTGCGTCCGTATCAGTCAGCAAGGGTAGGCCCTACAAATGGTGTACAAGAAAAAGTGCCAATGCTGATGGTCATTTAACACTCACACAGGCTTTGAATTTTGTGAGCACGCAAATCAATTAACGCGGCCATCATTTACATAATTTTCTGAAAAAATAAACAGGTCATTTATATATATCAAAATCATACACAGTAGACAAACACACATTAGAGAACAATCTATCAATCTTTTAGCAGGAGCTTAAAACCCACAAAACATTTTACAGTACATCACATGCAACAAAACACAAAATGCAATACTATTTCACCTATCTGTAAACATATACCTATATTTGTATAATGGTTCTGAATAAATCTGTCAGAAAAGAGCTGGACCAGTTGCAGCCATTCATAGCTCATTCCTGGAAGGCCTATACCAGGAGTGGAAAAAACAAATTCAAATAGCGGCACATAACAGGAGTATTTTCTTTACACAATTTCCATCATTTACCCTGTAAGCCCAAGTTCACTTATTAACAACGCTCTCTGGGTTGTGCCCTTGTCGACACGTTTCGAACCCTGAAACACTTGGTGGTTCTCCTCAGGACTGAGAACACATGAATACTCTTCAGCCAACAAGTGGATTTGAGTTTTTTTGGTCTTCCAATTCGTCTCAGGAAGAAAGGAATGCAAATCTTTTTCTCTCTTATGGTAGCCTGCCAGCCTCTAATTGCCACTTGTCATCTTCTGAACTCTCTTGATTATCATGAATTTGGTCTGTTCGGCATGGGGGCTCACTTAGACCATGCTGGGGGGATTCCTTGTGTGGATTTCTCAAATGCTGATGTGTTTTTCTTTGTACATTTTTTCTGTGACTCTGCTCTCGAGCAGGAGGGAAAGGCTGTGTGGGACGCTTTCTGAAAGTAGCATTTTCAGATTTGTGACTTAAAATCCGACTTAATCATTGAAGAGGATTTAAATTACAATTCTTTAGAACCCAAACTCGAAATTCCTACTTGTTCCCAATTGAATGTTATCACTTGTTAAATGTAATAAGATAACCAAATGTTATCCTATGGGAGACCTTGCAGTAGGAAAAAACAAATGTAAGGGTTTTTCACCACCAGGACATGTAAAACTTAAAAGTGCATACCCAACTTTTTAAACACACTGCAAGCTGCCCCCTGGGCTGTTTAGGGCCTAACCTAGGGGTGACTTATATGTCTCCACATAGAAGGTTTAGGCCTGGCAAAAGGTTTGTTTTGCCAGGTCGAAATGGCAGCTTTAAATTGCACACACATGCTGCTATGGCCTGTTTGAGACATGTTTAAAAGGATACTTAAGTGGGTGGCACATTAATTACTGCAGGTCCACTAGTACCTTTTAATTTACAGGCCCTAGGTACATGTAGTACCACTGTACTAGGGACTTACAATGAAATAAAATGTGACAATTAGTAGTAAACTAATGTTATCATGTTTAAAGGAGCGAGCACATACACTTTAGCACTGGTTAGCAGTGGTAAAGTGTGTAGAGTCCTAAAGCCAGCAAAAACGAAGTTAGCAAAAACAAGAGGCTGGAAGGCAAAAAGTTGGGGCAATACCATGCCAAGGATGTCAGGTCTAACACTCTGCTAAAGGAGCTGATGGTCAGTGGTCTCAAAGGCAGTGGACAAATCAGGTAGGACCAATCTCCTATACCTCCACTGTAGACGACCCCCCCATAGCTTGTTTAAGGCAGAGAGACGGGTGAGTTCAGTATTTAAGCCCAGCCAAAGGTGTACTTCAGCAGAGTCAAGGATGTGATTGGTCTCTACAACAGTCTGGTGCTGTGAAGCCACAGCTTTGCCAATAATTTACACAAACTAAGGGAGGAGGGAAATAGTTCTAAAAGTTAGTCAATACTACAGGATCAAGTAAGGCTTCTTCAACACGAGCGAGACAATTGAATTCATCCAGGTGCTTGGAAATGAACCTCACTCCAAAGATCTATTGAACAGGAAGCCTCAGTGCTCAATAATGATCCTGACCACTTCTTTCAACAAGTGAGCTGGACAAAGGTCAACTGGGGAGCTGGACAAGTGTGATGTGCCAAGGAGTGAGGTATCAAAAGGGAAGCAATCAGAGAGAGGGATTGGAGGCTGGAGTAAAATGCAGGTAAGGAGGAAGATCTTGAGAACCATTCAAGCTTTTTGGTTCAATATCGTGGCAAAAAGAAGTTACCTTATCACCAAAGAAAAGGTACACACAGTTTCGAATAGAGACAGCATGGATTGATGAACTCCGAAACAATTTTGCATAATTATTTTGCTTTACGAGAAGAGTAGGCAATGAGGTTATTAAAATAGGTTTTTGCTATTTTTACAGCTTGTCTGTGTTCTAGCTGTTTTTTAGGTCTCGCCTGGCATTAGCAGCGCGCATGCGCTGCTCTCGCCATGCGAGGGCCTTTTGGAATCAATACGGATTCCAGATGTGCACGCGGACGGACAGAAGATGTGCACGCGGGGACTGGATGCTTTACTCTCGGCGTGAGACGGACGCACTATATTTTTCACACTGGCGGCGCTTTCGCTTGTTAGGTCTCGCCTAGCGTTGCCGACTGGCTCGTCTGCTTTCCTTCTGTCGCAAAGGTATTTCTTATCTTAGGGGGCCAGCCATCTGTTTTCACTCAGCCCCGTGTTTATAAACAAGCGGCTGAATGAAAACAGATGGCGAGCGCTTGTTTTCTTGTGACGTGATTGGTGCGCTCGCGCTCCCTGGAAGTGCTCACTGTACTCATGCTCGCTCCAGAGACCAGGCCGGCGGTGCGGCATTGTCTCTTCACACCCGCTCTCCGAGCTCACCTCTCGCTCTCTCTCTGGCATGCTATAGATCATGTCTGTCTGCATTCCCCGTATGTCACTCATCTCTCTCGCATGTTTCCATTCGCCTGTCTCCTCTCACCTCTCTGTAAAAACGCACGGACGTTTCCGCCCCCTCTCATCTCTCGGCCTCTCCCCCTCCCTGACACACCTTCTCTCATCCCCATCCCGTCCCGTCTTTGTCTTTTATCGCCCCCGTTGGATTTTCCATCCGCTGCCGCGACGGCCCGCATTGTATAAACCCTTTCTTCCATTCTCCACCTTATCTGCCTATCTCTCTCCACGAGCCTGCCACCGAGGCGCGGGGTCTATATTAAAGCAGGGACACGCCCCGGGTCTGCCACCCACCCCCACCGGGCGCCGCTGCTGCGGGGAGCCCTCGCATTAAACCCCCCCCCTTGTATTGGGGCGCTGTACTTTTGGGCCAAGCCCTACCCTTTACCTAAACTGTCACTGTGGACACCTGGGATACTAAAAAATAAACAAAATATACGGGATTCTTAGCTCAAAGCACCGCCAGTGTTCTTTATTTACAGCCAAGTCAATGAAATACTTCATTTAAAGCGTATCTACGTACTCCAGTCAGAATAATATACTACTGTCGTAGCCCAATGTGTGTGTTTGAATGAGCCACGTCCGTGTACTTCATTCAGAGCCCTCTCTGCGTACTTCATTCAGCTCCGTCTGTATAGTACTATCGGTTCTCCCCGTGTGTGCTTTAGGGATATCCAATGACACGTTCACTTTTTGTGTGTTTTTAGGGGGGGGGGGGCTAAAAAGAGGATGTGGCGTAATGGCCAGAGCTTCCGATTTTGGAGCTGGGCAAATCACTTAATCTTCCTGTGTCTGCCAAAATGAATGTGTCCTTGTGTAACGTAACTGGTGCTCATGTAACGCGCTCCAATACTTTCGGGTCGCGTTCGCGCTATCTAAAACTGCAAAAAAAGTGATTTGCCCAAAATCAAAGATGTTGGGTCGAAGGTCGAGACTCAAACCTGGTTCCCCAGTTCCAAAATCGGCAGCTGTGGCCGAGTATGTATGTGTCACGGACAGATGATCTGCTAAACTCCCCCTCAAAGCATAGAGGCCGTGCTTCCAGAACGATCTTTATAGAGATTACAAGCAACACAGAGGAACGCCTCCAAACTGGAAGTTGCACTGCCTCCAAAAGGTATGTATGATATTCCCGTGAGCAGAAGGGAGTTATTGCAATTATAAAGTTGTGACATTGTTGGCAGCGTTTAGTGAGGCACTAGGTTTCTGTGGTTTACGAGCATCGTGTAAACAGTGTACTGTCAAGTCAATGTATGCACACACGTGCTGCATTCAAATGTCCTTGCAGATTGTGAACGTGTAAACAGGAAGACGTGCACACAGAGCAGGTGTTTGCACACTTTATCGAAATAATTGTAAATATGACCACTTTGGTCAGGGGAATGCCCTTGCACCTATGACATGGGCACATTAGCAAGCAGGTTCACGTGCTGCATCGTAATGACTCCCACTCTCAATTTACATACGTGCACGTGCTACATGCTACTTACAATAAATCTTTACAGTCTTTGCGAACACGTACATAGCAGTCCCTGCCCGTGCAGTTTTTTAGCATAAATGTAAAGAGGTGCACATACAAATGCCAGTTTTATAAACAAAGGCACGTGCTGTATGTCAAAGCCCTTGCACATACTACTCACATGCATGCACATAGATGGAAATGCTACGACGGAATGCTCTTGCACATTGTAAGCACATACACATGTAAATAGGTGCACATACAAATGCCAGTTCACGTTGTGCACTCCGTTTTATAAACAAAGGCACGTGCTGTATGTCAAAGCCCTTGCACATACTACTCACATGCATGCACATAGATGGAAATGCTACGACGGAATACTCTTGCACATTGTAAGCACATACACATGTAAAGAGGTGCACATACAAATGCCAGTTCACGTTGTGCACTCCGTTTTATAAACAAAGGCACGTGCTGTATGTCAAAGCCCTTGCACATACTACTCACATGCATGCACATAGATGGAAATGCTACGACGGAATGCTCTTGCACATTGTAAGCACATACACATGTAAATAGGTGCACATCCTGTAACAACCTGACTGTAAACGTCTTGTACTCTGGTTTATCAGACTGCCCTTGCACATTCCAGACAGATACTGTTAGAAGTGTAACATGGTGCATACAAACACCCTTGAAAGTGCATGCACCTGCTGCATCATCCCCACTCCCATCACACGTGTATATTGTGACCATGATCGTGGAGCTCCAGTTAATATTATGCGCCCCCCCACCCCAAGGAAAATCCGGTGGCCTACAATTTTAATGACGGTCCCGTCACATGGTGGTGTGTACTGTTACCCATACTTTATGCAGGCTGTGACTGGCCTTAGAGGCCCCTGCTGGAGGCACCACCATGCCCAGAGTCTAGCCTTACGTCAGAGGATGGTACACCAGCCACCCACTCCCCCCTCACCCCCACTGACTGCACAGCAAGCTCCTGTCAATAGTGGGGTCGAGTACAGCTGTAAAACCTGGGGGTGGGGGTGTGCAGATTAAAAACACAAGTGGGACAGGCAACCTGAACATGGGTCGAGTTCTCGGTAGGGCCTCACTCTGAAAGGCCACCTGGACTGGGTCACACACAGGTCTGCAGCCTGTCGAGGGACTGACTGCCCCACCCATGCTGGCTTTTTAAAGGCAGAGACCTGGTGAGAGGATGGCGACACTCCCCGGGTGGTCTTCTGTTTGGCAGTGCCACCCAATATTCCTGCACCTTCAGCATGCAATGAACAAGAGTCCAGCCTGTTGTCAGCGCAGCCTTCCTCTTCCGGAGCTCGGCAGACAGTGAGCAGGGGCGAGTAGGCGTCCCCCCAAAACTCTCAGCATTAGTGAGGCCAGAGGTTGGTCTGGGGGTTGCACAAAAGGCCTCCTTGCGCTGTGCAAAGGCACTGCATAGTTGTGAAATAATCAGAAAGCAGGCATGAAAAACATTTCAATTCAGATATTTTTAGCAGTCTTTTCTTCCACCGAGTGCTGGGAGTAATAACAAGCATTTGCAATGCAATAGGTCTCGCAGTTACGCGAGTTTAAGCTATTGGCATTGTAAATAACCATGCCTTTTATTTAGGTTTTTAAAAAGAAAACAAAAATAAAAGGCATTGTTATTTGCAATGTCAATAGCTTAAACTCGCGTAACTGCGAGACCTATTGCATCGCAAATGCTTGTTTTGGTATGTAGTAGGTGGGTCGGAGGAATAGGTCTTCGCCAGTTTCCTTCAATCTCATTGATGAATGATGAATGATGACTGATGCGGCCTTTAGTGAATCAAGGATTTAACATGATGCTCTAGGCTGGGATGCGCATTGTGAAGACTGTGGGATACACCCAGGGCTTTAAGTGGGAGGAAAAAACTGGGGGGTCTCTCAAAGGGGCGTGGCCAATGGAATTAAGGGCGTGGCTTAAAAACACATAAGCTAAAAATAAGTGCTTAGCATAGTGTGCCGCCCGACTTGTATTTTGCTGTTTCTGTCATTGCATCCAGATATATGATACAACAGGTAACATCACACCTCCAACAAGGCAGGACTATTGGCTTTGTCAACGGTTGTTAGTTGCATAAGATAAATAAACAGCAACTATGGCTTGTATATAATATTGAAAAAGCTTCCACTTAAAGCCCTGGTGACACCACGACGATGTTGCTGCTCCTGAGTTTCAAAAAGAGAAGGGAAATCCAGAGAGAGGATGACTCTCTTTAAAGGATTTCCCTTCTACAACACTCACCTGGCATGACGTCATGCCGTAGCTTCTCCACTAGTGAGAAGAGCAGTGTGAGCACGCGCACACCGATGTGCCTGCTGTCACTGCAGTCCGGAAAAAAACGGACCGCCTCCAGGGCACAAAACAGAGCCCAATAGAGACCCGTTTCGAGGCCCCCTTAAAAAAACTGCCGGTGCTCAGCCCGGTGAGACCCGGCCCACTTAAAGCCCTGGATACACCTTCCAGTGGAAGACTGCCTCAGTATGAGACATGGCATTTGGGGTCCTCCATACTGCTCATTCACTCTGGAACACATCAAACGCTGCAAATCAGCACTGGAAATACACCAGACGGGATGACATGCACAGAAAGGCAACCGCTGTCATCGTGGGTGGTGGCAGACACTGACTGACCAATAATCAGCCACGACTCATTCCCCTGCTGCCGTAGTGCCACGTCACTGCAGGTGTTTACATTCTCCGTTGGAATTTCCAAAGATAAGAAAACGTGTTTCGGAAGCAGGCCTGTTCTGCAGCTCCTCCCTCCCAGCCACCTTGTAAACAAGCATTGGCCCATCGCTGACACCTCTGGAGATCTCGTGTTTCCAGTGTGCTGGGCTGGGAGAGGGACCGCTCGAGGCGTCCAGTGCCGCCCCTGTGCTGTACTTAAAGACAGCCGGCTTGTTCCAGTCTAACATCCGTGCAGCTCACGGACTGGATGGGCCAGTTCTCACCCCTTGGGGCTGGACATGACTTCAAGAACTTCTAAATCAATTTTATCTCTGTTTCTGGTCTGCGTCCTTGAGCAACAAGTTAATTCCAGAACAGACCTTTTGTCTGTGTTAGGAGGATGCACAATAGTAACACCGCCGAGATCTATTACACACAGAAAAAAAAGAAACCGCGAAATCACTGAAATTAGATGCAAGGTTTACATTTCTAAGGCCTGTCTGTCTCACAGTAGAACTTCAGCATGTCTCGTATACGTGTTCACCACTTTAAAAAGTCAGTTCGATGTAGTTTAATGCCTTGCGAGCTCATTTTTTGTGTACTCCCAGAAATCTTCTTCAAAGAGTTAGTTTCCTCTCACGTATTTCAGTGCCCCTAACATGTTGCACATACATACCCATGACTCACATATATAAATTGTTTTTGTTTCAGTGTATACATTTGCTTTTATCGTTCAGCCCCGTGAAGAAGAAAGAACATGCTGTTGTGGCTGCCTGCATTGGGTTCATCTTTCAGCAAGACTTGTTGTTTCTTGCTAAATATTTTATGCGTCACTAATGTCTGCTTGAAGACCCAGGCATGCGTTTTATTTTTTATGTAAACATTGCTTTATAGAGCGCAGGCCTTGCGCAAGTGGACTTCGGAGCGCTATAAGGATAGCACATAAACAGTCAAGAATATGTTTTGGTGCGATGATTAATCAGTGCAATTTGGATATTATTGGAAGGTTTAATGCAAGGGGGGCAACCATTTTATACAGCATTGGAAATAGAAAAGTAGAGATGGCAGTAGGGCAACCATGTTCCTTCCTCTGCAAAACTAAAGCTCCTCTATTAAACACGGTTGAGATCTCGAGCTCCAGTCATCTAAATTTCACATCTGTAATTTTAAGGGCATTGTTACGTAACAGGTGATAGCCCCCTCCTGGGTGATAACTACAGTGTTGGAAATGGCCCTTTCTAGGGTGCTTTCCCTCGACTTTTTGCTTTTCTCCTTCCCGGTTTTATCTGATCTAGGTGCTAGCCTTAGGACTTTGAGTGTGTTCGAGTCTGCCATTCAGTGCAAAAGCACTGTGCTTGTCATATACATACTGGTGATTGGTGTATACATGATTGGCTGTTTCGAGTTAACTGTAAGTCTCTTGTCTAGGGGTAAGACATATATGCAGGACATGTACCTCAAATGTTCCTCCGTGGGCCTGCAGCACTGGTTGTGCCATCCACGCAGGTAGCTCATCGATTGTACCACAGGTTTGCCCTAGTGGGGTCTGTGTGCGCAAATTACTTTTACTTGGCTTGATATTTAAAAAGCTATGTGCCAAGATTCTGCATGCCTTTTGCTATATCGGAGTTCTCCCTGGGGACCGGTTGCAGTGTTGGGAAGAGATAGGGTAAGTGCGCGTGTGCGTTACATGCAAGGTGAATGGCACCAGGTGGTGTGCTTGGTACGACGGGGCCTGCTTCTCACATTGGATTAGCAGAGGGGAATGTAAGGAAAGCCTACGGAGCAGTATTTCCTGCGTTCAGAATAGTATCAGTATAGTGTTTGATATCGATTAGTTCGTAATGGCAAATCCTCTCTGGTAGTGCGAGTGGATCCGACATTACATATGTGGAAATGTCACTTTGGGAAAGTGGGCATTTCGATCCTTGTGGCTGTGTGTGCCTGTCGGCCTGTATAAAACTCACATCTGGGTGCTGGGGGGACAGCTACATCTGTGCATTCCTGATAAGACAGCCATAAATTAGGGGCTCAAGCGAAACTGCAGACCTCTGACTCTGAGGGACCTTTCTGGGACAGTTACGTGGGGGTGGAATTGGGACCTGCATTCCAAGTGGCAGGATCTTGGCCCCACTAAAGATAGTGATCAAACCTTCCGGGGTAGGATGGCAGACAAGAAAACATTTAGAGAGGGCCTGTGCATTTCAAAGGTGGCCTTTTGAACTGATTGTATTTTCAAAGGCCATTGTGGGTTACTGGGGCTCTGGCCTCGGAAGTTAGAGATGCTTTTAGATTTGGAACCATACTACACCGGTTCGATGCTGTGACATCGACACAAGGAATCATTATGGCAGGAGGGACTGCAACTGGATTATCTGCAGACTTGTGGTGGCCTGGATCTTGTCGTGCTCCAGGAAGGGGACTGTCACTTGGTGGATATTGCATGAATGTTGCTGGCCTGGTGCTAAGTGCCAACTGTCAGGGCCTGGGACCCTAAATATTCTCCAAGGGCCGGTTGGTTGGCCTCCTGTCCACTGAGAACCCAGGGACACAATGGATCTCCCCATTTCCACAAGATCATAAGGACCACACAGGGTGTGGTGGAAACAGGTGGAAGTGATCCTTGGTTTGGGCAAGGACCGTTCTGACATACACCATTATCACACTGTGCAGAGGAGTGTGCTTGTAAAGATCAGCAGCACACCTGAGGTGCCGGAACGTCAGGAGTTTGGGGAGTGCGGGGGAAGCTGCAGAGTCAGAGGGACCCATGCTTGCAACCAGGGGACCTGTGCTAACTTTCACTCCGGAGCGTGTAGTGTCCGAGGGGTGATGGGGGGCATGAGCTGGGAGCTGAGACAGTCTTCGACCTCCAGATCGGGAGGACGACAGTGCCTGACATCGTTCTTTGTTGTGGAGAACATCGTGACGGGCCTGGGGGTTTCGTTGTGCCTTGTGGGCACCTACGGCTGGCTGTCAGCAACTACGGCAGCTCGCACCTCTGCTTGAGGGGAAACATTTTTCCAGACTTGGAAGCGCATCAGCTTCCTGGGTGACAACCTTCTGTCTACGGGGGGGATCGCAATCCCACACTCGTGCAGGTGCCGCTGGGCGCCTGGAGATCTAATCCAGGTGCACAAAACTAAGTAACTGCTTCTTTCCGTTTTAGGTGGTTCTGACAATCTCATCAACGTGGCGCCAGCAGGGGCAACGTGCATCATTGGTTGGTGTGGTTGAGTGACTGAGGGGCTGGGACATGAGGCGTAGTCAAAGACCTGTGATTGCTTGACCATTGCAACTGTTGGGGGGTATGCGATATTGGGGAGTGTTGTGTTGGATGAATACCTATAATTAGGGCATGTATGTTCATGCCATTCTGCTGCTAATGGGAGGTTCGACAATTGCATATAACTGTATAGTGTATATACAATGTGTATCTCGTTTTGATTTCAATGTGTGTGTAACACAAAGAGCAGTGTTTTATACATACAGCGGGGAATCTTTTGTGGCATACGCAGAGTGTTGCGAGGGTGGTGTTGTGCCAATAATTTACATTTGGGCCCTGAGGATAAACCAGACTGCTCGGTGCCAAGCTACCCAAGGGTGAGCACAGATTATCGGACACGTGTATAGTACTCATCCTATCTAGGATGGTGGACTGGCTCAGATGCGTTCCAGCCAGCCGGAAACCGCTGGGTCTAACATACAGGGTTCTCAAATCTGTGGAAAATTAGGCCAATATCTGCAGAAACAATAGTTACAATCTGCAGAGAAATCCTGAAAATGAATGTAAAGAAGTTGAGAAAATGTAGTTTCCAATTTCTGTATTGGACAGGTCAACAAATAAAATTCAGTATTTTAAAATGCATCCTCTGTGTGCATTTGAGCTCCCCATTCAGGAATATTTAGACATAGGTGGAAAGTGACTTCATTTAATGAATTACTTCATCAGCCAGTGCTGGCTTTTTTTCTTAGCCAGTAGCACCGTACAGACTGGGATTTATGAACCCAGATTGTCGATGTTACAGCAGATCACAACATGCGGTTGTCTGAAAAGCATGGACTTGTGGAAAGAGTCACAAATGAAATAAAACTTGCCATCTTCTTTTAAACATGCAGGCATTTAAATATTTCTGCCCTGAGTACGCTTTGCTTAATTTTTTGGTAATACAAAGTTGGAGCAATTATAAAAGTGAAAGAGGAAGAACATACTTAGCCTCTTGTTTTTGCATCATAACTTTTACATAAATCTGTGTCACGTGAATAACTTTGAGTCAATCCTGGCTTTCAGTCGCCTGCACTACAAATGTTGTAACATGTAGTTTGTATGTGCTGTTTAAATGCCTGGTCTACAAGTTCCACTGTTAAAAACTACAGATTAAAAATTCATGAGCCTGCTTTGTTACTGTTAAATGGAGTTCCCCTAAATCGATAAAACATTTACAAATGTGTTTTGTTGAATCTCAAAGTATGTGACTCTTTTTGAGAAGACTGCATTTTGGAAGATTTTAAAAGAATTGTTTTTTCTTTATTTCGGAACATACATTTAAAAGCCACAATGTAGGTCCATTTTTTATGTCTTTTCTAGAGTCAGCTTTAGTTGTCTAATCAGGCTCGTATTTTCTAAACAATTCATAACAAGTATACATGCATGTATACATACATAAAGGGGGCATTTTGTCAGCCCTTTTCATCCATTAGTCTGTTCAAGTGTCATTCACATTTTGCTTTCGCCCGCTGTAGCATAAAGCATAGGGTATCGAGTGAGTCTATTTAATCAATTGGCTGACTTGCACTATAAGTGACAACACTTTTTCCTGATCACTTGGGCACAATAGACTACAAAGGAGAGAAAGTTTTACTTACTTTTCTTTGTAAATATATGGCTGGCACTTTTCGATGGCAGCATATTTAATATGTTGTCCCTCTAAACTTTGATTTCTTTTGCGTATTCTTGCAAGAAAAAATAATTTGGAAAAATGCCACGCCCCAAAAAAAGGGCTCCGTTCAAACTACTCACTTACACATTCAAGGCAATACACAACATAGGCCCTGCTTACCTGAACAGTCAAATCTCCGTCCTCCAACCACCAATACAGCTGAACTCTGCCAGACTTCTACTCGCAAACCTTCCAAGCATACACAGAACCAGGTCCGGAAGCCGGGCCATCTCGAACAACGCTCCTAAAGCGTCAATCGACCTCTCACTTCACATCAGAGCCTCCTCCTCTTTTTTTGAATTCCACAAGAATCTGAAGACCTGACTATTCAACTAACCACCCTACCCTAGACAAGCTAGGGGCACACACATGCTCAGTGCCAGCATATCCTCACGGGTGATAGCGCGCTCCCTACAAGACACTTAACATAACACTTCCAAAGGGAAAACCTATTGGCTTTATCAATGCTTGTTTTAAAACTAATTTTAAAAGCAAACAAACATTTTAAATCAAATACATTTTGATCAATATGCAGTGTTAAGAGAAACCTGTTGAACTACCACAAGACATCCTTTGTTTTAGTAAAAGTTTGTCACTGTATCTGCTCTGAAAGGTGTGCCTTCCGTTGCCCAATAGCAATTAAGCAGTTGCTGCTGCTCTGCCACAATACTTTGTCTGTTATGTCGCAGGAAAGAAATTGAATGACTCCTCGTGAACTTTTCATAAACACGCTTGAACGAGAACTGAGACCTGAAATCTGTAGACTTACGCAGCAAAGTTTTAGGCTGTCTCTGGGAATAACCATTCTACTACCTGGTCTGCACATGGTGATTGCAGAGCTGTCAATTTGTGGAAATGTTCCACGGTGTTAGGTGCGGCGGTACCTTGGAGGGAGCGGTGCTTTGTGCCAAGCACAGGCTCACATATTTTAAATTGAATGACAGCCTCCTTCAGCACCAAAAAAAAAAAAAAGATTTTTTTTTTTTTGGAGTCTGCCGTTAATGTCCTGGGGAGGTTTCATGCCCCGAAAAGGACATCGACTGCGCAGAACCTCCAAACAAATACTTACAAAGTTCTTTCTTTGGGGGTTTCCAATGAATTGTGTTCTCACTGTGTGACATCGACTCCTCATCAGGTGACAGTGTGAAGGGAGAAGGTATTGTGTGACTTGCACAGTGGCACAGAGTGAGTTGGATAGTCGGTGATTGATGCTGAGAAGCCTTCTTCTCCAGCAGGCTTCCCCCACCTGCAGAGAACACCAGTCACCTCTACTGGATGGGTAGGGCCACATTTACATACAGGGATATCCAATTCAGAGGTCGTTATTATGCTACCTCTACTGGTGCTGTCATCAGATGTCCAATTAGATAGCCAGCAAAAGAAGAGGGGAAACAACTCACGAGCAGGCCTGTTCTATTTGTGTCGTGTTTCCTCAGGTTGGACTGAGGGTTCCCCTAAAAAGTCCCAAGAATTTAAGAAGCAAAATAACCTGATGGATTTTGTGGGGGTCCAAGAGGCCCTTTTCCTGTGGGACATAACTTAAATCCTCTATAACAAGAAATGTCACTTGTGCATTTGGCTCTAGTGAAGCTCTGGGCAGAAATATAACACAGGCCAGAGAAGGAGGAGGAAATTCAGGCCATTTTATCACCAATGTGGATAAAAGAAAAAATATGAGTAATCCTTCTCTGCCCCTGTAGGGAGTAAAATACCACCTGGCCTAGAGCCTGATATTTTCCTATAAAGAGGGACCTACAGTTTTTTGTGTGTAACACAGCTTTGACATATTATTATGTGGAGTAGAAATGAAGATAGCCAAGCCTGCCAACACACACAGTGCCTCAGTATATCATACAATAGCATCCCTCTTCACCTGGTCACCCAGAGGAGAGGCAATATCACACCATGTAAAGGGGTGAACTGGAAACCCTTACTCAGAAGAGGCTTACAGATTGTTTGGAAAGGCTCTACACCAGTGCCTTAAGTGGAAACAAATAAGTGCAGGTACTCACCAAACAAAGCTGTGGACTAGGTGTAGAGTTTGGGGCTGTGGGCAGAGGCAGGGCTGGGTTTTTAAACTTCCTCAAGCTTTGAATGCAAGACGTCTGCATAATTTGTAAGAATGTTGGATGAGATGTGGAAAAGAAAGAATCATCTTAGCAATTCTGCTACACAATAAATATGGTTGACTCCCTATATTCAGACACACACAAATACAATATCTGGGCTCAGTGGGGACTCCATGGCCAATTAAAGCATTCTTGAAAGTGATTCGACAACCCCATAATGATGCTAGAAGTTTAGAGAGTCACCAAATTCCTGAATTAAACAAATGCTAACATCTTAACCCCTTCGGTGCTCATGACGGCCCCCGGCCGTCATGAGTCACGGTGGGCGTGTGCGCACGACGGCCGGGGGCCGTCCAAACCATGCCCAAGAATGGAATGTCCAGCACCGCGGCGGAATTCGCGCCGCATCCAAGGTGTTAATGAATACTCACTCTCACATTTGGCTTTCTTGCCAATTTATTTGGGGCTCAGTTTAAAACTAACAAATGTATAGGTTGACTGTCAGACTCTGCTCTTCCTGACTTTGTCCACTTTCTGCTGCCAACTGTTAGTCCCAATTTATGGCATCACTGAGTATTTTTTTCCCCATTTCTAATACTCAGTATGGACCTTCCTGATTAATAGAAGTGGTGTTGGCCTCAGAAGTGTCCATTTTTATAATACATTTGACTCCACTTCGATATTAGGAAGCCACGAAGTGTGTCCCTCTCCATTCAGAGATCATCACCCAATTATCATTAGTCTCTCATTCCCTCTACGATCTAGTTCCAGGCCATGGAATAATCCCACTTTACATTATTCTGCTAATAGTAGAGTACGGGTGAAATGGGAACTCATTGATCCAAACAATTTTCTTACAGATATAATTACCAAAAATTACGAGGACATTTTATGCTGTCTCACAGAAAAGGAAGATCCAATTGAAATCCAAGATAGCTATATAACTTTGTGTCAAACTGCCTCCTGAATGTTAATCAGGGATAAACCCACAAAAGACCATCCAGGCCAGAGGTGGTTTAACTCAGATTGTACTAAAGCTTACAAAGCCCTAAAAAAGGCTACCAATAAGATCCCACGTAATTCAGCAACCATTAAGATAGCCAGGATAGCTTATAAACAAGTGGTAGAAAATAGGAAGGAAATTAGATCAAAAGCATGGGAAGACCTAAAAGAGACTGCTCATTCAATCGACAATAGAGATTTTTGGGAGGTTATAAATCGGCCCTTGTTTACTGATGGTACCACCTTGGGTATCGAATGCCATATTTTAGAACATGACCAGGTCGAAAAAATTTCTCAAATCTTTGATTCCGGTAATTCAGTTTCAGAGAACCTCCCCCTTTTAGATCAAGCTGTGCGCTCTCAAATTTATCTCTAAGTGAGTCAATTTCTGAGGCAGATGTATCAAAAGCCATCCTCAGCTCTGCGTCTGGGAAGGCGCCCGGCCCTGATGGGGTCCATGTTGATATGTTTAAGGACAACCCTGCCTTTTGGGCCCCCCTAATAACTAATGTCCTTAGAACTGCTATCAGGGAGGGACCCTTCGATTCATGGAGGGAATCAATAATGGTACCAATCTTCAAGAAAGGGGACAGGACTGTTCCTGTAAATCACCGCCCTATTTCATTATTAGACTCCTCTGTTAAAATACCCGGGCGAGTAATTCTGGCTAAATAGGAAGACTGGGCTGAGGCAAATTCTTTCTTTTCAGAGGTCTAATTTGGATTTTGGCCTGGCATAGGTAGATGAGTAAGCACTTAATGTGTCCCTCATCATTTCTAGTCGAGGCCAGGAGAGGTGCCATTCATATGGCCTTCATGGACCTCTTCTGTGCCTTGAGCCTTATGGATAGAGGAAAATTGTGGGAGTTGAGGGAAGTTGCAGGAATTGACCCCTCTTATTACATTTTTTTAAATGTCTTCATTGGGACACATCAATGAAAGTGTGCTATACACAAACTAGCGACTGTACCCACTCTTTAAGTGTCACACGAGGGGTAAGACTACCCGTGAATAGATGTTCCAAAAATTGGCTTCCACTTTGTCCCCGTGCTTTTGGACACGGACAAAATGGTTCCTATCGCATGCACAGCTGATGGGTTACCGACACTTTTATATGGTTATTATGAGTTTATGAGGAATCCATATCTGCACCTCAATAGAAAAAAATCCTTTATTTTGATTTGCGGCCCAAAAAATACCTGGTCCAAAAGATTTTATATTGGGGGGGCCCCCCATCAACAAGATTTCTCATTTTAACTATTTGGGCATTCTGTTTGACACCAACATGACTTGGAATCGGTTAATCTCCCAAAGATCACAAAACATGGTAGCCTCGTGAGAAGCGATTTTTAGCTTCGCAAAAAAGTTAGGCCACAAAGTACTTAAAGAGATGGCTACACTATAAATGCTTCTCAGCAGGCACACATGGAGCAGGGTTTGGGGATACGCAAGTAGCTGAAAACATATTTCTCTGCAGACTTCTGGCAATCCCCAAAACAACACCAAGCTTCATCTCACACCCTGAGTTGTGCTTCGGATACTGAGAGGATAGTCTTAGCCTGGCCCCTATCTTAATATTGCAAAAAGTATGGGTCACTCCCAAGTTGAGTTTTTCATGCAAGGTTGTAGAGGACTGTCTTAAGTAATATGTCAGCCATTCCGTGGCTGGCATCTGTTAGGAACTCACTCTGCGACTTGGGCTTGAGTCGACTCTTTGACGCCCCACATAGTATTGGCAGTCATGATAAGGAGATGATAAAACACGTTTCTTGCACAGAGGGAGAAAGAGAGAATTAAAAAGCTTGTTGGTATGATCTCTATTCTCCAATATGTACCTTTATCAACTACCCCTGGCATGGACTATACCTGTCTTGGATAGAGAATCCTGAATTAAGATTTTATCTAACACGTTTAAGAGTGAGCTTGATTAATTATCTAGTACCTTTTCCCCAGACAGGTACATGGTTTGCCTCTCTTCCGCGTTGCCCTTGTGATGGTGTGTCCATCCAATCCACAAAGCGATACAAAAGGGGATGATGGACGGAACGTTTGAGCAAATCAAACACTCACCCCCAGTCAACTGATATGGGTTTAATCCATCATCATTCTTTAGCTCACTCCACCACCCCAGTTCAGACATGGCCATATGCAAATCAGTCTGACCCTGTGCCTCATGGGAACAGTCCAGCCCGAACTGCCAAGCCATGTCTTCCCTGGACCGGAAACAAGCATCCTAGGACCGGTTTCTGGCATTCCAGCAGTCATCAGCCAGGCTTGCTTGAATCCAGTGGCAAAGTGAGCAAGGGACCCACGTCTGGGCATACCCCCGCCAACTTAGGGGCGAACAAAGCGATACAAAAGGGGATGATGGACGGAACGTTTGAGCAAATCAAACACTCACCCCCAGTCAACTGATCTGGGTTTAATCCATCATCATTCTTTAGCTCACTCCACCACCCCAGTTCAGACATGGCCATATGCAAATCAGTCTGACCCTGTGCCTCATGGGAACAGTCCAGCCCGAACTGCCAAGCCATGTCTTCCCTGGACCGGAAACAAGCATCCTAGGACCGGTTTCTGGCATTCCAGCCGTCATCAGCCAGGCTTGCTTGAAAATCCACAAAGCACTTTTTGCTTGTTTGCACACTTTACAGCACTTTAGGATCCTGTTTTTTTATGCCCTATTATGCGTGAAATAAATTTTAGTACACATCAAGAAGAGTTGTATTAGTTACAATGCTTGAATTCACCTTCTTTATGTTTTGCTGTAACTAATTATATTTCCTCAGCCTCAAAAGTGAGAATGAAATATGCAAGTAGATTATGATTATTGATTCATTTGCAGTCTGGTGTAATATGCATATATTGGTCATAAGCCGCCTACCTGCAATAAATTGAAACATTCAGTTTAAAGTTTTCTTATAATTTACTGCCCTCTTTCTATGGCTATTAGGGAGATGGTTCCCCAATAAGTTTTTATCTGTGTATCTTTAGTATAACCTGTGCTTAGTGTTCTTAATATAAAATTTTATGTATTCTTGGAAATGATGTATGTATTTTTAAATGTGCTTTTATGGTCATATCTTGAACGAATAAAGAATATTGACTGACTGACTGGCTCCACTGTGGTCAACCAGCTGCATCATTTGATCACAAAGCTGATGATATTTTGTTCCTGAAATTCACATAAAATGTCAGCAGTTCCCCAACAGTCATTTCAACTTCCTCGGCCAAGAAAAGGAAAAAGGTGCTTTCTGCACCCAGGCTTCGAGATTTGTGCAGCCTGTTGTGCAGATCGTAACTTGGCTGGTCTGGAAATGGAAGAGACGGACTGTTAAAGACTCATGTGTGCTCTCTCACTCATGCATGTCAAAATACAGCCTCCATCGTTCACTCACACATACACACAAATGCATGCACGTGCCTATACACACCCAAACACACCTCATTGAAACTTCCCTTTCATACTCTTCCAAACATTCTGTCCATTGGGCACAACTCTTACACTATAGTACTTTTCTTTTTCAGTCGTACTCGCACAAACACACATTTTTTGTTTTTACTTTCACACATTTCCTTACACATGCTCATGATTAGTCAGCACTCGAATATATTCTGTGTGATTAACGTTACTAAAGAAAATGGAGTTCTGTATATTTAAAGGGCTTTACGTACAACAGATACAATATAATAAATTGTGTATTTAAACGTGACTTATAGAAGGAGTTAAAATACTTATTTATTAATATTATAAATGAAGTCAAAGTTCCTGACATGATTTATTTTGAGACTAATGAATGAAAAATGTGTAACTAATGTTTAGAGTTTAGGTGTAACATAACATTATGTTCACTTGAGTGTATTTTAATTAATGTTTGTACTAGTCTTTTGCATTATTCATGAGTTAAGAAACTTCATTTGTTATGCATTTACAATTGTGCAAGTACCTGTAACCAAGTGTACTGTTCATTTCTAAAGTTGACTAAAATTTTAAGGTCTCATGTATAATTTCAGTGCAAATGCACATTGGAGTCTAACATTTCGTGTGTAACCTTCAATGTGGAATGTCTTCATTTGCATTTTGTTTCCACATGAAGGTGTGGTCAAAGCCTCATTACTTAGCATAGAAGGATTTAGTTTTCATTAGATAGCAAAGTATGAGAAGACGGAGTTTGGCAAGGAGAAACGTGGTAACGAGCAAAGACGAGTTCTCATGGAGGAGGAGAAGAATCAGCAAGACGAATGATGTTGTAAATTATCGATGTGGGAAAGGTGGTGAAAGTATCCAGTTTGTGCTGTGTGATGGAAATATACTGGAAAGAAGTCATGTGGATCATCTGCCTTGGATGCAACTAATATTTTATGCTGTATCTTAGTGAGGGAAAGCGGACCTCATGGGGTACAGACCTCTGCATCTGTTTTGAAAGACTTCATGCTACTTGACTCATGGTTGGATTACTTCTACTGAAGACTCTGACGGCTGACACCTTTTCTAATTTTATGCTTATGCAAACTCTTAGTTTAGGGTTGCCCCTTTTAAGGCAGTGTAGGGAAAGATAACGTGCTCATGCTTACCTGTGAGAATCACTTGATGAAACTTAACTCTCAATTCTTTTTCCTGATTACCTGTATTATTATTATTAAACTAGTTGTTTGCCATTTGTTATATAGAGTGAATCTCTTTAGGTGATTTGGACACACCATATTTGTTCTGGATTTCTATACCCTTATTTTGAGAATGGTTTATGTGAACCTATTTTTGAATGTATAATTAAATCCTACTCATCTCATATTTCAGTTGTGGACTGGATTATTGAGTGACGCAATTGGGTACTCTGTACTAAAACTATAATTTGTGTCTGAGTTCTCCCCCCTTACCTCTCACACAGCTAGAAAGGTCCCTGGGTTGAGGATAAATGTCTGATGGGCCCAAGCTCTCTCATTCACCTACGCAGAGTGTAGCTGCAATTGTTCTTGTGGACAGAATTATAGTCTGCCCATGCCTGCTGATTATAGGTTGCATTCCTGCAATTCAGAAAGTGTGTAAATTTACTAGCTGTGAGCCTTAGTCTACCAGAAGCTGACGGCGTTATTAATCTGTCTCCTCCTGGGGTTAGAACGAGAGTACGAAAGCTGTGTTGTGGTCAGGCCCAACAGAGGTCCTTCAGCCAATTAAACTGAGCCTGGTTAAGTTCTCCTAGGCTCGGCTGAATGGCATGAGGACAGTCTGTTACCGAACAGCAGAGGTAGACTCAGTAGGGCAAAGATTGTCCCTGCAACAGCCTACACATCCAAATCGGACCCGGCTGAACCTAACCAGCCAATTGAAAGTGCTTGGAATAGGTAGGCTAGTACAGCATAACAAGATTTATGAAGCAGGCACTTTAAATCATAGTATTAGCTATATATTTATACTGCTCTATGATTGGCTGACCACGTGCTGCAGTTAGCCGCTCAGAAGACATGTGGTTCAGTCTTAGGTTGGGGGAAGGTCTATTGTAAAGTTTCATGATCTCGCCAACCGCAATGGTTTGAATACATGTTGTTGAGCAGAACATCATCGGCGCTGATGCTGGGCCCCTATGAGTACCGGTGCTCTCCTTGGCTGAGGAGAAGTTCCGGTACTCAAGAGAAAAAAAGTAAAGGTGCCAGTGGTAAGTACTGGTGAGAACGGGCCCATTTAAAGCCCTGCTCTGCACAGGTAATTCCCATTATGGGTTTTACATTCTCCCTCAAGAAACATGAAACGGCTCCAGAAGACTTGTGTTTATGAGGTGGTATTATGGAAAATGACGGGGCCCCCTCCTGCAGAATGTGACGAGGGGCCCCTGCGTTTCAATATCTCAGATATTCATTGGCCTTGGGCTGAATGAGGGCACTCTAAAGAGTTGGGGGGCCCTAAGAGGTTGGGGGCCCCCTGTATTGCAGGGGCTGAAGGGGCTTGTGCTACACCCATGTGAGGAGATTGAGAGTGACTGCTGAGGCAGTGCTGATGGCAAAGTCCTGCCCCCTTTCCAGGTCCAACCCCCTCAAGTGCCCCTCCATGGCTGCTCATGCAGTGATTGCCTCAGAGCCCCGCCCACCTTTTCAGGCCTCCCCCCAAAGTCCCTCCTCCTCTTTCAAACTTTTTTCATAAATTGGCATGCTTGAATATTCCTCCACATCATCATTTAAAGCTGAAATTCATACAAAACAAGCAAAATCCATAAAGCACTTTAACAACAAAAAATGGACATCCTGAAATCATGATCCCTACACAATTGAAAACCTTCCCCTCATGTGCAAATAGACACCAGCAACAATCAGATCACTCATATCTGTTGAACGAGATTTAAATATGGGAAGAAATGTTGCACATTTTAAGTGGCAAGAAAATGTAAAATCCATAGGGACATCATGAATTAAGCTGAAGCAGTGAGACATGCGTCTATATTATTTTTACTGAAAGTCAATGAAAGAACACTACCTAAACTAAACTACATTCACTGTATTTATTATTTCCAGCATTCTGGGCGGTTAAGGGCGCCATTTGACATGTTTAGGGTCTCCACATCTCTTGTCTGCTCCCCTTTCTGTTCCTTGATGCCATAGTTGTGCCCCCCCTCCTTTCTGGGGCAGAGTGGGATGCCATAAGCTGCCATGGTGGTACATTGTTGAGCCGGAATATAAATATAGACTTTGTTCCACTTCACATGTGCCACTGTGAATGCCATGCCTCAATGTCCATGTGACCAAGATTAGTAATCAGGGACTTTCAAGTCCACTGTTTGAATGGATTGCAGTGGGAAAGAGGTTCTGCCGTGCAATATGTACCTGCACAACTCAAGTTTATCAACACCTGTACCCTCAATCATGCTAATAAAGCATTTGTATTGTATTGTCCCTGCTGAGGAGTCCAGTGAGTTGATGGGGGAGACGGCAGAAGAGCAATTGCATGCAGCCATGAAGACCTAACTCAGCGAGGTAGTAGCTCTGAAGGCTCTGATGCAGCCAGTCAGCATTGAGTTTTTGACCTGGCCCTCCAGCAGTTTCCTTTTAATATTCATGACTCTCAGTCCCAGTTTTCAGGATTTGTGGCCCAAAAGCACCCGTATTGACCCCCTCATGTCAAGAAATGAGTGTCAGGAAGCACAGCACATGCGGACTCTTCCGGGCTGAAGCCCTCCACTTTGGGACTGATAGTTTTGGCTGAGAGGCTTACCTATGAAGACTTCCACACAAGGCCCGCTGCTAAGATTCTCCAGAGTAGAAACCCTCCCCTTTCGATTGACCACCTTGGCTGGGAGGCTTGCCTATGAAGACTTCCACACAAGCCCCTTGCTAAGATTCTCCAGAGTAGAAACCCTCCCTTTTCGATTGACCACCTTGGCTGGGTGGCTTGCCTATGAAGACTTCCACACAAGGCCCGATGCGAATACTCTCCAGAGTAGGAACCCTCCCCTTTCGATTGGCCACCTAGGCTGAGACGCTTGCCTACGAAGACTTCCACACAAGGCCCGATGCTAATACTCTCCAGAGAAGAAACCCTCCCCTTTCGATTGGCCACCTTGGCTGAGAGGCTTGCCTACGAAGACTTCCACACAAGGCTCGCTGCTAAGACTCTCCAGAGTAGAAACCCTCCTTTTTCGATTGACCACCTTGGCTGAGAGGCTTGTCTACGAAGACTTCCACACAAGGCCCGATGCTAATACTCTCCAGAGTAGAAACCCTCCCCTTTCGATTGGCCACCTTGGCTGAGAGGCTTGCCTATGAAGACTTCCACACAAGGCCCGATGCTAATACTCTCCAGGGTGGAAATCCTCTCCTTTGATTGACCACCTTGTCTGAGAGGCTTGTGTATGAAGACTTAAACACAAGGCCTGCTGCTAAGACTATCCAGAGTAGAAACCTCCCCTTTCGATTGACCATCTTGGCTGAGAGGCTTGTCTATGAAGGCTTCCACTCACAGCCCACTGCTAAGCCTAGCATGTACCATCACAATGCACTACTGCCACCGCGGTGAACGGCAGTGGTGGTGCTAGTAATTGGTCTTACTGCCCCACCTCCATGGCTCCTCCCTATCTCATGGTTCTATGCCCATTCGCTCTGTTTGGAAGTTCAATCAGACTCAGATAGCAAATAGGGAAAACCTGCAAGTTAATTTCAAAATCTTCAACATCTGAACATTCTGGGGAAATTAAGAAAATTGGCGGTTTCCACAGGAAATAAAGTGCGGCTAATTTGAAATGACTTGTTCAAGAAGTCTTTAGTTTCACCTCTACTGGGAAAACTTTCATCAATTCAGTTTAGAAAAGCATTCCAATGGTTTATTCAAAATCTGCTAAACACAATAGAATTAACTTGAAATCTAATAACACAATAATACTACTACAGGACAACAAATCACACTTTCTACCACCTATAAAAACATAATTATCTGCCACACAGAGAGAAATAATAATTCTCACAATTAGAATCTCCAGTTTTTAACAAGAACATATCACCTCTATCCCCCAAGCCCCCAAGAATCTGGCAACAAGACCAACGCTGTAGCCACCATCTTTTCCTCTCGATGACATAACTCCATTTGCCACAGTCAAGCTCACCCTCACTGCCCACTTCATATTTCACCCTAAACCACCTTATTGCTTGATTGTATCAAAGAGCTCTTTTTTAATTATCATTTACTGCTTGTTCCTTAAAGCAAACAGTTTGGATGTTCAAAAAAGACCTCGTTATTCACAAAAAAAAAAACCTTGACCCGAAATCCTAAAAAACTTGGAGGCAATTGAATTCCTACCTTCTTTAGACATAGCAGATGTACATGAGTCCAGTTTAGTTTCCATCCAAGCTCCATTAGTTAATCTATCTGAGCTTTCTTTCATGCACTATCTTCTGCAGATCGCCCTCAACAGACACCCGACTGCATTACCTATTTCCGGCCTCCGTGCACGTTTGGCACGCTTAGCGTGACCTCATGCTAACAGGTCATGCTAGCACACACTCCCACGGAGTATCAGTGATGGAACAATGCACAGGTGAGTAACACCCTCGCTCAAGCAGAGAAAGCAGACTTCCCAGTGTTCGACACAATAATCGAAATTTAAGAAAATGCTTGTAATACTTCTCTGGAACTCATTAAAATACATCAGAAATGTCCTTTTAAGTATTAGGGCTTGGGTTCTAAATACCTAAACCTAAACAACCCGTGAACCCGGCTATGCTACTGACTAATGACTTGAAATGTACTGCTGAGGAGGTGAAAGCAGGAGAAGTGAATTGACACAAATGTGGACTTAGGAGTGGAACCCCGTGGACTGGTTCCAATGAATGGTGAATGCACTGAAACCGACATGAGCTTAATGAACATTTTACATAGGACAAAAAAGTCCCTAGGATAATGTTGCACATTTTGTGGTAATATTTTGAGGCCCTGGTCACAGATGTGGTGCAGAGACTGATAGCACAGATATTGTATACGCTAATTACATAAGGCGCATATTTCTGCTTGGGTTGTGAGGTGGGATGCATTCGAGGTACCCATGGAGGGGACTCATGAGTACAAGATGGTGAAAGGTAAGGGTGAATAAAGTTAACAGGACAAAGAGAGGACTCGGCTCCAACCCTCAAGGTGGAAGAGGAGAAGGCGGAGGGTCAGGAAGCCAAGATCACACAATCTGTGAAAGTGCAGCTGACCCGGGTAAGTGCTGTGCAATCGAAACCTATGGAAGGTAAGGATGCGAGAGAACAAAGGATGCAGGGGATGAATGACAGGTGGTTGTGAACTGCTCGGCTGGGGTCATCACTGTCATGTGGCATCATGTGGGCATTATCTATCACATAAATAGGAACATTATTTAAGATCTGAGCCGCGACCTTTGTGATATAGGTTCAATGGTGATACGTTATTCGAGTCACCCAAGATATGCTGTTATAGAGATAAACAAAGCCGCATCTATTGTTTCTGATATTAGCATGTGGGGGGGAGGGGTGTTTCTGTGCACACCCTCAATCACACCCAGTGAAAAAGAGTAGGGGCCGAACAGCGTAGTGTGAGTTGAAACAGACAGCATGATGGAGGTGCTTGGATTGATTCCTATGCAAACTCCCCATCATCATTGCAGTGCTTCTTGGAGGGGGGCGTGGCAGGACGCCGATGGAGCAGGGCGCCTGAACCGGAGCTCCTGCGGGTGATCCCCCATTTCAGCCCATCCTGCCCGCCAACGGGGAGCCCCCGACCTCAATTGCCCACCCTCCGACCCCTGAAGGGCAAGAGAACCAGCGGAGACGATAAGAAACGTCCTCGCCAAATAATCGTCCCGGACGGGAGACCTGCGGGTCTCACCAAGATGGCGCCCGCGACCTGAGACTGCCATCCGAGGATTGACCAGACACTGGCTGGTCAGCGCCAACGAGAGACAGAAGTGGGCCCGAGACGGGTGGAACACAGGGCTGGCGTGGATCCGAGAGCACCGGCGGCGCTCGGCAAGCCTGATATGAAAGATCGGCCGTATTGGGGGAGTGAGGCGGCTAATCAAGATGGCGCCCGTGGTCCAGGATCCGCAACACTAGCGGGGATCTGAGGCTGCTCGGCGGACGTGAGGATGAAGAGGAGCCGGGCCTTCACCTGAAAGGAGGCACCAAGCTGAGTAGGGAGGTACAGCGGTGGAGGGCCCCGGCGGCGGAGGTGCGGGAGAACTTTCTCCACTGTCCCTAAATAAACACGAACGCCTACTAGCTGGGACCGCTGTGGGCGGCCTGCCCGGCGCGGCCTGAGGACCCGGGTGCGCTGCCGCTGGGCCCCTGCAGCCGCGGACAGTGTCAGCTCCAGAGAGTGCCCACCTCTCGAAACAGGAACGGTGTACCAATCCGGTGAGCGGGGCTGCCCGGGACGGTGTGGGGTGCCTCCGGGGACAAAGAAGCAGCTGCCTCCTTCCCGCCTCGCTTTCCCTCTGGGGCCTCTGCGGTGGGGGGAGCTTTGCGGGCGACCCGCACCACGTTTACTGGACCCTGGGCCCTGCCTGAAGGAGGAGGTTCGTGGAACATTGGCTCCTGGCGCTCTCGCTCGGGCCGTCTGCCTGAGGCCCGACCCCGCCATACACAGCACCGGCATCGGCGAAGTCACTACCACCTGGGCTAATTCCTGAGGGTGAGGCCGGGGCGGGGCTGCACCCGCCTGCTGGGACCTGCGGTGCGCCCCCGCTTGTGGAGTTTTACCCTGAATGCCACAGATACCTGCAAGGGTAACTAGGCACAGCACTACCCGCTCAGCTGGCACTGCGGCCCAATCACGTCCCACCGAGCCGGCCTAGAGGGCACCCGACGGCGAGGGGGGGTGCACCAGCCAGTACTGCCACCTGAACGATCCGCCCTGTAGCCTGCGCTGCCGGCTGCATACCTCTTAAGTGGCCGCCGAGAGGCACAGTGGGCACCTGGGCACAGCTGACAACAGGAGGGGCATAGGCCGAAGCCAAACGGCGCGACCGAGACCGACTGGCGGAAGCAACGAGAACCTTTACCCCTGGGCACGCACGGACTGGGAAAGACAGGAGGAACAAAGGCCCACCCCAGGGTACTACAGTCACCAAGGGGCGCGTTAACAAAAGGCGAGACGTAGAGCAGCAGGATCCAGTGGGAGAAGACGCCGGGGGGCGCGACCACACACAGGATCTCATAGCGACAAGACGGCAGCCCTAGATGAACCGTCCTTACATGACATCCTGCAGGCCATAGAGGCGTCGAGGACAGCAGTGGAATCTAGAATTGACACGCTCCGAGGGGATCTGGGCTTACTGCGAGCAGACCACAGGAAGCTGGCGGACCGTGTCACGTCGGTGGATGGGGACGTCGGGGACCTGAAACCACAGGTGACCGAGTCTACCCATAAACTCACGGACTTTGAAAAATTAGTTCAAGTGTTGGAGCTGCGAGCCGAAGACACCGAAAATAGGGCACGACGGAACAACATTAGAGTCACAGGGCTGCCAGAAAAAGTCGAGGGGAACAATATGGTGGCCTTCCTTGAGAACTGGATCCGCACAGAGGTGGCTGAGGAGGGCCTATCACCATACTTCGCCCTTGAGCGGGCGCACAGAGTTCCTGCACGGGCACTGCCACCTGGGAGGCCGCCGAGACCGGTGGTGGCTCGTCTTCTCTTCTATAAGGACAGAGACCATGTGCTGAGCCAATCGCGACTCAAAGGCCAACTCAAAATCGAAAATAGCATCGTACGGATCTTCCCGGATTTTTCCCGAGATGTGCAGCAACAGCGAGCCTCATTCGTTACAGCCAAACGGAAACTGCGCCAAATGGGGGTGTCATACTCAATGGTGTTCCCAGCTAAACTCCGGATAGCACACGCAGAGAAGACCAAATTTTTTACCGCACCTCAAGACGTCTGGGACTGGATCGAGGAGATGGGGCCACAAGACTGGAGGCAAGAAAGCAGAGACCAGCCAGTGGAGGCTCTCACGCGATCCCCTGGAGGGGGGGAAACCCAAAGGCCACCCAAATCCAGAGGAAGCTCGCCGAGACAGGGAGAGGGCAGTGGCGGTGATAGCGTCCCTGAGTGCAGCGGGCCCGCAGGGCGCTTCCTCCCTGTCGGGGGAGGAACAGAGAGACTCGGACTCGGACACCAGCTCGAGCACGGTGGGAGAGACCAGCCAGACAATGCCGGAGGCGACTCCCAGAACGGCGGACGACCTGATCTAACCGAAGCCTGGCATGCAAGTACCTGCTGGACATTGGGGCTCGGGGGGAAGAGGGTACAATGACCAGAGACTGAACCGAGAGCTAGCGGGGCTCAAGATGAGCACTATACGATCTAACAACTGGATGGGGGCAACCGGGGGGGCGAGGGGGAAGGCTTTCCTCCAAGCGAGCACTAGTCTAGTCACCACCCGAATGTTGGACTCTAGTCCGTTCGTATGCCAGAGCGCAGTTTGGATGGGAGAGAGTTTCTCACTTGTCCTGGGGAGGGGGAGTTGGGGGAGTTCTATTGTTTTAAATTGGGGGCACTGCTGTCTATACTCACCTGGGGATACGAGCCGCTGCGCGGAGCTTCCCATAATGCAATATAGGGTGCCGGGAGCCGGGCGTGGCCGAGGGGGCCAGACGGAGGTAGAGAGGCTAATCTGTAATGCCCAATCAGAGGGAATATAACCTCCTCTCCTGGAATGTCCGGGGGATGCACTCTATGCGGAACATCTGAACAGGCAAGGGGTTCACATAGCAATGCTACAGGAAACGCACACACTGGCCTCCGAAGGGGCGGCACTACACCGTAGATGGAGAGGCCAGGCATACTATACCACGTTCTCGGCATTCTCCAGAGGGGTCTTGATATGGATCAGGGCGGGCGTCCCCTTCCAGCATACCGGCCATAAAGCGGATCCAGAGGGCCGATATGTGGTAGTCACAGGGCGACTGGACGGACAAGATGTCACATTGATTAATATTTACGGCCCAAATACAGACCAAGGAGCCTTCTTTGAGCACTTATCTGGGTCTCTGGCGCCGTACATGACGGGGTCAATTATCATGGGGGGAGATTTTAATTGTATTGCAGATCCGGCCCTGGACCGGTCCCACCCACCACTTTGGCATGCCCCAGTACATAGGACAGCCAGGACGTTCAGGGATTGGCAGTCTCATTGGGGGTTGGTGGACACGTGGCGATGCACGCACCCACTAGATAGGGAGTATTCTCACCTTTCCCATGTACATGACTTACACGTCCGCCTGAACACCTTTTTATGTTCCCCGGACATGCACGCACGACTCCACAGCGCGGAATACCTCACTCGAACAGTGTCGGACCACAACCCCCTACTAGCTTGGCTACAGTGGGGACCCCTGCAGCAACCTATCCCCACCTGGCGCCTCAAGCCTGAGGCGCTAGAAGACCAAGTGTTCCACCATGAGGTTAGGGAACAAATCATCACATACTTTGCAGACAATGCACAGTCCACAGACTCCAGGGTGACAGAATGGGAGGCCTTTAAGGCGGTAATTAGGGGTGTTGCATGGCGCTGTCAATAGGGGTACGACGTACACTACTAACTGACGTGGAACGGGCTGATCGAGCACTGAGGGAGGTAGAACGCTGACGACCGAACCATCCAGAATTCCGCCAGGAGTTACTGGAGGCGAAGGAGGAGGTGGCTGTGCAGGAGGAGAGACTACGGTGCTTTGACTTTCAAGCATACATGGACAGGACTCATGCTGAGCGAGACAGGGCGGGTAGATTGCTGGCATGGCTCGCTAATCCTACCCGCAGGGGGAATACGATCATAGAATTAGCGGACTCAGAGGGGCACTTATTATACCGACAGGACGACATCAACAATAGGTTCTGCAGCTATTATGAACAACTTTATAAGAGCTCAGGACCACGGGGGGAAGGGGAAATAGAGGAATACCTGGCAGACCTCCCGTTACATGTTCTAACTGAAGAGGACGCAGAGCACTTAGGAGCTGAAATATCAGAACGTGAAATTAGGGTAGCTATTAAGGAACTGGCAAGGGGGAAGACACCGGGCACAGATGGGCTCCCCACGGAATTCTACGCTGCATATGTGGGTGAACTGTCCCCCAAATTGGCGGAGATGTATGCGGAGGCAAGGGAGAGGGGCCACTTACCAGGCACCACTAGAGAGGCGGTGGCAATCCCGCTGTTGAAGCCCGACAAGTCCCCCTTGGAGTGCGCGGCGTATAGACCCTTGTCGATGTTGAATCTCGACTTTAAAATTTTAAGCAAGGTGCTGGCAATGCGGTTGCTCCCATACATAATGTCTCTGGTGCACCAGGACCAGGCAGGCTTCATTCCCCGCCGGAACACAACTCTGAATATACGTCGACTGTTGTCCATTATCGAGCTTGGGGCGACAGCGAACCAGAGGGGGGGGGGCGGTGTTCGCCATCGACATGGAAAAGGCATTTGATAGCCTTGAATGGGGGTTCCTATATGCCGTGTTGACCAAAATGGGCCTTGGACCAGGGTTTCTGCGCTGGGTGCGGCTACTATATACTGATCCAATGGCGAGAGTCCGCACGGGACGCACAATATCGGAGAAATACCGGGTGGAGAGGGGTACGCGTCAAGGGTGTCCCCTCTCCCCACTACTATTTGCCCTGGCTGTGGAGCCATTAGCTTGCGTAGCACGATCAGAGGGGGCTTACCGAGGGCTCCAGTTGGGGGAGCCGAGGCACCAAATAGCGTTATACGCGGATGACCTCCTACTATTCTTAAAAGACGCTGGGGAAGAACTGCCAGGAGCAAAGGCTATGATGGAACGATTTGGGTCATTGTCGGGCCTGAGAGTGAACTGGCAGAAGTCCAGATTATTCCCCTTAGTGAAGGACATGCAGCCACCTGTGAACTTGGGCGATCTGCGATGGGAGCCCCGATGCTTCCGCTATCTGGGAGTGCACATTTTCCACACCGTGGAGGATGTGAAGGAAGGTAACATAGGGAGGGCGCTGCGCTCGCTCAAGGACACAATGGCATTCTGGGGAAAGCTTCCCCTCTCAGCAATGGGTCGCATCTCCCTACTTAAAATGGTGGCTCTCCACCAACTACTGTACTTTTTTGTCACACTACCGGTGTGGATATCAGCGGCATGGTTCCGGGAGCTGGACTCCTGCTTGTCGGCGTTCATATGGGGGACAGGACGCAGAAGAGTAGCCCTTAATACGCTTAAACGGCCTGGGTCGGGGGGGGGGGCTTGGCTGTGCCTGACATGGAGGCCTACTATTTGGCTGGACAGCTGCAGAGGTTCACGCAGTGGGTGGCGGGGAGCAGGGAGCCGGACAGGGGGGTGCCACCTTTCACCCCGGATAAAGCCAGCGTGCTCCGCACCTTGCTCGGGACTGCCAAGCCTCAACTGGTCTGCAGCAACGAACATAGAGTGATACGTCGCTGCTGGGGTCAGAGCCTACAGAAAACTAGAACAAAACGCCCATATTCGCCAGAAATGGCGATGTCGCTGTTGGGGGCCCTTCCCCACGGAGGACAATGGCAGGGAATAGACGATTGGGTACAAGCAGGAGCCACGAGGGTGGGAGACCTCTTCCGGGACGGGGAGCTTCTCTCCTTCGAGGACTTCAGTGCCGACTGGGAAATACCACGGGGGCATTTCCTGCTCCACGGGGCAGTCACGGGGGCTATGAGGCGACACTGGGGAACGTGTACGACTGAACCGCCGCGACACGCCACCTGTGAATACATAAGTTTGGCTGGGGGAACTATCAAAGCCGTTGCATGCCTCTACAGAGCTATAGGGCGAGACTCCTTACTACCGCTGGACCGGTTGAGACAAAAATGGGGAGAAGACATTGACAGACCGCTGGAAGACAAGGACTGGGACAATATTTTAGAACGGACCACCAAAGTATCTCGAAACGCCCGTTTTAGCTTGATTAGTTTCTATATACTTCACCAAGCATACCTAACCCCAGAGCGTATCAACTGCTATTTTGATGGGGCAGATGCTAGATGCCCGAGATGTAATACACATGGGGCGACTTTCATCCACATGCTGTGGAATTGCACCTCCTTAACGCAGTACTGGCAGGAAATCGCACGGGAGACAGCTAGGATAACGGAGAGGGTGGTCCCCTGCACACCGGCCCACGTATTGCTCAACCTGTTCCCACACACTGCCAAAACCAGGACCACAGACAGGTTCCAAGAAACGAGAAATTACTAGTAGCTGGAAGAAACCGGAAGGCCCCAATGTGCACAGATGGAAACGAGAGCTGGTGAAATGGGCCGGCTGTGAGGGCAGGGTCCTGCTTCGAAATGGAAGATGGGGAGTGGGCAAGCTGGAACGAGCTAGAGCGTGGGAAGGGTTGATGGAAGTCCTAAAGAGAGAGGACGGAGCATCTGAGGCTTCTACTCCTGAGAGACCACCTCAAATAGAGAACCCCCAGGGGCCAGGTTAGGATGGGATAGCACCACAGATCCCGAGAGATAGGGATATATACTAGAACTACACAGGAGAGGACTGGGATACGACAAGGAGGCTCCGACGAAACACCATC
Organism: Calotriton arnoldi; assembly: GCA_963921515.1. NCBI lineage: Eukaryota > Metazoa > Chordata > Amphibia > Caudata > Salamandridae > Calotriton > Calotriton arnoldi. The sequence continues at coordinate 3,628,937 of CAWUFW010000237.1, read as the reverse complement.
ACACACACCTCAAGTACAGGGGGGGCGCCCATTTGGGCTCTATAGATGAAGTGGGGAGACAGCAGTGCGGGGCGGGAGGGGGAGGGGTGAGGGATCAGTTATTTGTTGGGGAAGGGGAGGAGAGAGGGGGGAACCTTTAAGATTGTATACTGAAGCGGCACTAACCGAGAATGCGACTGATAAAATCAGGACTCGTAACTATAAGACCATGCAGGGTATGCAATGTGATGCATTAAAATGATTGTGCTTTGTGTTTATTTGTGCCGCGGTCAGCGGATATACTGTGCAACATGGAAAAGGCAATAAAGTTTGTTTAAAAAAAAAAATCATTGCAGTGCTTCTTAATAAGGACGTGTTCCATTAAAGCCAGAACAATTGGGTTTGCCAAAGCTTGTAATTCTACGTTTACCCACATGCATAAAAGATCCCTGCCTACACCAGCTAGGCGTCTCGCTCAGCGCACCCCAAAGCACACCAGGGATCCCCCCCTGCCTCCCCCCACCCCCCTACACGTGCTCTGGTCAAGCGTGCTACACCTCTGCAGAGGGAGGTGTGCTTGTGGGAAGCCTGCGGTGGAAGTTCGACTGTTTCTTTTTTTATCTAGAGTTACAGCTTATCAGCCCAATGCTTTGATTGTGCTCCTATCTGACTGAAAAACGAACTGTGTTTTGCAAAGTACAAAAATAATCATTTATCAAACATCTGGCATGCAGAAACATGGCTTTTTCATGATTCTGTATTGGTTTATTTCGTTTCTTTTATTGAAGGTAGGTTTGAATGCCCTCCTTTATAGAGCGCTTCTTACCATATTTCCGCTGTTTCGAAGCACTGGACGCAGATTTTGTTAACTCAATTTAATTTTCCTCATTTCAGGAAACTCAGAAGAAGGGAAGGCTGAACTGTGTCTGCCAGAATTCGAATGTGTGGTCTGCAGGTCACAGCTGATGCCAGATGCGAGCGTTTAAATCACGGAGCCAGCTTGTCACCCGATCGGAAGTTAACTCTTCGCTTCACATTCCGATGGCCTCCTCATCACAGACGTGTCTTTGTTTACTCCAATCTGCTGAGATCACGCTGAAGCACTCCTCCAAACGAGAAGCCTGCCCAAGGCTGGAACAAACACACGTGTGTGCCTACACACCTCCCCTTTCACTTCGGAGTGCTTCATGCAATGCAGCCTCCACAGCCGGCTCTGACAGGCACCAGCTGGCTTCCATTACTGTCGGTAGTACAAGGAAATGTTCCGCTTGCCCACAGTCTGTTCTTCTTCCAGGGTTCTTTTTATTCTGCGTGCCCATATGCACTATTCATTACTTGTTATTTTTTGCTGTTATTGCGTCCCACCCTCATTCCGGTGTCTGCTTCACATCCCACCCAGATTCCTGACTGCGGTTCATGGCAGGGTCGTGTTTTGCTCCTCTTCATCTACCACTTATTGAAATGTATTTGGTGGTTTAGTGTAGGTTTGATGCCAACATGACGAAGGACCAGCTGCCATCTCTACTGCTCATTGGTGTAAAATGTTTAAAATCTATATCTTGCATTTCAGTGGCATAAACGCTCACTGGGAATGTGAAGGAGAACCATCTAGAATCTCTCTAATTAGGAACTCGGGATGCAAATGATAATTTAATAACCTCCCCACCGCCCCCAGAGCACATCACCCATTTTGCAAGAAAACAATAAGGGGCAGATTTACAAGAAACTGACGCATCTGCATAGATGCGTCAGTTTCCCTGCGCCTGCGTGAAAAACCCTTGCGCCACTATAGATGCGCCGTATTTACAATACGGCGCACTATGGCGCAAGGATTGACAGATGGGTCAGAAATTCTGACGCATCTGTTGGCGGAAAAGCCACGAATTGTTGGAGTCGTGTCGCAAGCACGACGCAACTCCAGCAATGCGTGTTGCGGCCTATTCCCAATACACTGCGTCACTCCTTACGCCTGCTTCAAGAAGGCGTAAGGTTTTGACGCAGTGGCGTGCTAAAAGTCACGCAGTGAAATCTTGTAGATTTCACTGCGTCACTTTTACGAGGCTTTCCTGCGTGGGAACGCCCACCCTGCATACATTATACCTGACGCAGGTATAATGTCAAGCAGGACTTTACAACGTGACGCATCTCCCAAGATGCGTCACGTTGTAAATTTGCCGCATTTTTTACGCTGCGTTGCGTCACAAAAGTGACGCAACCGCAGCGTAAAAGTGACGCAAGAGGCTTGTAAATCTGCCCCTAAATATGTTAAGTCACACATAGGTAGATGTAATATAATAAACGGTTTTTAATAAACAACCTGACGATTTCTTTAATATATCTCAAATGCTTGGGGTATGTACTTGTTAAAAGGTTACTTACACAAATGGTTGTCTTAAAAACACTAGGAAGGAGATGCTGTAACATGTTTATTGTAGCAGGAGTGCTTTGAATATGAGGTGCTGAACAGACACGGGGTTCTGGGTGGAGGGTTTGTTTGCTGTTAATCACTTCAAATATGTCTCAGCAGAGAGAAACACAGGGGCTTATTTACAAGCCTCTTGCGCCACTTTTGCGTTCTTTTTAACATGGGAAAAGTGACGTACGGGTGGCGCACGGGGCTTGTAAATAAGCCCCACAGAGTTTTTTCTGCTGTGGTGCAACAATGTCCTTTCCTGGAGTTTGAGCCCGCCTCTTTCAGACCATGTTTATTTCTATTTTTAAAATACAACTGGAAAAGCCTGTTCATAGCAGTGGACAGGTTCGAAATCCATACGCAACATAAAACTGAATGGTAACTGTGAAAAAAGGGGATTTTTTACCTCACGTTCTGAGTCACAATATAGACCACTAAAGCCTCACTCGCATTATTTAATGTTATTCAGAAACTTGAGGTGAAAACATCCACGTTATTCAATTACTCATGTTTAATCCTCTGAGTTATTCAATTACTCATGTTTAATCCTCTGAGTTATTCAATTACTCATGTTTAATTCTCTGTGATATTGACACAGAACATGAGGACATTTGACCTAGTTAGTAATTGAAAATAGACTGTGCAATTGTGTCTTTTTACTTTTGATAGACACCAGAGGATCTGTCCAGAATCACTAATATTTTGGTCAAGCAGGAAAAACCCAATTAGAACCTAGGTCTCCGGATCAGCAATTTAGCCTTTTTTTAGATCTTGCCTGAGACAGTGCATACGCTGTCTGCTGTGTGACGTTTTGTTTACTTAAAGGGAGGTTAGACCCTGCCCATTGTTTACTATTGGTTAGCTACATTGTCACTCCCATTTCCTTGTCTCTCTTTGGCCAGTGCGTACTGGCTTCACTTCTTCCTTGTGTGTTTGACCCTCACCTGGAGCATGCCCCCAATATCTCTACATTGCCCTGGGTTCTTCCACTGCTCGCACTTTCAGAGCTACATTTTCTATTTACTTGCAGCACTCCATAAGAGTGCATGTGTTTGCAGGTCATCTCCCCTATCCTGCTCCGCGTTGTTGCTTGCACCCATCCCTTCCCTTATTGTTGCTTGTCCCTTCGTTGTTGCTTGCCCTGTTGTTGCTTGTTCCGCTCTTGTTGCTTGCCCTGCCCCTCCCACCCTCCTTGTGCTTTGTTGCTTATTAACTCTGTCCCTCCCACCCCTCCCATGTTTTTCCTTGCTTGCCCCATCCCTCCTATAACATCTCACGTTGATGCTTGCTTTCCCCATCCTTCCCACCCCTTCTGCACTGTTGCTTGCCCCGTTCCTCCCATACCCTTCCTGTTTTGTTGCTTACTTGCCCTGTCCCCCGCGTTGTTTCTTGCCTGCTTGCTATGTCCATCCACACCCCCACTTTGTTTCTTACCCGCTCTAGTCCCGCCAGAAAAAAGTGCTATAACATGGTTGACACTAGCTGCATCACAGTGCTTTTTTTCTTTCAGCTATGCTGCACAGTGCGTGCACTGCTGTACAACAGGGCTAAAAGACATTGACAAAACTAATAGTTCTACCACAGGCGATACCTATTGGCCTTGCCAATGCTTGTTAAAAATACTACTCCTAACGAAGTCTTATGATGATTTCCCAAAGTTGTATGGAAAACATAAACAAGGTGTCACCACCTCCACCCCCAGAGGATCTAGAAGTTACTTATTATGCCATTGTGTGTCTATATCCCTAGCAAACAGAGGCAACCTTTGAGACCTGTTATGCATGGTTACCATTTAAAAGGCAAAATAAAAGTCTCTTGAGGATCAAGGGTCCTTGGCTAACCAAGGCGAAGTCTTTCACACACAGAAATGAAAAGGATGAAATGTGAATATTCTAAAAGGGTAAGAATATCAGAAAGAAAATGTGAATATTCTAAAAGTTTAAGAATATCACATAGGAAAGACGCAAGTTTTTTTTAAATTGCTCTCACCCACTAGTAGTGGCATGCTTCATCATAGGGCTGCTACAACATCCCTGCACAGACAAGACTAGTGGGTGAGGGCAACCTTGCGTCTTTCCTATGTGATATTCCTACCCTTTTAGAATTTTCACATTCCCTCCTTTTCCTTTCTGTGTGTGAAAGATTTCATTTCATATTTAGGGAGGGTGGAAAAGGAGATGTATCTCCCTCCCCTTTTTGTGTGCTGGAATAACCAAGGAGAAGGTCAGATTTTGGGCTGAATATTACATCTTTAGGGTTCACATCTAGTTTTATTTTAATTCACATATCATGCACTCTCTAAATAATCACAGACCAGAGTTCTCAATTACAAATATGAATTTGCCTCCGAGTTTCTGTTCTTATTTTGCGACTTGTTGGTGAATGCACACCCAAGAAAGGTATCTTCTCCTGCACAATTGCACATGACAATTTCTGCACCCAGCTGCCTCCTTTTTTCTGCTATGGCCCAAATAAAGTACAGCATTCCCCCAACTGCTGGCTCTCCTTAAACAGAGCATTGATAATTGTCAGCAATATCAGCAAATCGAGGGGTGGGAAAATACAGGCCATTCTACGTTGGACACTGAGGGTCTGCATAGAAATGATCAATTACCAGGGAAATCAGCAATTACAGGTCTGATTTCTCTGGTAATTACCAGGAGCAGCCTGTGCAGGTAAGAGCGGTGGGAAGGGCTGGGGGGAGTCAACAGACGACGAGGAAAAATTGCATTAAAAAAAAGAAAACCACTTACCTTGCGCTCGCCGCATTGCCGACTCAGCGATGCGGCAAGCGCATGGTAAGTGGTTTTCTTTTTTAAAAATTTAATTTTTCCTCGTCATCTGTCGACTAACCCCCACCCTGCCTCACCACTCTTACCCACACGGGCCGCTACTGGTAATTACTTATTTTCCTCACACTTTCACACTGAGCTTTAGCTGTTTTCAGCAGGTGAAATCTCTGGGTGCAAGTATTTGATCTGTGGTGTTTCTGCAGCCCTCACAATTCCAATGGAACAAGCAATAGGGGTTTTAGGACCCTTGAGAATTAAGAGGTCACTCGTAATGAGGGCCTGAGTTGGCTGTTTTGATATTTGGATAGTCCTGACTTTCACACTCCATCACACATCTCTTTGATACATAGGCTAGTGCTTACCACGAGAGCTAGCTACCCCAGTTTTAGAGTTATCAGTATTTCTTCACAACCCTTTGTTAAATCTAGCTAATGCCGAACCTTCCATGGAAGCTTCAGTTTCAACACTTCTCCCTTTCTTCAGTAGCCCTTGCTGCACAAAGCATAGTACCAAAATATTGAAAGAACTACTTTTGTTCCATCTAAAATACTGAGGCCAAGTACTAAGTCTGTCTTCATTTTTCCACACTGAAAACTGAAGACACAATCAGTGCTCATAGAAGGAACAAATTAGCAAGGTCACAAAATTATTACAAACCAAAAATATTGTCAATTATTACAAATAACTGAAATGAGAAGTATTTAAAATTGTTCAATCACAAAGGTGGTTTCATAAGAAGAAGATTATGCACAGCCTTTTGTTCAATTTAACAACAACAGACTTATTTATTGTTGGGACATGGGAATAGATGTGCACATCTGCTGCGAGTGACCAAATGTTCTGCTGTCTGAATCCCTAATCATGATTTTTGTTGTCAAAGACAAACACAGCTCATGCATGTGTACCATGACATAGGCCTGTCTCATGGATTGTGGCCTTGAGGCGCCCAAAGTGTTACCTTCATAATGGTGGAAGGTTACTGCCTTTACCAGGAGTTAAGCAATACCAGTACTGCGGCAGCAGCATACCGTGTAATGATCAGTAAGAGTGAAAAGGTCCTTTTTAACCTGCGTCGCTGGAGTAAGGCGTACAGGCTCACTCACTTTTTAAAGTTCTGCTGCTGCATGCTTAACTCACCCTTGGCTACTTCAGAATGGTAGGAAGTGCTACACAGCACAGAAGTAGTGTATCTGCGCTGGGTGTATGTGTGCCTGGGGAGGGTAGCATACAGGGACAAAGCAGTATAGAGTAGTGTGTCGATGGTGTATGCATGTGCTAGAGGTGCATGTGCCTGCGAGTGGTACAGTACCTGAAGGTCATAGTGCTGAGTAGTGCGTGTGGGATAAGTGCATATGCTGGGTGTATGATTACCTATGAGTGGTACAGTACATGAAGTGTGCAGTGGGTACAGGATAAGTGGATGTGCTGGTTGTCTGTGTACCTGGGAGTGGTACAATAAATGAGTAGTGCAGTGTGTGCAGGATGGTTGCATGTGCTGGGTGTATGTGTGCCTGTGAGTGGTACAGTACATAATGGATACAGTGCTGTGCAGTGCATGCATTTTAAATGCAAGTGCTGGATGTATGTGCGCCTCTGAATGGTTCAGTGCATGGAGGATACAGTACTGGCCAGTGTGTGTTTGCTAAGTACATGCACTGGGCGTATGTGTGCCTGGGGATGGTACAATACATGGAGGGCCTTGGGTTCCAATTGGAGAGATGCCTGGAAACATCGAGTGGCGGTATAGAGATCCCCCAGACAGATTTGTGGATTGCTGCATTCCCATAAGCTGGGTGGGACACACACTGGGTAGGGGAGGACTAGGTCACCCTGTACACTACAAATGGCGTTGTTTGATTCAGTGAGAGGTCACAAGGAAGTGGCCTGGACACATCTCATGAAGGAGTTGGGGCTGATAAGAGAATCATAAAAAAGCAGAGCTGGGAGCACCATGTCTACTATTGAGAGTCAAGTGCAGAAGGGGTATTTGACCCAGTTGGCCATAATCCATAGTCAGCCGGGTCCCGTGACATCAGGAGCAAAAGGCCTCAACCCCCATGGATGGGTCCAGTAGCCTCTGTCTGCCCCATGGCCCTCTGAAAGGGGTTCTGACATTTATGTTGTGAAGTGAACTAACTCTTCAACAATAAGCATAGCCACATCTATTGGCTTTGCCAAAGTCACCATACGTGCTGAATTTGTGTTTTAGCACATTTAATCTTACCAGTGGTCTACCCTTAGATCACACTACATGTATATTTTCTTAGGTATCAGTAGATACTATACTCCATATGTGGGTTTGTGTGGAACCCTGTACTTATTTTACCATTTTTTACCACACTGCCAATGGTTTAACATGTGAAATATATTACATAGACGTATCTGAAAAAACCTTATGCACTAACTTTAACCTCATTCGGAATGGGAAAATTACTTTAATTCTCTCTCTACTTGGCATGTAATCAATATCAATTCCAAACACATTGTAATCCTTTGGACCATATCTCCACATCTTGTGCACATGGAGTACATTGGTATGTGATACGTATTTTGAGTACAGTATATACTTCAATCATCGTCTGAAGTCCCACTCCTTCACTCCTGGTTTAGGTAGCTACAGTTTTGGGTTAGTTTGATCATCTCTCTGCATACTCAGCACACATAGAACATTTGCACCTCATACATGTTATAATATCATTATATTCTTCAAGCACATTCTTGAGATCTTAGCCCTTCTGCAGTGTAATAACATTTCAGATTGCTGTTTTTTTGCGTTTCTTTAAAATGTACAGATTGCGTGTAACTCAATATTTGTGCTTTCTTTTACAAACACATACACTTCACCACACATTATGATGTCATTGATGATTTCAGTAGTGAGGTTATATGTGAGCTCCTAAGTTATGTCATCTATGATCTAATTTGAGATGTCACCTGTGTAAGAAACTGGCTCTATATATACTACACCAAAATGAGGTATAGAGTGTATAGGGTCCAGGTGACTCCAGAGGTAGGCAGAGGTTAAAGTTAGATAGAACCTTACTCTCTAATAGTGGTAGCTTGGTCGAGCAGTACGGCAGTATCAGAGGACAGTGTTAAGCATTTGATGTACACACTCAGTCAGCAAATGAATTCACACACTCAAGACTGAACTCTAGGCCAATTGTTTTTGTATAAAAAATATACTGTTGTTTATTTTTGAACCAAGCAAACCTGGCACAGGTAAGCATAAAATACTTTGTAGTAATAAGTTACTGAATGTCGAACAGTTTGAAAATGCAATGGAAATTGTACTTTGTTTGATTTACAGGGGAGCAGTAGTATGCAACACTTAGCAAATGCAGTACATTGGAATGAATAGGCTTTTTCAGTAAATTGCAGGTAAGTTACTTTTACGTTACTTTTTCTAACTCAGTGCTGGATGCCTGGATTCAGCACAGGGACATTTCCTGGAAACAGGTGAGTAAATGCGTTTTTGTTATTCGTGCGATTTTTAAAGAATATTTTCACATTTCAAAACTCCACACTTAGAAACTTTTTGGAGCAGTGGAAGTGATTGTTGAGTTGGTTACGGGGCAAGATGGCGTCCATGGCGGACGAGTGAGTAGCGGGCTCCCGGTGTTTCTCCCCTTTCCCTCTTCTGGTGTAGACAGCGAGAGAGAAATGCGCTTGGAAAACAGTGGAAATTAAAGGGGAAAAAAAAAGAGAGCTACTTACTGCGGTGTTGGTGGAGGGCAGCGGTACGTGAGAGGAGACGAATCCTCGGCGTGAATATCGGCTGATTACACTGTGTGGCAAGGAGCTGAAGGAGGAAGTTTTTTCCATATCGGAGCTCTCGGATACATCAGATGATGACTGTAATTTAGGGCAAAGGACACAGTCTCAGGAAAGCTTATTAATGAGTGTTGGCAGCGATCAGACTAGTGCAAATTGGGACTTTGATACTGCTGATGTGTCCACAGTTCGAAAGAAGAAGGTTGATAAGGAGGGAAACTTGTTAGCCGAAAAAGCTAATAACCTGATGTGGGATATATCAACATCATTGGAGGCAACCCCTGAGGGCCTGAGAACAGGCGGTCGAGGTTTGGGAGGGAGTGAAGAAAGGCAAGATGGAGTAGTTTCATTGGAATCGATCTACCAGAATATAATAGTCCATAGAACGGAAACTCGGGCAGAAAACGCCAAAACACATACGGCATGTCGAAAATTACAGAACACAGTCAGGAAGATTGCCAAAGTCTGTAATGAATTTACGGACAGGAGAATGAGGCGGAGGCAAGGATATCCACACTAGAGGATGAAGTGGTGGCTCAAAAGGCAACGCTGGAGGCTATAAGTTCCCATAAAGATGATACACAACTTAAATTAGTAGATTTGGAAAATCGACTACGAAGAAATAATTTAAGGATACTTGGAATGCCGGAGGAAGTGGAGGGACGTGACGTCCGGAACTTTGTAGTCGAACTGTTTAAAGAGGCTTTTCCTGAACTTTCTATGTGGAATTGGGCTAGCGAGATTCAAAGGCGACATAGGTTTCCCTTTAAACAAGCAAGGGTCAGAGATGGGCAACCTGATGTTAAGGCCTAGGGCAATATTGATAAGTGTAAATAATTTCCTGGCGCGACAGGCGGTCTATGACCTCGCAAGGCCTGATAAAAGAGGATGGGGAAGGGTCAACAGTTTTTTGTTAGACCTGATTATTGCCACTATACTGTGCAAAAACGATGGCAGTTGCGACAATTAATAACGCTTGTACTCAGGATAAGGGGGCACAAGCATTTTTGTTAAACTCCTGCTACATTGAAAATAATATATATGGGACAGACGCGCTTTTTCACTTCAGAGGTGCAAGCGAAGGAATACTTTCAATCTATTCAAAAATAGAGTAAAAGCAGGGTAATAATCTGTGGTTTTTTTTTTTTCTCTCTGTAAAATGTTTTCTTGTTAGAATGTATGCTTTGGGTCTTCTCTTTGCTCAATTATTATTTGAAAGGTATGGAGAGGGAAGGGGGATATTGGGCAGCAAACTACTCCCCATCGCAGGGGCTATTAGCCCTACAGCTCGCGTTTTTGCGAGGGGGAGGGGGGAGTAGGAAATGGAGCTGGGGTGGGTGGTAGGATGGGGGAGGGGCACGGGGGGAGGGTGAAGGATGGGAGGGGTTGGGGGAGGGGTGTAAATAAAAAATCAATCCAGAACAAAGATGATATAAGTACGTGTATGCTAAGATTGATATGCAAGGCATCAGGCTGGGCCTTAGATTATGACTATGGTTAGCAGAGAGACAGCTTCCGGGGTACGGATTTGCTCATTCAATGTATGTGGCCTGAATAATGTTAATAAAAGAAAGAGAGTAGCTGCCAATCTGCGGGTGATGAAACCAGATATTCTATGTGTGCAGGAAACACATATTCCCTGGGCAAATTGTATGGTGTTAAAAGAGCTCGGATTTTCACTGATTATTGCCTCCTGACCAACTACTATGAATAGGGGGGTAGCTATACTTGTTCGACAGGGGATCTCTGGGACGGGGCGGGTGATGTCAGATAAGTATGGTAGGTGGGCAATTGCAGAGTGTCAAGTAGGGGGTAGGAAGTTAGTAGTATGTACATTATATGGATCAAGCCTAGATGAGGAAGCAGTTTTAGAAGAGTTAAACGTGGAGTTAGCCCATTGGGACACTCCTTTACTCTTGTGTGGAGATTTTAATATACATATGGAATGCCAGGCAAAGGAGCTAGAGACGAATAAATATAGAGGGAGAAAACCGAAGGTTTTTAAAGCATTAAGACAACTTATCAAGGACCATGGGCTAGTTGATGGGTGGCAGACCCTGAGGTATCCGGGGTATACGTACTATTCGTATCCCCATCAAAAACTAGTTAGGCTGGATTATGTTTTTGCAGCTAGGCTATTTATGGTGGGGGCCCGGATACAGGTGTGGCCTAGGATTACAGCGGATCATGGACCATTATTACTTGATGTTTATTCAATAGCTCGGGAGAGAGTAGGGAGATCCTTCTCCTTTGATAGGAAGCTTCTATTGGATAGCTCTTTTGTAGAATATATTGAAAAATGGATTGAGCAATTTCTTGAAATTAACAGAGGGTCTACCAGTAATAAAATGGTATGGGATGCTTTGAAAGCCGGGTTGAGGGGAGAAATAACCAGTTTTGGATGGAGGAGGCAGAAGATGCAGCAAAATATTATGAAAGCCCTGCTGGGTGAATTAAGAGGTGGGGAGGTAGAGCTGATGGTGGGAATAAGGAGGGGAGGAGATTTAAAGGGGATACAAACAAAGATAGCCTGCTGTAAAGCTAAAAATAATAGGATATGGAGCAAAGAGATTGCTATACGGTATAAAATCTTTAAAGAGGAAAGGTATGAATATGGGGGAAACTACAGGGCGGTGTCTGGCACAGAGAATACGGGCTAAACAATCAGCACAAAGGATATCCTCAATGATTAACAACGAGGGAGAAAGGTTGAAACCTTCGAGGGTATACTAAAAGTATTTCATGATTTTTACAAGGAATTGTACACACAAGGGGAATGTAGTGAACAAGCCATTAGACAATTTGTTCAGCAAGTAGAGATAGTGGGTGGGAGACAGGAAGACCTTGTAGTACTTGAAGACCCGATTACAATGGAAGAATTGGAGATGGCAATTGTGTCATTAGCAAGAGGGAAAGCAGCAGGGCCCGATAAACTACCACTCGAGGTGTACCAAACATTCTTTCCGGTATTAAGGAGGATATGCTGAGACATTCCAGGAGGCCCAATTAGGAAATCCTCCAGTATCATGGTCAGAGGCTAATATAGTCATATTTAAAAAGAAAGATAAGCCTGCGGAGAAACCAGGGTCTTACCGGCCAATTTCGCTTTTAAATGCGGATGGCAAGGTATATGCCAAAATACTGGCCACTAGGCTCGCACGAGTAATCACAACTTTAGTATCCAAACAGCAGCATGGATTTATACCAGGCAGGAGCACGGTCAATCATATAAATAGGGCCATTGCGCTGATAGACGCTGCTAAAATACAGCAAAGCAGACTAGGGCTGATTTTTTTAGATGCCGAAAAAGCGTTTGACCGTGTCTCCTGGCCTTTTTTATGGGCTATTTTACGCAGGATGGGGTTTGGACCGGATTTCATTAGGGCTCTTCAGGTTATGTATCAAAAGCCTACAGCTCGGATCTGCACGATGGGCAAAGAATCAGATTTGATTTACATAACTCGGGGGACAAGACAGGGTTGTCCCTGCTCACCGCTTTTGTTTGCCCTGTATATAAATCCATTTTTGACAATGCTGGAGAAAAGTATTAGGATTAGTTCTATGATATGTGGGCAATACGAGACACGGGTTCTGGCCTATGCAGACGATATTACATTGGCGACGTCGGATCCAAAATCTGCTATTGTAGAAATAGAGCGGTTGGCCGCGAGGTTTGGGGTGGTGTCTGGCTATAAGCTAAATGCAACAAAAACCCAAATAGTGTGTACTAAAAATGCCTGCCCTGGAGAGAGTCGGGTAACCAAGGAAGCCACGTACTTAGGAATAAAAATTAGGATGAACTTTCAAGATTTAATAGAGACTAATTGGAAAGGGTTGTTGGATGGGATAAAAAGGCAATTGGACCGCCTAGAATGTTTGCACCTCACGTTAGTGGGAACGTGCAATGTATTGAAGATGAACGTACTCCCTTGAGTATTGTATGTTTTTAGGGTGATGCCATTAGAATTGACAAATATACAACTACAGAAATTGCAATATATTTGTGATAGGTTTCTTTGGGGACAGAGGAAAGCACGGAGGGCATTTAAGTATATGATGCTACCACGCAGAAGGGGAGGGTGGGCCGTACCAAACTTTACTTTTTACTATTATGCTTGTCTTCTGCAAAACATGAGAATACTGCTCATTGGAGAGAAGGTGGCCACAGTAGCTGAGGCCCCCTCTATATATCAACTTTTGCTTAACTCAGCAACGAGGAACTGTATGTTTAACTATTGGGAACCAAGCTATTATAAGCTAACACGATTTAAGGTAGTGTGGGCAGCATATAAAGCATGGAAGCCTCTGCGTAAAATGCTGGGAATAGCGGGGTTATGTTTTTATACCCCCGTGAATTCAGTCGCGATGTCATCTGTTATCTTTGGGGATCGTAAAATGGAGCAATGGAGGGCTAAGGGGATTAGGTTTGTTGGCGATGTATTTGAGAAAGAGGAGATAATGTCGTTTGTGCATTTAATGGAGAGATATAACTTACAAAAGACAGATTTTTTCAAATATTTGCAAATAAGGGACTATTTATGGAAATATCACAGGCAGAAATGCATAAAAACCAATTCACTGGTTGAGGAGGTTAAAAAGGAGTAAAAATAGGAGTTTTGTATGATTTAATTATGGAAATGCAATTGGACGATCCAGAATTACAAGATAGCAAATGGAGGGTAAGGCTAGGTCAAGAGGGGGAATATGTTCAGCAATCAATTGATGTAGCGGGTAAGATCTTGCTATCAGCTAATTTAAAAGCCCAGCATTTTAAGTCATTGTTTAATCTGTATCATACTCCAGCCAGGATGATGAAATGGGGGGGAGGGAATGATGGGAGATGTTTTAGATGTGCAAGGGAGGAGGCGGATATCACACATATATTTTATGCTTGTAGTTATTTACAGCAATTAATAGGGCAAATTGAGAGATTCTTGTCCGAGATCACAGGAATAAATATATATATGACTATGGATGTCATGTTAACTGGAGTTGGGGATAGTCTGCAGCAGGGACAGCCTGCACATCCATATAGATATTTGATATTTATGGCGGCGGTGGTAACAAGATTATGTGTGGCATCAGTGTGGCTACAACAATCAGCTCCCTCATTTGAGATGTGGCGGGCTAAGTTTTATAATATTTTTAATCTGGAGTATAGTCTTTACGCAGTGAAATCTGTAAAGCGGCAGAAATTAGGAGTTCAGATATGGGGACCTATGATAGAGCATTTGAAATACATTTACTGATCGAAAATTATTGTTATGTTAGAGGAGAAGACCAATTGTAAAAATGTATTCTAGGTTTGCATATGGACCTATGGCTTTAAGTTTTTTTATGTATTCAAAACTACCAGCACTATGTATGTTAAAAGATTATGTATATAATGTATAAGGATGGTCAATTTGTTCTGGATTGAGCAATAAAGAAAAAAAAAAAAAAAAAGAACCTTTTTGGAGCAGTACATTGAAGTGAATGGGCTGTTTCAACAAATTGCAGGTAAGTTACTTTTACGTTACTTTTTCTAACTCAGTGCTGGATGCCTAGATTCAGCACTGGGACATGTCCTGCAACCAGGTAAGAAAACACGTTTTGGTTAATTGTACGATTTTTAAAGAATATCTTTAGTTTTCAAAACTCCACACAGTCGTTTTTTCGAAGAAAAATTGTCAATGTTATCCTATGGAGGAAAAACAGGTTATCGGTTTGCAGGTAACTAAACGACTGTGGGAGTTAAGGTTCTTGGGTTAGAACAAGGGTTCCCCCAGGGTCAGTGATGCACTGTTGTTGCACCCTCAGCGGCACTAGGGCGGCCGGGTGCAGAGTGTTGAGGCCTTCCGCTGTTAAAAAAACTCACCCTAGACGCAACCAACCCATATAACTACCGCCCTAAAGCCCGATTGCCGTTGCCTGCTAAAATAATTGACAAACTTATGAATATCCAACTTACCCAATTCATTCGCCAAAACAACTTGCTTGATCACTCCCAGTTTGGTTTCCGCCAAGAACACAGTACGGAAACGGCACTTATTAAAGCCACAGAGGAGATCAGAGCGGTGATGGATGGAGGAGGTACGGCTGCCCTAGTACTCCTCGATCTGTCAGCCGCTTTCGATACCGTTGATCATCCCCTCTTGCAACGGTGGCTGGAGAGTCTGGGGTCAGGGGCACAGCTCTGGCCCTACTGTCCTCCTTTCTCAAGGATAGGAGGTTAACAGTTTCGGTTGATGGGTATCACTCTAAGCCTTATACCCTCCCGTGCGGAGTGCCACAGGGCTCCTTCCTGAGCCCGTCGCTATTTAACGTATATGTATCCGAACTGGCCCCTTTGATCCGGGACTTTGGGTTCAGTCTTGCGTCTTACGCTGATGACACCCAGATTGTGCTGGCGGCATATATAAATCAGGTTTCTCCTACTCAGCAATTTCAGAATTGTATTTGTGCCATTAACCGATGGATGAGTACACACTGTCTTAAACTTAATTCTGATAAAACAGAGATCCTGATCTTTGGTAACATGCAACCAAACTGGGGCAATCTGTGGTGGCCGGCAGAGATGGGAGATCCACCAAAACCTGCGGTTAAGGCTAAGAACCTGGGAGTGTGGCTTGACAACAAACTTTCACTTACCCCGCACACAAATGCAACTGCCTCTCTCCTCCCACTTCCTTATCAAGAAAGTAAGGAAGATTCTCCCTTATATTCCTGTGGACACCAGAAAAACGGTAGTCACATCGTTGATTCAGTCTAAACTTGATTACTGTAATGGGCTGTACCTAAACATTCAGAAGCAGTGCCTAAAAAGCTTCAGAGTGTTCAAAATACAGCTGCACGGTTACTGTCCAACACCCCCAGGTGCAAATCCGTATCCAAAGAGATTTGCAGCCTGCATTGGCTCCCTGTAGCACAACGGATAAAATTCAAGGCTCTGTGTCTGGCGTACAAAGCATTGAACCACACGGGTCCTGTCTTTTGCAAAATCTTCTCGCCTGGTACGAACCGACCAGACATCTTCGCTCTACAGGAGCCAAACTCCTGACAGTGCCCAGAATTCGAACATCGCATTGGGGCGGCCGCAGCTTTTGCTATGGCACCTCTAAACTCTGGAACACTCTTCCGAGTGAGCTCAGAAGTGCGAGCTCCTCTCCTCCTTCAGGAAAGGACTGAAACCTGGTTGTTCCAGAACCAGACGCCCGAGCAGGTCTACTAATGTCCTCAGCGCCAAGACACCTCCGGGTATACGTGCACTTTATAAATTCCAGTAACATTAACATTAACAATGTTATCCTATGGAGGATAGGGGGTCTCCGGTTGGTGGCTGCTGGCAAGCAGGCCACTGGGTTGTGGGAGCAAAGCTCCTAGGGTTTAAGTCAGGGCAAATGGGGAAACAAGTAGGCACAAAAGGTGCACCCTCAGCGGCACTGGGGCGGCCGGGTGCAGAGTGCTGTTTCGACGTCGGACGCCCTGTTGTTTTCTATGGAGAGCCTCCGGTTTGAAGAAGCACTGCAGGCTCGGGGACGAGGACCTTCTGGGTGCGACCACCACTTCGAGGGGTAAGTTGGGATGTCTTGGGTTGGTTAGGCACCGTTGGTTTGGGCACACAAGGCCATGGGGCGTTGGGTGCAGGGGTGCCTTTTAGGGTCGGATTTTCTTACCCGCTCTGGTCGCGGTAGAGGGGAGCCTCTGGATTGAAGCTGCAGGCGTCGTCTGGAGGCTTGAGGCAGTTCAGGAGTCGCCGGATCTCGGGTCAGGATCGCCGGGGTGACCTCCTCGTGGTGTTTTTCCACTCGAGCTCGGGCCGGCTTCGGCGGGTGCAGAGTGGGCTGGATTCGCGGTGTCCGGCCGGAGCCAGAAGCTGCAGTTTAAACACGACCGGTGTTCACAGGAGAAACAGTCTTGGAAGTGAAGGCAGGCAGGTCCTCCGGGGTTTGTGAGGTTGCTGGCTGCTGGACATGCCGTGATTTCGCAGGAGCAGGTTCGAGGGGAGACAGGCCTGTAGGGCTGGGGCCAAGTCAGTGGGCGTCGTCCTCTTGTTAGCTCTGCACGGCTCTTCGTCCTTCTTCTTCTTTTCTTCTTGTTGGTAGGCTGGATCTGAGGAAGTAAGGTTCAGGGTGCCCCCTAAATACTAGATTTAGGGGCGTTACAGGTAGGTAGCGGGCAGGGACCAATGGGTCCCTTCCTTGGGGTGGGTACACCCCTATTCTGCCACTCTCCAGTGGGAGGGGGCAGGAGCCTGTCCCTGGTTGGCTGGGTCCTCCCATCCTCAAGATGGCGGGGACTCGAGGTTGTGCTTCACTCGCCTCCCCCACCTGAGGGGTGGAGTTGGCAGAGGTGGGCACACCTCCCTTCCTCACTTGTTTTTCCCGCCAGTTCTCCCGCCTCAAAGTGGGGGTAGAACCAGTGGGGACCAGTTGCTGAAAGCAGCAAATGGTCTGGAGAGGCTCACAAAGGCGGCATGCCTTTGAAGCTTCTCCTTCGTGAACCCTGCCCATCCTGGGGAGGAGGCTTGGCACCTCGTCCCAGGATGTGCATTGTTTCAGGCCCCCGAGAGCAGCAGGCTCTCGACCCAGGGCTCCAGAAACATGTCTGGTGGTGGCAGCCTAAGCAGCCACTCAGTCAGGTCACTAGAAGTTGGTCGAGTTTCAGGGGGCATCTCTAAGATGCCCTCTGGTGTGCATTTTACATTAAATCCCACACTGGCATCACTGTGGGTTTAATGTGCTGAGAAGTTTGATACCAAACTTCCCAGTCTTCAGTGTAGTCATCATGGTGCTGTGGAGTTCGTAATGACAAACTCCCAGCACCATATACTCTTAATGGCAGCACTGCACTTACAGTGCCCAGGAATGGACTTGGGCACTGTAGGGGTACAGGGCTCATGCACCTGTACCCTCACCACTGGCATAGTGCACCCAGCTAGAGGGGTGACTGATGTATGCCAGGGCAGTGGTTTGTGGGGCATGGCACACAGGGATGTGTGCCATGTCGACTCTTCACTTTGTTCTGCACCAAGACACGCAGCCTGCAAAGGCAGTGTGTGAGTGTCAGGGTACAGGACCTCTAAGGGTGGCACAATAAGTGCTGCAGCCCTTAGAGGCCTTCTCTAGTCACAGTGCCCTGGGTACCTGTGGTACCATTTACCAGGGGCTGACATGTGACCAGAGATGCCAATTGGGTTTAGGCTTCAATGCAGTTTTAGGGAAGGAACATAGGCCCTGGGCATCTGATTAGCAGGAGCCCAGGGCACACTCAGTCAAAGAACATCAGCAATTCAGCAAAAAGTGGGGGCATACTATGCAGAAAGAGGGCACTTTCTCACAACCTGTGATGTCATCAATTAATTCTTTTGATTTGTCATCAGTGTTAATATCTGTGAGGTCATGCATGAGCACTGCATATTGGAGGTGGTGCAATTTATGGCATGCATAGGATATCATAACTGAGGAATATCAGTGTTTTTCCTTTTTTGCTTTGGAAAAATAGCTATACTTTAATTTCAGTGTTTCATAAGTTTTGATAAACATATGTTAATGCTTGCAAAGGTAACCATAACTTACCTTTGGCATTTTCTCAGAAAATCTCCATGTTTTTTTTCAATGTACTGCAACAAGCACCTATGGCACTGGTACTGTACAAAGGGCAGTGGGCTCTTGGCACATGCCCTGGTACCCCCAAGCTAAATGTGCATAGCCTTTGGCTGTGCGCAGTAGGCAATGAGAGGAGAGTCTGCTTACAGACCAGCACCAGTCCCCACTCAATCCACTTCTTAGCAAATCCTGTGGCTGCCCCTATGCCACCAGACTCGCCATACACTTTCTTTGGTCATGTGCTCTGGGCTATAGCCATAGTGTCTGGCCTGTTCCTAGTCCCTCCACCAGCTCGAGTACCACCAAGTGAGCTGCCCAGGGCCTTTCTTGAAGATCTATCAAATTATTACCAAGCCACACCTTCTTTTAATTCCCTCCTTCCACTTTTATGGGCGCTTGGCTTCAAGCTAGCCTTCAAATTTGGTAAAGGATCCACTGTTTGCTCTGAACAGTCTGATTTATTTGGTAGGAATCTTGAAACGACAAGAACCAGTTATGGGGACTACTGTGGACAACTGTTTGCGTGTACGGCTCAGGCCAAATTCAAAAACCTGGATACTAGATACTCGCAATTGGGCACTCACTGCAGAGGACATTCCCATCCCAACAGCTACCAAGTGACGGTGGGGGTCAATCAAACCTATCTTCCCACCGTATTTCACTTGAAATAAGGGTTATCTGGTAAGTGTTAGGGGGCAAGGGGCATGCTGAGATCCATGTAGACCACACTCATGTGACATGAGGTCAATACAAAAAAATGCTCCTAAAGTAAATTAGGTCCCAGTACGGAATGGAGTGTCTAACAAGTTTTTAAATTCTGTATAAAGTGCCCACTCATTGCTCACCCTTGTCATTTAGTTTGGATGATTATGCGGTTTTTAAGAATACTGATTTGCAAAAATAAGATGATTAAACATTTTATAAATTTCATATTTCGGTCTCCACTGGGTAGTTATACCTAGGTCTGCTTTTCCTTAGGCAGAGCACTTTTTAGTTAGCTAATAACTATTGCACAGTTTGACAAATCCACTAAACTTTCCAAAACAAAGTTCATCCACCTCAGCTCCTTCCTGATGGAAAGTTTCGGGGTGATCCATCAAGCAGGGGCCAAGAAAAAGGGGGGGGGGCCTAAAATGCAAATTCTCCATTCATTTTCCATGGACTTTTTAAAGAAGAACTACTGTAAATACTACTAAACGGAATTACACCAAAATTGGCAGGAAGCTAGACCTTGGTCCAGAAAGCATGCTTTTTGTTATTTGATGTAAATCTGGTCAGTAGACTTCGAGATATTAATAATAATGGGGAACAACAGGTGCAGATGTTTATTGTGCTCATTATTGATGCCATTTTGCGCTCTATTGAATGAATTTGATAGCTGCTGGTAAATAGTAGAGCAAAACATGACTAGCAAGCACAATTCACATTCAACTTCAAATAGGACATACATCGGAAAACATAGGCAAAAAAGGGAACCACTGGTTATTGTAATAGGTTTCGAGCTTCAAAAGAACCCCAAAGTCACTATTCTTGGAAACAGTCTTTTATTTTTAAGATATTTCAATAAAGATGGAGGGGGTCACGAGGACCCTATCAAAGAATTAAAGGTATTCTATTGAGTGTAGACCTTTAACTGGGTGATGTCCAATACAGACCTTTAGTGTACAACAACCTGTAGCTTCCAGAGATGTGATGTTCAGCTCTCATTCATCCCGGAAATTAAATGTGCCTCCCCATTGCTTCATTTGTTTACTTTATTTTATGTCCATGAAGGGGTCGAAATACCTTCCGGTTCATCTGATTCGAGGCCCTCGAAGGTGGTTTCTTGGCGGTAAATAAATCACTCGTGGTATAGTATCTCCAAGAACTCATGCATCCTAAGCAATCGAGCAGTATGTTTATGTTGGCTAAGCAGGCAAGACAACAATCACTTCAGACTCAGTGCAAAGGCAGAAGCTTGCCTGAGGCATTCCACCACCATGAATCTTATCAAGCAATGTTTATTTGTTTTCAGATTTAATCACGATTGCATAGGAAGGGTGAGTCTGACTGTCAACATTTTTCGTCACCAAAGTTCAACTTAGGCGAGCAACAAATTCCATCTGTGATTACAGACAAATCTCGAGTCAGAGAGCTAGAATTTGTGTATTCATTTAGGGATGCAGGCCTAGATTTACTAATGCTGTGCCGAGTTGGGTTACTGTTGGAACGTAAACCCAGCGTAAAGAATTTTGGTTGCATTTATTTTCCAACACAAATTAGGATTTGTGCTGGAAAGTTGGCCAAAGTAAGCCAAAGTAACACTTTGCTCTACTTTACCGTACTTTGCATCAGAGGGCATTCCATGGCTAGTTCGCAGGCTATTTATAAAGAAAATCCTCAATACTGGGCTGTACACCTGTACCATCTTTACAACTATGTTCTTCTTCATCAGGTTATACCTGACAGCTGGTGGGGGTTTATTATTGCCCTGATCTACAAAACAGGAAAGAAGTCATTACCGTCAAACTATTGGCTAATAGTTTTGTTAGCTGAAGAAGCAAAATACTTCACCAAACTTTTGCTGGCCGAACTAATAGAATGGGCAGCGCAACACTTGCTGGTCCAGGTGAACCAAACAGGTATCGTTAAAAACACAGGAACAATTATAAACATCTTAGTGCTCACCCTCCTAATTGGCAAATCCAGGTCTTGCTCTCAAAACCATCACCTTTGCTTTGTGGATTTCTGCTCCGCTTTCAACACAGTACAGCGCAACATCCTTTGGCGCAAGCTCACAGGCTGGGGAATCTCTCAAACACTCCTTAGAATGATCCAATTGCTATATACCAATCCATTGACATAGGTAAGACTGTGCTCCAGGTCAACCGTCTCAAGGAAAATTTACACGAGTGACGGTCTGAAGCAAGGATGTGTCCTTGCCCCATTCCTGTCCAACCTGTACTTGGCAGAGCTAACAACAACTCTTAACAAAGTTAACTCGCATGCACCTACACTGACCGGTTTTAATGCTTCACACATGCTGTATGCTGACAATCTAGTTCTGAGCAGCTATACGAAGGTTGGCCTGCAACGGCTAATTCATGCGACAGCAACATACACAGCAAAGCATGGGCTCTAAGTTAATATTAATAAAACGAAAACTTTGCGAGTCACCACAAGACGATACCCACCACCAATGTTGCATCTAGAAGATTCATCCTTGGAATCAGTGACAGAGTACAAGTACTTGAGAGCGATCTTTGACTCAAGCGGCACACTCGCTAGGCACTGCGCGTGATTCAAAGAAAAAATAATTCCCAAATATCAGCTTTCTGTTCCTTGAGGAACACCTTAATGGGCTTGTCTCTTCAACCACTACTGCTATTAATGGTTGCAAAAAATATGTTCCCTCAATAGCATATGGAGCTGAAGCTCTGTGGGGGATAGCAAATGCAACGTCTGGCATCTATTGGCGGATATTCAGCCTCCCGCGGCATACTTCCCCAGCCTAAATAAGCCTTGAATTTGTATTACGGAGGCAGAACCCAACTAGCCTTGGTTCTTACTTAAAAACTTGCTACAAACTGAACAAGCATTTGCAATGCAACAGGTCTCGCATTTTTTTGAGAGTTACAGCTATTGGTGCTGTAATGGAAATGTTTTTTTTACTTATGTGACAGAGTGCGTGAGTGCGAAAGTGATAGAAAGTGAGAGATGGTATCTAGAGAAACAGTTATTTTCGTACATAAGTGAGAGGTAGAGTGAAGGAAGAAAGAATGAGAGAGAGTGAAAGAGAGTTAGAGAAAGGTAGAGTTAGAGAGAGAGAGTGTTTAGAGGTAGGTTGTTAAAGTTGGAGAGAGAATTGTGCGGTACAGTGAAGCGAGAGAATTAGATCGTGTGGTTGTGGGCAAATCACTTAATCTCCCTGTGTATACCATAAATGAATGTGACCTTGTGTAATGTAACTGGTCCTTATTTTTTCTATGACTGCACGGCAGCTGGAGGGGATGATTGTCAGCCTGTTCTGTAGCGCTTGTGCAGCATGCATGCAAACACCGACTCCCCAATGACTATCACACATAATGTTTATTATGTATACCTTGAAATAGCCTGTTGTAAAGTAGCTCTACACCACGTCTGTGTGAGAGGAACGGAAGAGGTTCTGCTGCTTCAGCTGAGTGTTAAAAATTGACATTCTTATCGCAGCTGACTATAACAAGCATTTGCAATGCAATAGGTCTCGCATTATTAAAGTTTGAGCTATTGGTGTTGCATTTGCAAGAGTTTGAGCTATTGCCATTGTAAACGACAATGCCTTTTATTTATGTGTTTCGAAAAGCTGTATGCAGTGCATAAACATGCCCTTTGTACTTATAGTCCTTGCTTACTTAAAAGGAAGGCTGGCAGTAAAAGAGGCATAGTTACTGCCAGCGTTGCTTCTCGTAAGCAACGACTGCAAGTACAAAGTGCCTGTTTACGCACCGCTTGCAGGTTTTTAAAATACAGAAATAAAAGGCATTGGTATTTACAATGCCAATAGCTCAAACTCTCGCAAATGCGCACCTGCAGAGCACCTGGAAATGTTCATAAAACCCTGTAACTGTGGTTCAATTATGATTTGACCAGCCATGGTCATTTGGCTCTATATACAATATGGGGTGATACCCCGAAACCAGTCCCAGGATGCTTGTTTCCGGTCCAAGGAGGACTCTGAGCTGACAGTTCAGGCTGAACTGTTCTCATGGGGGGCAGGGTGTAGACTAATTTGCATATGGCTGGATCCAAAGTGGGGTGGCGAAGTGAGCTAAAGAACAATGGATTTAACCCAGATCTCTTGACTATGGGTGAGTGATTGAAAAGTTTAGCACTCCATCCATCATCTTGTGGTGTTTGCTGGATATGTTCAGGACAATAAACATGAAACAACATATACAACAAAGGTCAAAATGAATGCAAACTCAAAAAATACAGTTTTCACAGCAAGGGTCAAAATCAAGGCACAATGAAAGAATATAATGCTGTACTTATTTAAGCCTTATTGCACCTGGTCAGATTCTCAACAATGGTTAAGATCCTCTTCAAAGTGCATTAGCCACCAGTAACTGCCCATCCGCAATTATGGCCTGAGCAAAAAGTCTGAGTGCATAATGAAAGGGAAGGGCAATTAGCGGCTGTTAACACCAACAGCATGTGGGCAGGAAGGCTAATCGCACCAGTTCCAATACACGGGCAAACAGGCCAGCCCTCCTGCCTTCCACATGACCCTGCTTCATGCTCTCACTGAATTCAAATAGAGGAAAATCAGAGATGCCAGTGCCATCTTTTTAAGCTTTCTAACTGAATGAGCCAATCTCAAAAATCCATACAAGGTTCAAATATATAAATGCATACTAAAGATGTACAATGATGGTGAAGATTGTTGGAAACCAGCAGTATACCGTCTTCATAAACGTTTTGAGAAGCATGCTGCTTGCATGCTAAATGTATAGGCATTGGTTCTCTTTTGCTCCATACACAGGTAAGGTACACAGAAAGTATCTTCTCAACTTTAAGGGTGGCAATGGAGATGGGGATATTACATTATGCACACGCTGTGTTGCTGTGTAGCTAGGTTCATGCCATACCAGTACAGGTCACGTGGTCCCAATCAAACCAATAACAAGTTACACTTAGTTATTTCATGCACAGGTTTTGCTGCTTAAGCACATGGCATGCATACATATAGTCACCTTACAGCGGCCTCTTTTATGTATTTTCCCTGATATTATAAACATAACAATAAGCAAGCTCAAATCCATGCAATCTTCCATACTTTGCAAAACATATATACAGTGTCTCTTACACGAAACCGCCTCAATTTGAAAAACATGGGCCACTTTTTTTATTATATGTAATTGACAAATGATGACACTTTTTTGGTGCCCGGACCTACTTTCTGCTCCAGTCAGACCCTGCTAAAAGGACACATGGGGCAAGTGCAGACTCACGAGTGCTAGTTTATGATGCTGATGGAAAATAACCTCCTCTTGGGCACTTTAGAGCACTATGTTCCGCACGGAGAAAACAGACTTCGAGGCAGTTAGGTACTGGTTGTACTGCTGTAGGAGGGGAAGTACAGCAGCGTTATTACCCCTCCATACAATGTGATGGCAACGGCTCTTCACACCAAAGATGGAATAACATCAAACTCGGAACTCCGCCTCACCACGATAAAAAGAGTCAAATATCGTATCCTGACTCCATACTATAAACTAGAATGTTTCCATATTACTTGGATTGGAGCACAGCAGGCGCCCGTCGTATTCTAGGTAAAGATGTGGCTTAGAAGGACTTGGTGAATCAAAACCACTATCTCGTGAACACATGATTCAAGAACCTTTTGATAAGATGTACTTATTCTCTGCCACGCACATATTGTACATTTACAACATGTATGTACCAGGAATGGTACTATGTCATACATTTTTATGTCTGGTCTCTTCCTGCAAAGGACTCTGGCTTCACCTTAGCATGCTGTGCGCTATAAACACCCACACAAATAAAGGATAAACATCCAGAGATGTGTTGAATGCCAACTGGCTGCTGGAGTAGGTACAGCATTAATTTGACAGCTGGCGCAACCCGTCACCAAGGTGCAGTTCAGAATACCGGAAAGCAGTGGCATTAGTAGTGCGTTGTCCGCTAAAGTCAGTGTGGGGGGGTCTGTATAATCGAGGGCAACAGAGGCCCACTAAGTGCCTTTAGGTCGCCACTCACTGCCTACTACTGTGCACTGAACACTACTTAACCTCGGTTCTGGCTTTACAGTAGGATTCTCGCCCCCACCCTGTGCCTGCCAAGCCCACCACCCATGCTGGAAGAAGCAAGGTTGCTTTTAAAAGCCTCAGCCTCCCCTTAAACAAGTCCCATCACACAAAAACTGTGCTTCGAAAGCAGACTATCTCCTGAAATGATAAAAATGAAACCGGGTTTGTGAGCTACACCTGTAGAATTCCCAAATCTGCTACTTTCAGCCCCTGTCCTAGTGTTGCACCAGGCTTCACTCTACAGACCTCTTTACCATAGGCTGCTCCAGAGGGCGCCTGCACTGCTGCTGTGTACCCCACAGAGCGAGCTTTATTCTGCTTGGAGTAGGCAAATTAATACTATCTTTCATCCCCATGTGTCTCCTGAATGCTTGATTCAGAGTCTAGGCCGCCATATCAGTCTTATCTGCGTGTCCCGCACAGAGGCTTGACTCCTAGGCGCTTTCTCGAGACGCGCGTGCTTTATAGAGTGCTGGGTGTCCCATGCGGGAAGTTCGAATAAGTTAGGTACACGGATCGGAACCAGTGCTGGACTAACATGCCCCAATCACTGTCGAGGTGACACTCTTAACATCCACCTCACAGTACACATACAGTGAACAAATCAAAAACCAGAGAAAAATCAGTCTGGAAAGAGGCCAAGGGAAGCTTCCAGCAGCTGCCAATCTGCGCAGAAGGAAAGTACTGCAGCAAGAATTCCTCCCGACTACCCTCCAGGTGACGCGCGGCATGACCCATGCCATCGCACTCATTCCCCACCCCCACCCCCCCACACGCGCTACATTATGCGCCTCCTTCCCCCGAAGGCAAACATACGGTGACGATGCTTCCCAGCAGTGGCCAAGGACTTGACTTATCGTATCCTGGGGGAGACATAGGAGGCGTGAGCTCATCTCGGCGAGAAGGTGGACGAAGGATTGGGTTCCCGCACGCAAGTCAATGCCTGTTAGAAGCCATGGCAAACCTCTGGAGAGCAGAGGCCTGTGCAGGAGGCACAGAGGCCCCCGTTAGCGAGCAACGGACGCAGGGAGCTAATTGAATGGAAGACCCACTGGGACGCAGTCAGTGCCTTTGTGGGAAACTGGGACCACGTAAAAGCACGGAATCGAAACCCGAACGCGGGAATCGAAACTAATGGTGCGCGCACCACAGAGGAGCGGGGGGGGAGCGCGGCAGCGACGCGAACACGCGCTGCTGCGCGTTCTGGCCACCGTTGGAATAGGCGCGGCAAAGGCGGGACATGCGCCCGCCTTGACCAATCGCGTGCCGTCCCCATAAAAAAAACGGACGCTCCAGCCAATGTGGGCTTCTGAAAACAAAACCACACGCACGAGCGTGTAGGTCGTTTTCAGAAGCCCTTTCTAAAGGTCTCGCGCTGCGCGAGCAGGGCTGCGCACTGCAACGCTAGGCGCGAGACCTAAAAAGGGACACATTTAATTGTTTTGGTTCGGCTTTAGGCTGCATCTGTAAGGTCACTTTTGTGGCAGAATTACTTGTGTGAGCACCCTGAGGCTAAACTTACAGCCCCCGCCCCACCCCCTCCCCCCCCCAACTCCAGCCCTCTCCCCTGCCCCTCTCCCTTCCTCCCCCGGCAGGCACGGTGATTAATGGCTGCAGGGACAGCCTTGTGGAAGAATTGAAGCACAGACTGGGGCAGCTGCGCACAGGCAGCAGAGAGGGAAAAGGCAAAAAGGAAAAAAGTACAGATACAACGGAGACTAATACTTCCAAGCTTCTGGAGCCAAAACTCTTGGACCAAGGAAATTTCTGTTTCTTAAATAAAGCAGCCTGGGTCACTTTTTTCCCCCCAACAACTTATCCCAAGTCACCCTCCCATCTCACAAACACCAAAAAGCGGCGTCACATTGGCTTGAGAAGAACACAGAGACAGACGGTTTACTCCTTGTCCATAACAAGATGAATAGTAACAGCAGACTGTGAGCCATACAAGTGGAGCCATACAAGTGGAGACCAACAAAAACAACACCCCTCGTCCCCGTATTCCACACAGTATGTTATGCGCCCCCAAAAAACACGCTGGACCCTGCAGTGCAGATCTATGTATCACAGAAGGCAATGCGACCATCAAGTTAATAGTCGATGGGCCCTTGATCCAGTCTCGTTAAATGCTCCGAGACCCCTTTGCACTTCGAAGATTTTTACATATTTCATTATTTGCTCTTTTTCTACTCAGCCGATCCCTCGTAATCGCAGAGCATCTCATCCTCCAATACTGCAGCCCTTTATTCTCCCCATATCACCTTGGCTTTCTCGAAACTGGACTCCCCTCTGATCCTTGTGTCTTCTACCCCGCCTCGTCTTTCCCTCCGCTCTACCATCCTGCCAGAAGAGCCTGCCCGTATCACAGGTTTCTCCGAAGTCGCTCTGCTATTCTTCGTGGGCCATCTACAAAGACATATCACGGGAGCCTGAAATCCCCTTGTAGAAGAATGTAAGCACAGACTGGGGCAGCTGCGCACAGGCAGCAGAGAGGGAAAAGGCAAAAAGGACAAAAAAACAACAAAGGTGAACTGAGGAAAGATGGAGCCTGCCCCCGACTGACAGACAGTCATTCTGAGCACCCCGGGGCTGCACAGCCAATGCAGTGACCACCAGAGAGAGGCGAGCTCGCCACTGCGCCCCTTTCCAAACTTACTTCCCGAAGAGCAGTGCAGGTATTCCTGCAACAACGTGAAAAGACAAACATTTGCATTTCCGAACTTCGTGGGTGTCCGTAGGCATGGAGGCGGTCGCATGGATGGCGTTACTTGTAACAACATTGAGAAGACAGACAAAGTAAGGCGCGCACATGCACACACTTTTATGGAGCAAAACGCCAGGGTGCAGAGGGAGCCACGAGCAAAAGTGCAGGTTTTAACACAAGCCTTTCCTGAAGCTGAAAAAGAGGGATTGGCATTGTAAATATAACAAGCATTTACAATGCTATAGGTGTCGCAATTGCGAGTTTGCAACCTATGGCATTGTAAACAAGAGTAAACAAATAGAAAAAAATGGCGGGCCACTTTTTTTCCCTTCTATTTGTTTACTTTTGCTACAATCGCGGCATCCACGCTTTACTTTAACCATGTTAAAAGTGAAGCGCGGGTGCCGCGATTGCTGCAAAAGTAAAGAAATAGAAAAAAAAATCTATTTCTTTACTTTTTCAACAATCGCGGCACAGTGTTGTGTGGAGTGCCATATCCGACCCGCTAACACCCAGGTGCATGATTATATGACTCTAGCTTTAACAACATTACAGGCTGCATCACTCCGAGCCTTATCTCTCACCCAAGCTGATTTTAACAGAAGCATCAGTTCAGCAGCCAAGAAACTATCTTTCCTCGCCAACAAAGTCTTGCTGTCAAAAAGATCACATGCATAGATGACAATGGGCTCATGTGGCCTCCTCAAGTCACAGCCATATTTAGGAGAACTGTTTGGGTGAAGGGCAAAGCTCAAGCTGCTGATCGGCTGGGCACTTTTGCCACCTTATGCAACTCTCCTGCTTGGCTGAGACTAACTACGGTGACTGCATGCCGGCTGTGCCAATATGCAAAGGAAGACATTTGTCACATTGAATGCATCTGCCCAGCACTGAAGGGAGAGTGAAAGAAACGTTTGAAACACCACTTCCAAAGGAATGGGATTTGCATGTGTCGACATGCAGTAACAGCCTGCTTTCAAGGAGAGGATTCAGTGCTGTATTCTTAAATATTTCCATGTCAACAGACTTGAGGAAAATGTAAGGCACTGTATTCCTCAGCCCAGGGGTAACTTAAAGCTGCTTCTCATTGCTCTTGTCATACCACTCATAATTAGCTGGGACTAGCCAGCCCCAAAGATTTACTAACTTTTCTCCCATAATTCCTCCGTGACCTGTGTATGATATGTTTGTCCTCTGACATTCTGGGTATAGTATTTAAATGTGTGCAATGATTACAGTACTTTTTTTCCCCAAGTAAAATCAGTATCTGGTCAATTAATTATTAATTGATGTTATTTGCTTGAGTGAGTTCTCAATCTCTACTCCAGAAAACCTCCCTGTGTAAATCTTGGCCTGCTAGACTTCACTCACTACCTAGAGTGCCAAGTTTTTAAGGGATGTACTTGTTTCTCGGTTTCGCGTCAAAAGGTTCATCAGTGGTAAGAGATTCTCATTGTTACAGTCTGAGCCCAGTAAACACTGATTGCCCTGGAACTCCTGAAAATGTTTTCACGGGTGTGTTACACAAGACACTGAATGAGGGTGAGAAGGAAAGAGTCAGAGTAAATACAGAGTGAAAAAGTAAGTCTGACATGGGTTTTTGGTGGTGGCGAATGAGCAAAATGTAGTGGGGGTCACTTCGCAAACCACGGTAGCACCCCCAATCCGGCCATCCCCATCTCAGACCTTGCCTATACAAACCACCAATACCTTCCACTCAATGCTAAAAAATCTACTGCCTGTGCTAATCCCGGGAAAATAAAACATGTGTGCACTGTGCAACCTCTTTGAAACTCTTGTGACTGCAGCATTTATTTTACATGGGACTTAAATAGCTCCTTTCACTATCCTTATTTTAGAAGGCACCTTAATGTGCTTATATAAAATTACTGTTCGTTGTATTCATTGCTTTTGTTCTTCCCAAGTTTAATGAAAGTGCTAGATAGCTGTAGTTTCGCTCTCTTTCCTATTACATCCCAGACAATGCTATTGGGTAGGTTTGGTGGGGCAGGAGTCAATTCAGGTAAGTGTTTAGCGGTCAGTGTTCCCTCATTTCTCTCTGCTCTATTTCAATTAAATGAAAGGCCCAGCTGCTACAAACCTTTCTTTAAGTATGGGTGAAACGTTAGTTCCGAATGCCAGATTTAGTTGACGTGCACAAGTATTATACTGCACATGGCGACAATGGTTTTTTCACATAGTCTATTTTCTTGAAGAATTTTCCCTCTTAAGTTTTTTGCAGGCAAACTCTACAAGGGACAGTTTTGCTAGGTATTTCGCAAACATATTTTTTGTGCTTTTATGTGCTTATTTTCACATCTTCTGAAACGTCACACCATTTACTAAAATAACATTAAAACTTTGGGATGATTGTAAAGGCTAATTCCTTCACCTGTATCCATTCTTTCTTTTTTTTTTTTTAAATAATTTTATTTATAATTTTCAGATAACAAACATAATGCAGTACAAGTGTCATATGTCATACAAGATATGCAAATGTGGTCCATATCATAAATTTACATCAACCTTGCGGTTTGCAATAAAGTTGGTCCTGGAAGCTCGGAGGGTGATACATTACATTCACCCCCACAGGCTGTGTAGGAGTGTCATGACTTGTCTGGGTGCCCCCCCCCCCATCCTGAGTGTTCAACAAATATTAGCAAAGTGGCTGCCATATGTCCAGTGGCCTAGAGGCGGGGGTGTCCATTCTGTATCCATTCTTTCTTCAATATTTTAAGACCCTGCCTATATTTCTGTTAGTTTGGATGATACGCTAGGTAGGAGTTGGCAGAGAACTTCACACTGTCTCATTGTGAATGAATTGATTCATTTTCTGTCAGCGCACATTACCAAATGGATAATATTAATGAACTCTTAGGACCTGATTCCCAAAGGACCTCCGCACTCGTGGTGGAGGCTCCGCAGTCGTGGAGGAGATTTTGCCCCAAAGTGCGGAGACTCCCCATGATTTTGGGACATCCGCCACGAGTTAGGAGGCCTGTTATGAATCAGATCTTAGATCTTAGGCAGAATAGCGATTCATGGCACAAGCCATGAGTTATCCAATTGGATCACACGCAGGTGCCA
Source organism: Calotriton arnoldi (assembly GCA_963921515.1). Classification (NCBI taxonomy): domain Eukaryota; kingdom Metazoa; phylum Chordata; class Amphibia; order Caudata; family Salamandridae; genus Calotriton; species Calotriton arnoldi. Next base: position 3,597,813 of record CAWUFW010000237.1, on the reverse strand, counting down.
AATTCAGAATTCTGCACATTACCTACTGAAGCACACTTTCTTCCAAGAGACAAGCTGAAGTAATCCGAAGGCCCATTTCCAATCATCAGCACTATATGCACCGCTATGGAATCTTCTCTTAATACATAGAACTAAAGCTACAAGGTTGATTCTGAGATTTTGGATTGTACTGCTGAATATCGACGCCAACAATATTGTGGCATACTAACATCGAGGATAGAATATCGAGTGACAAAATAAGGAAAGGTAAGTGCATATAGGGAAGTATAGATTTACTATTCCTAACGCCATATCTACATACCAAGAAGATATATGTACCACGGTGCACTTTATCTGCATTATGTATATAAGGTTTTATTCTGGGTTTTTCTTACTGCGTGTGGCATTATTTTAACTCTTATCAAATATGGATGTATTGTACTACATGTTTTATATGCCCTTACTTTGCTTTTATGGTTGTTTTACTAACACAATAAAGTTATTCTGAACTGAAATATGTACCACATAGGTACTTATATGTGGAGTTATGTTTAGAAAATCTAGACTTACCTGTTGATATCTTACTTTTGATATTCTGTCCTATCTATACTGTTGATTTGATATTCAGGCTATACACCGTGGTTCTGTGTTAGCAAGTGCTTCCCTGTTATTTTTCGAGGTCTGTGAAGAGCACAGAAATTCCAGAATGGTGAATATTCAATGTTAACAATGTTAACCAAAGTTATCTCCATATCTCAAAGGAAAATATTCACCTCAGGTGAAATTATTTTTTTATTTTCTCAGCAAGTGCTTCTTTGACTGGGGAGCAATGTGCTGAGTTACCTTAAACATAAATCAGACAAGCAATCTCTCTGGGCTTTCCATTCCTGCATATTAATTCACTTGTACCTGTCCCTGCATGTCTTTATGCTAAATGATTGTTTCCTATAAAGGGACTGCCAGACACTGTGGATCGAAGCTAATAAGACTGCATCATGTGTGAAATTAGATCTAGTCTGGTCCGGTTTCAAGTCTTTTGTGATCAGATTGTTACACCTAAAAAATGTGAGCTTCTTCAGTGAAAACGCGGAAATTTTCCTATTGAATAACATGGGTTTACACCAATCCACTATTAACAGAGAAAGGTCCTTTTAGTTCCTGTCCTCTTTCATTTTAAATTAAGGCACATGCATGGGCATCTCCCTTAAACAGCTACTGCTTATATGCATGGACGTCAATTCAGCAAAATGCCTGGGGTAGCGGAAGTGACATCACACGCCGTTTGACCTTAACTTTCACTCAACATGCATGCTTAAACTTACACCCACATTCAGACATGCACGCACTCTCACTCACATAATCCCACTCTCACCTGCAAGCACGCATACAAATAATGTATTTTTACTTACCTCAGCTGCTAAGTAAGGTCATATTCCAGCTAATTCTACTCCAATTTTTCCACTAATAGTGAATAATCTAATATTACTCTGAATCCAAGTTCTTCTCTGGGAGTGCACTGACACTGACTATGTAAGGACTATTTAAGGACTGTGCAGAGGAAGACAGATGTGGAGGTCATACTTAGCATACCCTAGATTAAGAGGAACATAAAATATCAATGACATCACCAAAGCATGTTGCCAAAATCCTACCAAGCCAAATGAGTAATATGATATTTCACAAGCCGAGAAGCAAACACAGGGGCTTTCTTTGATTTGATCATATTGTTTAGCTCCCTAACATTTCAAGACAAAATGGGGAAGCCCAACCCAATATTATGTCATTCATCCATTAATCCACTTCTTTATCACCTCCCCCACCAACATTTTTTGTGTCTCAGGTTGCGGTTCACAATGCACATGATTCTCTTCACTTCCCGCCTGCTGTGCAGTCAGATAAACATGCGTAATAAAATTCCTCAGTTACTACTCTCTACCCACATCAATACCTACACAGAAATCCCGAACTCTGTCTTTGATGTATATATATATATATATATATTACTCATCTTGACCAAACGGGTGACAACAGATGATACCCCTCCCGAGCCTCGTATTTCTGCCTACCACTAAAATTTAGTGTTTTTTCTGAGTGTCTGTAAGTATACCGACACCTACAGCTTCTACCACACACCTTAGCGCGTGTGTAGGATAATCACAATTCACGTGGCGTGTTCTTTTGCCACTCACTTTTCACTCACCCGGTCCTGAAGAAAGCCCTGTATACCCGTCTTTTTATGGGCTGAAAGATGTAGACCACTTTAATAGACAACTAGGAGAAAATCCCTCCATTAGTTGCACCACCAGTTTTTAACTATATCCTGGGCCGTCACTAATAAATATAGCAGGCAAGGATTCCCAGAGATATTTTTAACCCACATTATTTCACACAAATCACACCACACCTGCTCCGCTGTAACCAGGCGTCGTAGCACAACCGGGGAGCATTGGGCCACCCGGTTGGGACCCCAATGATGAAGCATGACACCAACCAGGTTGGTGTGTGAGGGGCCTTTTAAAAAAACCTAATGGGTCCATGAGATAGCTTACCACAACAGTGAGTTTCATAAGTTCTTCAGTGGGTTCGTCCACATTGTTTAGATTATAATTGAACTGGGGACAAGGACGCACCCATTTATTCCCTCGCTCTCTCCTTGTTTTGCACATATATATATATATATATATCTATATATATATGAATGTGTGTGTGTAATATATATATGTGTGTGTCTGTGTATGTGTGTGTATATATATATATATATATATATATACACTGAAATAAACAAAGGTTAAAGTGATGTTATTGATAGGTGAAAGGGTCAGATTAAATGTAACATTTTAAACCAAAAAAAACACTGACATTCAACAGCCATAGATATTTCAAGTAACTCGAACACCCGGCATGCACAGTGTTGTCATCAATGATGTCAGATCGTTTGTCATCAGTAATGTTATCAATGATGATGTCACAGAACATTCTGCGAGTGTTGTAATATGTGAAGTCATGCGTGGCAGAGGGTGGGCCGCAGTCCTGGTCTGTGCCCAGTGCCCCGCAGGCAGCCAACCCCACGGCGCGCTCACCCGAAGGCCGTGTACGGTTGGCCACAGGTCCTTTGCCTGTTCAAGGCAAACCACAGCAGACACTCAGACCCCGGTGCCCCCTTTTTTTTTTTTTTACATTTTTCTGATCCCACGTGTGTCCCACAGGAGCAGCGTGGCCCCCTGCGCGCATGTGGCACTTCTTTGGAACACCTCTCCTGCCCCTTATAGCTTTTTTATTTTCAGGACACTGAGATTAAGTCAGCGGATGCAACATTTCTCTTCAAGCTGTGGCCAGCCAATCAGAGCGCAAGCTCCTACTGAAGTTCACTGGAGCCTGTTGCTCCCACAGGAGCAAGGCAGCCGACAGGATAAAAAAGCCCCTTCAGCCAATCAGATCGCTCTATTATTTGAAGTTGCGTCATTGCAGCACTTTTGCGAACCTCCTGTGAACCCAACCATCCAGATATACAACGTATTTGAAGCTTAATTTCTCAAAAACTATAGAACGAATTTACACCAAGTCAAGAAAAACATACTTTTTGGACCAACATCTAGCTTTCTGCCAAATTTGGTGTTATTCTGTTCAGCTATTTCCACGGTATTGCTCGTCAAAAGCTGAGGGACTTCACATCGGGAGGAGAACGGAAACCAGCATTAGGTACACTTGTGGGCGAGACCTTTGACGAATGTTTGACTACAAGGCTCCCCTCTCTCATCTCCTCCATGGGGTATTATTGTCCCAAATTAGGTACCACTATGCCAAGGAAAAATACCTTATTGGGCGCAACCAGTGATTAGCACCTGATACTGTAAGAATGCATGTGCACTAAGTTAGTATATGAGCATTAAGACAGGTAAATAAATAGGGATAAGCAGGGTTCTGGTCCTGAGGAAAACCCCGGACCCCGAAGTGGGCCTTTTCGGGTCTGAAACATGTTGACCTAAGTGGACAGGAGCTGCATAATTTTAATCATCCCTTCACCACTGTCTTAATAAAAGTAGAGTTAGTTGATAGGGATTTTTAGTTGGATTCCCCATTTCCTGAATCTTCCTTGGGAAGTCCCTTAGCCTTTTGGACGATCCTCTGCTCATTTTACTCCTGAGGGTGAGCTCTAGCCACTAGGAGCCGTTTTAGCAGACCTTCTCACCTCCAAAGTGGTGTAATCTACAGGGAGCTGGTTCTCCTGACTCCCAGAACCTGCCTTTCTCCTTATCTTTGTCTCTGGGTGCAGAAGTCCAGGGCTTTCCCCCAACTGGTCCTCAGGGGGTGTAGGGGAAACAGCTGCACTGGTCCTTAGGGAGACTCACTGGTCCTGGGGTCAACTGGGACAGAGCCCTTAGTCCCTTGATGGGCATCAGGGCGTTCCTCCTTCCACTTGTCCATGGCAGCCCCAGGATCCAGCAGTGCAGGGCAGTAAAACACCAACCAAGAGAGTCCCCCCTTGTTTTTAAATGGAAGTGGAAGATTCCAGAAGCAAGGCACTCCGGCCAGTCTTAGGGTACCACGTCACCTCTCCACCCCTGTCCCAACCTTTCTGCACAGCATGCTGGGACTGTTCACAATGGTGTCATCCAGGAGTCACTAGTCACATTTCTCCTGGGGGCCTCAGCTCTTCCCCTTGCTGACATTACTGCCAGGGTCTTTCTCACCAAATCTTCAAAGGGGAGCACCGTCCTGTGTTGGTTCCAGAGGTCTGGCCTCCTCCATTTATTCAGTGCTCCCTGGTACAGTGTGACAGCTGACTGATTGATGCAGATTCTTCAGCCACACCCATTTTCTCCTCAGGAGCTTAGGAGCTGAGTAAAGCACTGTTAATTGCTCTCTTTGTGTGGAGAGGCCTTTGCTCCTGATGCTGGAGAGAAATGTAATTAACTTGGCACAGCAGGGTGACAAAAGACCTGGGCTCTGATCCTGAGCCGAGCCAGAGAAATATGACAATTCTGGATGATCCATAAGTTGTAACAATATCTTTTTTTGGAACTTACAGATTTGATTGTCCTGCATAGGTTGCACCCCATTTTGATATGTCACTAGACTTTGTAGAGCAAAGGGCAGCAAAACTGCACTCTAACACAGTTTCCCCCATGTGTATAATAAAGTGTTTACAGACAAAACAGTAGGGGCCAGATGTACAACCATTCATTTTTGCGAATCGCAAATTGCGTCAAATTGCGACTCGCAATTTGCGACTCGCAAAAATGAATGTACAACAGTGTCTCAGATACGGTTTGCGATTCCCAATGGGGTCGCAAATTGCATGCCTTGTGCATATTAATGAGGCTATCGCAATTTGCGACCCCATTGGGAATGGCTGGCACTCCCAGGGATGGTGGCCTGCTGGGGTCAGCAGACCACCATGTCTGGGACTGCTTTTAAATATTTTAAATAAAGCAGTTTTTTTTTCAAATACAGCCCGTTTTCCTTAAAGGAAAACAAGATGCATTTAAAAAATAAAAATGAAACTTTTCAGTTTCATTTTTTAAGGGCAGGCAGTGGTCCCTGACTGCCCTTAAAAAATAATTGCGCATGCAGTCCCAAAGAGGAAGGGGTGGACCCCTTCCCATTTGCGAGTGCTTTACCACCCTTCTGAGTAGGGTGGTAAACTGCGAGTGTTTTGCGACCGCAATTGCAGCCGCAAAACATTCTTACATAGCTTTTGGAGTCGCTATTAGGAAGGGATGCCCTTGGAACGCCCCTTCCTAATAGCGAGTCGCTAACCCTAGTTTGCGAGTCGCTAATTGATTAGCGACTCGCAAAATAGGGTTGGTACATGTGCCACACATTTTTTGCGGTCGCAAACGGGCCTAAAACCTCTTTGCGACCGCAAAAAACGGTTGTACATCTGGCCCTAAATCACACTGATTTTGTCTATCAGTGTACATCAACATTATAAGTCCTACCCCAGGTCAATATCTAATCCTGCAGAATCCCCTGTGCGCCAGGCTATCTGTGCACAATTACCGGACTGCGCGCGACAGTAGTCTCACACGCACAGCCCTCACATGTGTGCACACACGTGTCTACATGTGTTCATGCGTAACCAGCCGAGTGCCTCTTATCCTACCTGCGTCGCCTTGCCTTGTCTCAGAAGGTGGACACTGACAGTAAACAAGTGCAGTCCATTTGCCATGTGATTACCATAGGTGAGACACATGTAGCGAGACTCATCCACAGTAAAAAGTCTAAAACCGGGTGATCCAAAAAGCAAATAATCCGGGCGTACTGAATGGGCGGAACCCAATTGCAACAATTTAGTAAATCTAAAAGTTTTTTTTAACATTGTTCAAATTTAGCTGCAAAGTTTTTTGTTGGTTTTTTTTTCATAGTAACTAGCCAGGAAAACACTGCAATGAAGCCAGAGCTGTTTGCTGCGACGCTGTTCAAGATGTCCTATCCAGGTGCGACTCCTTCCAGCCTCAGTAATGATTACTAAATGAAAGAAAACATTTACCATTTACCGCTTTCGAATCTGAAGACGTTTATTACTGATTAACCACGAAAGTTATAATGCAATGGAGTAGAAAGGTCATGACGTGCCACAACCTCAACATTCCAGATGGGAATCAAAACACACGTTAACAAAAGTACTCCGGTGTCAGAACACATTTACGATCTGCTTTCGTTGGCCTTTAGGCTCAGTAATTTAAATCAACATCTCAGGTATTTTTAGGGAGTGGGACGGAGACAGAATATATTTTGAAGAGGGGAAATGTTCGCAATTGTCACAGGAATGGATTTGTTTTCATTTCTCTGGTTAAACTGTTTTCAGTCTGTTTCCGACCAAGGCGTTCTTCCTTAACCCGGAGTGGAGCGCTGAGGCAGAGGCCGGAGGAGGAATGGCGCCATATCTGGAGAGTTGGGCCGTACTATTCACAAATAGCGAGAGAAGTGAAGTGCAGTTTTTTGGATCTGTTATTTGCTTCTTGTTAGTTTTTTAATAGAGAAAATTCCCTAGTACCATTTCCTCGAGTTTTGAAAATGACGACATCTGAATCGATGCCTACTTCTTGTTGGTGCTGAAAACACGCAAGGCCCATATTTGCATATAGGGGTGTGCAAAGTTTATTTTACGCCAGTGAAGTTTTGCAAAGTTCCCAATTTTCGCACTTCCTGAAGTATGTGAAGGTTCCAGGCTTATATCTGCCTTTGCAACCTTTTTCAATGCAATGCGTGATATTTTTTTACTGTAATCATCCCCAGCGAAGACGGTAACTGCATGCAGACTCTTTAGTGACAAAAATTGCTGGACGAGTCGACACTTTCACGCATGGGTAAAAGCATACAACTTTGTAACTTTATGATGTTTGTAAAGTTTCCATAAAACTTCTTCAACATTGCAAGAAAAAATACCCTTTGCAACTTCTCGAACCCCTGCATAACACTCGAGTATTCACAGATCAGACGGGTGTGACATATGAAAGATGGAAGAAAGACATGAAATACAAAATAAAAGAATGAACAAAAGATTTGTAGAATAATTTAAGTTTACCAATCTCTTGCCCAAATTTAAGCTCAACCAGGAATCATAGATCATGGATCCGCACCAAATCAGTCCATCTTCCACAGTCTGTACTTGGGAACCACGTCAACTCTATGCCAGTTAACAACAGACTGAACCCCTGGTGTGCTTTAATAAGGAGTGAGAACCCACATTGTTAAATAATAGCCTATAGGGTCAGTTGATGTAGTAGGCAAGGTCACAATGTGAGTTATGTCATAGTTGTGGTCAGACATGCTTGCAAGGATAGGTTCCATCTCTTGGACAGTAATAGTCCATCTTGGTGCAAACTGCTGCCGTTGAGCAAATCAGTGAGAAAAATATTAAGGGAGGAGAAAAATAAAGTTTATTTTGAAGACGTAAATTGTCAATGAGTTGGCTGCAATTGGTGCGGTCCTTTAGAGAATGCACAGTCTCCGTATTTGACCATTCTGGCTAGCTAGCGACCTGCTTTCAAATTTAATAAAACATACAAAGTTAGGTGGAGGTGAGCAGGCACGAATATGCTGCCTTTTTTGAGTGACCACTCACCTGCTTCTCTCCATGCTGCAGTGGCACTAGGTGGATGAGAAGCACTTGTAAACTGGAAATAACAAGGACATTTGGGTTGCCTTTCCTCTTCTAAGAAGCTTGAGTACTTTAAAACTATGGCTCTGCATCAGGACACACTGGCAGAGGGCTTGCCTACAATATGAGCTTAAATCTGTGATTTACTTGGCGACCCAGGTAATGGATATCTTGAGGTTCTGGGAATATCTACTTATCTATCTGTCTGTCTGTCTATCTATCTATGGGGCATTTCTAGCATTTGGGGATACCCTTGGCATGCATAATTGTGGTCATCCTAGACATATTTTGATCCCTCCTCGTAGACCTGGGGGTGCTCACTGACATAATTGTGCTCGTAACCGGTATAATGGGTGTTATGAAGGAATAATGGGGCATCCTGAACTCTGGCATATTAGGGAATGGCTCGTGCATACAGGGTACATCTTTAGCATAACAGCCGCCACCCTTGCATAATGTGTGCTTCACTATATACTGGTAGCCCTAACTAGTGTATTAGGGGTGACTCTTGCATATCGGTGAATTCTAGACACAGGCATATTGGGGGAGCTCTAGAATATTGATGGAAATCTTGGCGTAAAGGTGGTCGTCTAAGGCATGTTCTGTGCCCTGATGAGCATATTGTGGACCCTGACTGGCGTAACATCCTCCCTCCTTGGAACAATGGGGGCAGGTCTGGCACAATGAGGCGGTCTAGACCTGTCAGACTGGGGACATCCTTGACAAAATGTGGCCAACCTAGGTATAGTGTGCGCCTCCCTCAAATGTAGCTTATAAATCTTGAAAAATGATAGCAGGCATTAATTATCCCGGTTATTTGACCTGCCTGTAAAGCAGACGGCTTTGTTTCAAATTTTGGAGGAAACTGGGCTGCAGGATGCACCGCTGTGCACGTTGTTTCGAGTTTTCGGGAAGATGAACTCTCGAGTTTCTCAAAACCCTTCATCGGCAGTGGGTGGGTGGCTCAGCGTGTTAGGCACGTAAACATATTTCATGAGTGTCCCTTCAGCACTGCCTGTAAAACCGGTGGCTGTCAACCTTTTTGAAGAAGTGTGCTGCAAAGGACAACTTTGGCCCTATTATTTCGACTTATGGAGTCACCACTCCTGCAGGGATGTGCACCAAGCCGGAGGCTACGGTAAGTAAGTCAGTTTACACGCCTGAGCAACTTCTCCAGCCCGTAACTTTTACAGCAGCAAAGACGTGAATCGCGTCATTTAAATCAATCATTAGCACGAGACGACAGGCAGATGCTTCTCTTGAGTTCACTGCCCTCCGAACGACGCCTCACCAGATGGCAGCGGACAGTCAAGCGCGCGCTTTTCAGAAAGAAAACACAGCCTGTATCAGCGCGTGACCCGGCATTGCTCTGCTGGGTAATAAAAAGATATCTGTCTGCACGAGCTGGGGCCTTGTGGGTGTGACGTCTCAGCACGCAGCGCAAGCCCAACAGTGCTCCTTGTCCTCAGAGCCGTGGCGCCTTTTCCCGTGACCCGTCTCAAGCCACAGCTGGAATGTGCGTCCTTTCCGGGAATCTGCCCCCGTTGGACACTCCATGTTTGTTTCCTTCACGGCCATATAAAGAAGACATTTTCTGATTGAAGTTGTCCAACCCCTTTACTCTTTCAGTTAACAACTAGTTTCACTTTTCCTATCACAAAATTTACCGCTTTAAATAGAGTCAAATGAGTCGGTAGTCAGAGCCACGTTATTAATAGAATTGCAAGATTATTATTTGTAGTAGCAGTAATCTGTTCTGGCTTAATTGGTTGCAAAGGTTGCATTTTAAGATATCCTGTGGGGTTAAGACGCCAGATGCAGAGAGTTTTGTGTGCCCCCTAAATCTCAGGGAATAATAATAATGCTAAGATAACTCTGGTGGTTAATGCACTCGCTGGAGAGATCTATGTTTTGACTACTCACAGTATTGACTCAAAGTAGCGTGGAGGGTTAACACGTGTCATGCCAAGCACATCTAAAACACGCAGATGACAGATTTTTGTTTTATGTAGATAGGTAATGGGGTTACCACTTTTGAGACAGAACTTCTTTTGTTACATGCCGTTCATAAATTGCAGTCCTTCTAATGTAGCTCAGTGAGCTATGAAACTGCATCAAGGACCTGAACGCAAACTGCAAGGCGTGGGTTTAGAACCGTAATGTTTTTTTCTTAATCTATTATGATAAGGCTGCTTTAAAGGGTTTCTTTGAGTAGGATTGAAGTCCTATTAGTGCAGACAACCCCAAGCACTGTGTTATGTTTTCAATCCTGGGTTTGTTTGTTTTTACGGCAATGCACTCTTTACATATAATCCTTAACAATAAAGACGATGTGTAACTCCTGCACCGTGAAACCCTCATTGTCTTATGTAACATCCTGTACATTGATTTACATACGCAAACAATTTATTGTACGCATGTGATGTAAAGCCCTCTGACACTCTACATTTAGATTAGTGCCGCTACAAAAGAATGAAATAAATAAAATTAGTAAGTGCTATTTAAATTGTTATTCATGTAAATACTCGTGCAGACAGACACATCTGACATTCATGCAGAGTCTGCATAGCTCCTATCTACAGGGATTGAACAGAGTTAAAAACCTGCCTCCAAATCATAGTTTCTCTTAAGTACTTCTGAAGTGATAACAAGCTGTGTGTCTTTGTTTCCCCTCCATAGCATTGGCATCTAGGTGTTCGGCTCCAGATGGCTCTCAGCTTGGATCAAAAGGAGGGGTGATGGCTCTTTCAATTCTGCCTTTGTTTTGGGCCTGCTCGAGGTGAAAATGATAAAAAAACGCTTGCCGCCTGCATGTTGCTGCTCCTAGCAGAAAGCAGAAAACGTGCACGTGTTGCTGAATTGTGTCCCGGTTATGGCAAATTACACAAGGACAAATTCAGCATATTTCAACAGGGCCAGACAGGTCCCCAATGTGGCTCAAAAATTGCTGCCAGATTTGGGATCCGGCGGGTTCCCCCTTTATTCCAGCACTGGTAGCAATATTTGTATTAGCATTATGATTGTTGTTATTATTTGTGTTGGTATTAGAGTTAATTATAATAACAATACTACTACTACTAATAATAATAATACTATAACAGTTGTAGCAGAGATTCTAACCATAATTTGATATATGCTAAATATAAGCCCACTTAAACACTTTTAATAATAATAATAATAATAACAATAATATTAACCCCTTCCCTGCGGGGGTAATTCTCCACGGGTGCGGATGGGGCGGGGGTGAGCTGCGGTGCTGGTGACGAGACCAGCTCGTCATGAGTCACAGTGGAGCTGTGCTCATGACGAGCTGGTCTCGTCACAACCCCGCCCACTGATTAATTCTCCCGCACAGGCGGGGGAATTAATCCGCGTGGGCGGAGCGCAGCCGTTATGACGAGACCAGCTCGTCATGAGCACAGCTCCACTGTGACTCATGACGAGCTGGTCTCGTCATGAGCACCGAAGCGGTTAATGAGTTGAACACAATAATAAAAATAATAATAATAATAATGTTGTTAGGTACTAAACTGTGTTTCAAACAACTTATTTTAATAGGAAACGTGTGTGAAAGGACACTTTCCTAGAGATGAGCTTTAAGGGCCCTATCAAACTGTGTAGAATGAGTGAGTAATCCGAATGACCCCAACCTACTCATGGGGGAGCAAGAATTGCCTTCTTAGAGAAAAACATGAGGAAAATAAGATAAAAATGGATGGCTCCAATAGTTGCATTTTACATCTCAGTGCCAGATTTGGAATTTAGCAGAACAGGGTCACAAATGCAACAGAGTACCCTTATCACCAAACTCTGTCTGCCCACCTCACTTAGAAACAGGCTGTCCATAAGCTTTCCATTGGCTCCGTCGATGCAGAGCTTCCTCTGACGGCCGTCGGAGGAAGGACATTACTCCTGCCACCCAATTTACTGTGGAAGAGTATGTCCTTTTTTTCTGTTCCTTGCCGCCAGGTAAAAACAAATAATGCCCCCCCAACACCGGAAGATATTGTCCTAGTATGGGTTGGGGATCATACGTTTTTTGTCTAAAACAGAGTCCCACTTTGAGAGTGAGTTTGTTTATTGAAAACAAAAAAGGTTTAAAAGCTTGGTGAATGGCCATCAAAACTGGAGGCAGCTGTACACCAAACTTTTTGTACCTGGAAGGGAACTGCCATGAACGCTGTTCCTTTGAAGGTACAGAGATGACCACTGGACCAGCGGTCAGCTCTAAACCTGATGGACAGAGTACCATTGGGAGGGTGGAGGTAATGTTCTCCACCATACTGACGGACACTACTCTGTCCATCAAACTTCAAAATCGGGCCCTCAGTTGCCAGAAGAAAACAGCAGTTGTAAATGGGTTTTACACACATTTTACGTTATCTAAGTAGGACAATTGACATTGAATTCTAATATTTTTGAAAAAGTGTAAACCATATCCCTTAACTTTTACCTGTCACTTGCTTTTTTCCATCCTGTCACAAAGACGCAAGACTATCTGTCATATATTATAATTGATAATCTACTTAAGGGAGTGAGTAGCAGTGATATTGTTCAAGTTAGGCATATTTTAAGGGTTAATAAAGCAGAGCTAGGTTTAATAGATTATTCAGGCGCCGGCTTCAGACAAATAGTTGTGTTCATAAATAACATGGCCATAAAAAGCTATTAATATAGACCATCAGATGTCCCATGTAAGAAGTTGGGTTTTTGATTGAGGACAGTGAAGACCCTTCTCAAGCAACAACCACAATTCTTGTCAGGGTGAACTACAAAAGTCACTAAATTAACCTGTGCTTAACCCTCTGGTAGCTTGGCACAAAAGCAGTCAGGCTTAACTTAGAGGCACTATGCTAAGTATTTATGTAGCACACAAACATAAATAAAGTGAAAACACAACACAAGAAAACCCCCAAACCAACTTAGAAAAATAGAGAAAATGATGATAATTTGAGACCAATACATCAAAAACCCAATCAGTAGAACCGAAGATATGCAATTTCAATGGTTTAAGTAAGGAGAAAGTGCTAACTGTGAGTATCTGGTTGCGCTACACCAGGGCAAAGTCATAAGTTCAGACCTACCGCGATGGAATGCAGGCCAGATACAGGGGCCAGGTTAGTCCAGCTTAAAAGTTACCTTCTCTAAATCCATCACACAAAGTTCAAAACTTCAGGATTTCACAGGACGAGTTCAACTGATGCGAGCCAAATGTCCAGGACCTAGGGATGCACCCCTTGGAGATCAGGAACTCACTTGTGCAGAGGCCAGCAGGGCTCAGGCAGGTCCAGTTGCAGCTCCAGGCAGGTCCAATTTCAGGGCCAGTTGCAGCAGCTCTGCTGGTCAGCTACAGGGAGGCCTCTGGAGCTTCAGAACAGGAGGTCAGCCAACTGACCATTTGAGTCACTCAGGTTAGCCTGGAATGAATGGAGCAGGTCCAGTCTTCCTTCTCAGAAAACAGGTTAGGCCTCAAGCAGCAGGGCAGTCCTGTGAAGTATAAGGCAGGCCTCAAGCAGTAGGGCAGTTCTCTGGTGAACAAGACAGGCCTCAAGCAAAAGGGCAGGCCTCAGGGAAACAAGAAAAGTCCTTCTTCTGTAATATCCAGAGGTCCGGGAGTGTACTGATGAGTGGCTCAAGAGAGTCAATATTTATACCTGGTGCCAGCCTTTAAATTGGGGGAGACTTCTAGTCCACCCCCACTTCTGGTTCTGGAAAGTTTCTTCCTTCTCCTTTCTTCCCCTGGAAAGACTCCAAGAAGTGTAGGGTGAGAAAAAAAGGCTTGTGTCAGGTTCCTTTGTGAGTGTGCTAGAGGCAGCCCTTTGAATTCAAGTGGGACAGGGAACAGCTCCACCTCTCCCATCCTGGCAGGATGGCCCTCTTCCAGCTATAACAAGGTCCTATTGTTCACTGTCTGGGCCCAATGTGCATTCCTGATGGGGAGCTATTTACAGACCTAAGCAGCTGGAAACTCCTAGAAGGCCTCAGAAAGTTTAGGGCAGGAAAATGTCAACTTTCTAATAGTGCCATTTTCTAATTTTTTATCTAAAATCCAACTTTACAAATAAAGAGGATTTTAAATTAAATTCATTGGAGTCCAAACATGACATTTATACTAGGGGTGGGCAGTAATCTCAGCTACTCTGGAGGAGTTGGCAGAGTTTTGCCTACTCCACGCTACGCTTGGAGCGCAGAGTTTTGGAAAAACTCTGCCAACTGCCACGTGGTGGAGTTTTTTTCTCACGTGTGGATGGCAAACGGTAAGTTGGTGAGTCCGAGCGAGAAAATCGAGTGCTAGACCGCCTCCAGGCGATATTTTTCAATGTAGGCGGTCGCGACAGGTCACTACCGCTCGCGCTGAGAAAGCTGCCACTCAAGTAGAAAATCTATTTGAGCGGCAGAAAGAAGAGGCCTGACAAAAGGTTTATTTTGCCAGGTCGATCTGGCAGTTTAAAACTGCACTAGAGGCTGCAATGGTAGGCTGAGACATGTTTCAAAAGGCTGCTTTTAGTGAGTGGCACAATGAGTGGCTCTGGGTACCCATGATACCATATACATGGCCACCGGAATTATGCGATTGTGCGGCTGCAGTGTTTTTCAGATAATTAATGATCTGCCACATTGACCGCACAAACCATCATCTTCTGCCTGATATACAGATTTAGCAAAAAAAATAGATTCTAGCTCAAATGGTTCAATAGTTAGTGAAATCGCAGCGACACGTGTTACAGCAGTGGAAAGTCCTTTGTAAAGGTTGACTTCTCACCTTTATGTTGCTTATTGCTATGTTTAGGTGCTAAAATGAGATGTAACCTATTCCCAGGCAGTGTTAACAAGTGTAACAAGCAGGGGCGTGGCCAAGATGGCGACGAGAACGGACGCGCTGAGCTGAGCTCCGCTCTGAGGCCGCCATAAAAATCCTATTTTCAACCTGCCCTGGCTGGGAATGACCAACGCTTCCTGCGGCGGAAGTACCCCCGCAACGGATATAGAGATCGCCGGTGCCGACAAGCTGTCTGCAGGGCCGTAGAGAGCCTTAATATCGGACGGCCCTGTGACGTGCATCCGAGCGTTGAGGCCAAGTCCGGACGCGTAGCGACCCGGCGCAGGCTGACCTCACTCTAGCCCGCTCATACGGAAAATTCACTGGCAGCGGCCGAGAGCGGAGGAAGCTCTCGGGCCCGTGCTTGCCTTGTTGGAGGACCGGGCTGAGCTGCCAATGATTCTGCTGCCGGGGTGTACCGCGCCACAGAGAGGGAGGCACTCTGGATCACCGAGGCGCCTGCAGCAAACAGGGCCGCACGGCCTACGCCTGAGCACACCCGCATCTGGGCTGATGAGGCAGTGACACAGTGGAAGGTAAAAGCGCATTTGGAGACACCCCGAGGCGGAGACGGGGGGCATAATGAGTCTACCCAGGACCCACTGGCCCGGCTGGCCCTACATCCCTAATATGCACTGCGCAACACGTGGCGCGCGTGGTGCTGTGAGGCCACGGAGGCACTGATGGTGCACCGAATCACACAGCTGAAGAGTCAGAGTTGATACTCACGGGGAGTGAGACACCTTAGCGACCCCCTTGAGGACACGGATAGCGGGGCGCACTGAGGTCCCGGGGAGGCCACGAAGATCTTGCCTGGAGTGCATTTGGACATCCCACAGACCTGACCACCACTGCGACCTCGCGCACACGTCCACCCACGAACCAGTTGTGTCACACTGCCCCCGCGTTGGCACATACTTGCTGAACGACACTGGCAATCCCAGCTCTGGTCCCCTCCGCAATCTGTAGGGCCCCTAAGGCACAATGACCCTTGCAAGCACGACGGGGGCCATTTAGCGAGAGGCACCTTGGAGAAACTGGGCCCAGTGGCGCACCACTAAAGATATCTCTGCGAACAGCAAGTGGGGGACGCTCGACACCCTGAGGGGCCGGCTGCTAAATGGCACTACACCTTTCCACTTAAGGCTTGACGATCCAGGGTGAAATACTGGGTGGCTGCAGGAAACCCGCCATGCTAACTTCTGCCCTGAAACTTTCAAACTACCAGTAATCTCGGCCCATGCTCCCGCATTCTGACATCACCTGGATGGGCAAGCCCAGAGCAGAGAAGTCTCAACCGCAGCCATCAGACACAGAACCCTTGGCTCCAGGTGCGAAGGGCGTGGAGCATCCGGGGCCCTCAACCCTTGGGGACCGCAACGATCAATCACACAGGTTTGACGAACTGATGGCGGCGATACTAGATATTAAAACCACCCTAGGCCCCAAAATCGACTCGTTGGGTGTAGACTTAGGGTTTCTAAGGGAAGACCACAAGAAACTGAAGGACAGGGTGGAAGAATCAGAATCCACACTGGCGTCCATGCGCCCCACAGTGAACGCAGCGACGACCCAGTTGCAATCTCTCCAACAAGAAGTGGAATACCTGAGGGCCCGCGTGGAGGACCAGGAAGGATGCTCACGCCAGAACAACGTGCGTATAGTGGGACTCCCTGAGCAAGCGGAAGGCCACAACATGGAACTCTATCTGGAGGATTGGTTTTCTCAGGAAATCCTGCAAGGCAAGATCTCAAAGTTTTTCTCGATCAAAAGAGCCCACAGGGTGCCGGGGCCATGCCCAGGCAACTTTCCCAGACCGGTGGTGGCAAGATTATATAATTATCGGGATACAGATCACATACTACAAATAAACCGAGCTCGCGGCCCATGGCAAGTTGATAACACCACAGTCCACATATACCTGGACTATACCTTTTTGGTACAACGTCGTCGTTCCTCTTAGAGGTCAAAAAGTGCCTGAGAGAACATGAAGTCCAGTACTCACTGCAATACCCAGCCCAGCTACACATCCGCCACAAAGATAGTACCGTCGTCTGTGCCACTCCAGAGGAGGCCTGGGCTTGGATAGACCAGCAAGGACTAGCACACATGCCGCCCACGACGTCATCGGAACCCCACCAGACCTGGAAATTGGTGGAACCTCGCAGGGGCTGCGGCAGAGGAAGACTGCGACGCCCAACGAAAGCCCAATTGGCTCAGGAACGATTGCAGGCCATAAAAAACAGCGGAACACATTGGAAGCCCCACATCCTACCAAAGATTTGACTCGGACACGGCAATGGACCAAACACTACTCCTTACCGCCTTACAGCATGAGGCACTGTCAGGGGCGGACCGGCCCTCACCCCGCAGACTGCAGAGGCACTAGGCTGAACAATTCAGAACCCCATCAGTGACCATACTACATAAACTGTACATTATATGCAAGAACATTGACAGATCGAGTAATGGAGGTGGCCCACCAGCAGCAACATCCAGCCCTGCTGCGCCCCCTCCAGAGAGTGATAAGTAGCTTATATAGCATCTCTTTTGTCTTTATCTGTTTTTGCAAATGCCGCTTTCTCGCCCCTTTTCCCTCCACCCTCTCTATTCTGTTAACCCCATTCTCGATTTCTCGACTTTCCTCTTTGGTCCCTCTGCCTTCTCATACTCACACTACCTACAGTAATCTATTTGGGACGCTATTCCACAACCTATGTTAGTATTGTTATTTTGTGTTTACACAAATTGCATTTCAGTGCAGATGGCCAATTGCCCGTTGGCAAGTCGGCCTGGGGTGGGATGTTGGGGAATTCTATTGTTTACATCGATCTCTCTATTTGCCAAAACATTGCGGGATGTGTGGGCTGATTATGTATATATTTTATTATTTATGGGGAATGGGATACGGGGGACCGGGGGCGGGGTCGCCGGGAGGGACTGGAACCATGAGTGATAACCTGCAACTAGTGATTTTTCTTATATCTGGATAGATGGTAATCGGGGATTACATTTTATTGACTTGGAATGTGCGGGGCTTGGCAGGATGCGCTAAGCGACACAAAGTGTACCAGTATTTGCGCAGCCACAGAATTTCGTTTGCACTATTACAGGAAACACACCTAACCTCGCAGACACTCACGTCACTCCGTAAGCACTGGAGAGGTACGGTCCTAGGCACCACATACTCGGGATACGCCAGTGGCACACTAATTTGGGTGGCGCCGGGGGTCCCGCTGCAGGTCACACGCTCTAGAGTAGGCGCGCAGCGCTGCTATGTAACCCTGGAGGGTCTCTTGAATGGGTCTCCACTGGCATTGATATCCCTCTACGCCCCGAACTCAGGCCAATCCACATTCTTGCAATCGATCACACCGTCCCTGCTCACAGACCCCACGGTGCCCACGTATTGGGGCGGGGATTCTAACAGGGTACAAGACCTCGGCTTGGATTGCTCTCGCCCTCCCCTCCCAGGGGCGCATTCCATTAAACTAACGCAAAATATGAGAGGTTGGGTAACTAATATGCAGTTACATGACACATGGTACAGCAAACACCCTGTGATACGCACCTACTCACATTATTCGGCAATCCATGACCTCTATACGCGGATCGACAACATATACTGCTCGGATAACGCCCTACACAGCATACTGCAGGCAGACTACTTAACACGCACAATCTCAGATCACAGCCCATTACAGTTAAGTTTATCCTGGGGGGTGAGGCGGCCCCAGATTTTAACCTGGCGATTGCTGCCTGTGGCGCTCGCCGATTCATCATATCGCGCCACCCTATCACGGTCCATTGATTCGTATTTCCTAAAAAATTCAGGCACTTCTTCGTCTGTAGGGATGGAATGGGACGCCTTTAAGGCTGTCCTCAGGGGGCACGCCATTAAAACCACGTATGGCACACGTAAAACACTGACAGACGTGCTCCAAACTCATGAGCTAGAAATACAGAGGTGCAAACAGCTCATACCCACTGACCCCCGGATTGGTCCCTCATTGGCCCAGGCTTGCCTGGCGTACAAGGAAGCACTAGCCGATCTCTGTGCGTTAGACTACAAGACATACTTAGCGCGTAGACATAAGGAGGGAGATAAAGCGGGTAAGATGCTAGCGTGGCTCCTAAAGTCCGACACTTTCCATCCTCCCATTACAGCAATACGTACATCCACTGGGATCACTGTGAATACTCAAGAAGCAATTAACCAGTCCTTTTATGAATACTACACCACACTGTATGCGGCCCCTCCCATTAACGATTCTACCTCTATACAGAGTTTCCTGGTGGAAATTCACCTCCCACAGATTGCACGACAGCACTACGATTTACTGGAAGACCCCATCATGGTGGACGAGATTCCGGAGGCCATCGGGCAACTAGTAACGGGCAAAACACCGGGGACAGACGGTTGGCCGTCGGAGTTTTACACCACCTACTCCGAACAACTAACCCCTCGGTTAGCAAGTATGTACACCGAGGCCTTTGAAAAGGGTGAACTTACGCTTACCCTGCGAGAGGCGACGTTAGTGGTACTGCCTAACCCGGGCCGGGACCCCCTTCAAATGGCCTCCTACCGCCCACTATCGATGTTGAACATCGATTATAAAATTCTAGGGAAATTAATGGCCAATAGACTGGTCGCGGCTGTCCCCGAGTTGGTCCACGAGGACCAAAACGGTTTCATACTGGGGAAAAATACTGGCCTGAATTTGCATCGGCTGTTTGCATTGATGGGATGGGCGAAAGGAGAACCAGAGATGCCTTGGATAGCATCCTTGGATATCAAAAAGGCATTTGATACACTGCGCTGGCGCTACTCACTGGCAGTGTTATCCGGGTTCGGCATCGGCTCCAACTTTCTAAAGTGGATACGTTTGCTATATAAACAAGCGGCCAATGCTGTGTGCTAAAGCATGGCTGCTGCCCATAATAAAGCATGCACAATAAAGCGCATGAAACCAATGTGTAAAAAACAAAAGCACAGGAAAGGGGGGAGTTTACATAATGGGGTCTTCCTGATGAAATTAAATCTATGGATGTGAGTGAAAGCCATTTTAGGCAGCCTGCTCCTTTGTGCCCCCTGCAGGGGGTTTCGCAGCAGCGTGACGGAAACAGACAATCAGTTTTAAGATGCCGTGCAGAAAAAAGAAATGCGCGCAGCCTCCCTTACAAACGCGATCCGGAAGCGCTAATATTATTGACAAATGACATCCTTTAAATGAGCAACAACAGAAGACGAACCTGATCCGGAGGTTAATTCACGGATGACCCGTGTAAGTAAGTAACACTGACAGGCAATTACCGTACCTGCTCCTCCGCAGTACTTTCAATCGGTACTCGCTTTAGCTGCACGTCGAGTCATTTAAAAAATCTGCTTTCAAATTCTTAATGGTCCCAAGTGCCCCCAACGATGCACCCCCCACCTCCCAAGACCACACCTACTTTACTGGTCAGCTCTGCCGCCTAGGAAGACTCGGTGAATGCCACGTTATTTATGTGTATGTTGCAGCTAATAGTTGCAGATAGAGTTGTCTCTCCGTGACAAAAGTTCAGGAGCATGATTCTTATACATCATTAATCAGATTCAGTCTGCAACCTTCCCGAAATGACAAAGATGAGCCTCTGCCAGATTATGCCCGAGGAGGAAGTGCTGCTGCTGCCGAGGAAAGAAAGTTCACCCCTCTGCGTACTGTTTTCTTCATTCGGTCTCTCCTCCATGTTCACTGTAAATGCACCTCGACACTCCCAATTTAAACAAAAATGATTGCAGTTGGAACGCAAATCCGGGCAGAGATTTACTGCTAGCATGTCATCCATAAATTGTGAGTGGGGCTGGGTGGTAGCCTAATCGCAGCAGTTGGTGATCTGGAGAGATCACATGGGATAGGGAGGGGAGGGCGTTCAGGGCCGGAGTCCTTGTTGCCGACGACCAGCTTTGGGCTGAGAGCCGAGAGCCGAGATGGGATAGGGAAGGAAGGCCAGGCAGGAGAGTTGTTAAGACCTGTGCTCATGTTAAAAAAAAAAAAAATTAAAACGCGCCGGGCGCCGTTTTATTAAACAAAACAGGGCGCGCGCCTCCTGCTGTGGGCTGAGATGGGACAGTGTGCGGCGGCAGAAAGCATCAATTAAAACAAAAAAAGTGTTCTCCCACAATCGTGAGTGGGGGTGGGTTGTACCCTAATGCAGCCGCTGGTGGTCCTGAGAGATGACAGTGGATAGGGAAGGGAGGGCATGCAGGGCTTGAGTCCTTGTTGCTGACGACCAGCTTTGGGCTGAGAGCCGAGAAGGGATAGGGAAGGGAGGCCAGGCGTGAGAGCTGTAAAAAAAAAAAAGCACGGAATCGAAACGGAGGAGCGGGGGCGAGCGCGGCAGCCTGCCGCGACGCAGACATGTGTTTCCAATTATCGCGCACGCGTCTGGGCACGATAATTGGAAACACATGGTTGCCGCGCGTACCCATCCCAAAAAGGCCAGCCACGACGCACGAGCGTTTCTTGGACTGCTTTTCAAACTCGCTTACTAAAAGTCTTCGCCTCTAAGCAGCGCTTGCGCGCTACTCGAGGCTCGACCTAAAAACCACAGACCAAGGTAAAGACGGGTCGCACTTTTTCCCCAATCTTTATGATAGAGCGTGGCAAGCATCAGGGGTGCCCCTTGTCACCAATACTCTTCGCCCTGGCCATGGAGCCATTGGCATGTAGGTTGCGTCAACGGGTAGTGGAGTGGGGCTCATATGCAGACCGGCGGTGGAACATAGTCAGATTGAAGTGCTGCAGGAGATAATGGACCTACTGAACGAACACGCACAGGTCTACGGGTTGCGAGTCAACTGGTCCAAGTCAGTAGTATGCCAAATGACACCCATGTCACCAGACCAAAGACATACCGCACCGCATACACCACTAGAGTGGGCGTTTGATACCTTTAAGTATCAGGGGGTCCAGGTCTATCACTCAGGTGTAGACACGATAGATGGCAACCTGGGGCGTGCTATCACCAGAGCCCGATCGGCACTCCTGTTTTGGCTGAGTTTCCCCTTGTCCCCCATGGGAAGAGTGGCCATTTCCAAGATGCTGGTACTCCCGCGTCTCTTGTATTTTTTTCTCCACACTCCCTTACCGTCTGCCACAGAGACTCTTTAAGGATTTGGAGTCATTCCTAGTCTCCCTGATATGGGGGAACTCTAGGGCTCTTCATAAACTATATCTGCCACTATGGGAGGGCAGCTTAGAATTATGAACGTTATTACGCCGCAGCACAGCTACAATGCCCAATGAGATGGCTGGCCAAGAGCAACACCACCGAACTGGTGACAGTGGCCATATCCTGGGAACAACCGGTAATACTGGAGTGACTGTCGGGCACTAACACCATGACACAGAAACAACGAGGTAACATCTTAATGACGACGGCCAGACGTAACTGGACTAGGTACGTGTTGCCCAAAAACCGGACCAAGCCATACGCCCCTGGTCTGCCGTTAGAGGTCCTGCCGGGCACGTTCATCTGTCACGGCCGCATGGAGCTTGGGCCCTGGAAGGTAAGGGGGTTGGGGGGTTGGACACATGGGGTGACATGTACGTAGACTCACAGCTACAAAAGTTCGAGGAATTAGTGTCCAATTCTGTGGTGCCACAGGGTTCAGTCATGCTACATGCATTACTTACACGCCACTTCCTACAGACATGGGATAATGACCGCACTGAACCCCCCACGTCGCATCTCGTGCAAACGTTGCTGACGCACGGGCGAGGCTGACACGCAATAACGGTAATATACACCTCTTCCAGACTGGACGCTCACCCTCAATAACAACACTGCGCGCGTATTGGGACACCAATTTAGCCACCGCCATCACTGACAAACAGTGGGCGCAATGCGTCAACCACCCTAAAATCATATCGACCAATGCCAGGTTGAAGTACACTCAATTTAATTATTTGCATCATACGTATCTGACGCCTCACAGGCTGGTGCGCATGTACCCTAACACCGGTGACATATGCCCCAGGTGCCGGGACCCGGAGGTCACATTCACGCATATGGTATGGAAGTGCACATGTATTCAGTCGTACTGGACTGAAATAGCTGCAATACTAACGGAAGCAGCAGAAGCCCAGGTGGCGGTCCAACCCACTCACTTCTTGTTGGGAATTACAAAACGCAGCGCCTCCCGCAAAGGCCTCAAAAAATTTCTAGATCTAGCCCTGGGCCTCGCCAAACGTAAAATCGCCATGGCATGGAAGGCGCAACTGTGTCCCAATATACACGACCTCCACAGGGCATTGGTGTCAGAACACACAAATCAATTGGCTAATGCAGCGCGAGCGTCTGCACCCCCTCGCCTGAACCCCACTCAGTGGCAGGACTACTTGACGCTAGTGGAGACCAAGTTAGCCACGGCGCGCCCCCCCCCAGCCCCAGCATACTGTTCAGTCTTTGAGTTCTAAAGAACCACATTCCTACACAAACATGGTTGTAGTGCATGCTGCGCCCCTGCCCTCCCGCTCCCGCCCCCGCTCTCCTCCCTTCTTACTCCCCACCACGCGGGTCACCATACCCGTTCAGCCGCACATACGATGCCCTGTGACACACTTCACCAGCAGGTGCAATTATGCTCGAACCAATACGTAGAGATCGACTTTAAGTTTCCTTCTTATTTTCTTCTGCTATTCATATACAGTTAAATAGTTACATTGATTCATGTAATACCTGTGACCTTTATCTTTTTACCTCATGTAACTGACTGTAGATGAACCTTGCTGTGGAAATGTGAGACGACTAAGCTAACTAAGTGTTAATCTTCGCTGTCTTAGATTCTCTCGATATCCCACCTAAGCCACTTAAGCTACTGTCATTGTAATGATGGCATTGGATCCTTGTCATACAGATGTTATTTGTACAATTTGTTGAAAATCAATAAAGATCATTTCTAAAAAAAAAAACAAGTGTAACAAGCATTGGTAAATACATTAGGTTTTGCCTATGTGATTAATATATATATTTTTTTTGCTGTAAGATTTAGCTTGTTGAGCAATTGTGCAATATAAGTTACTGAAACTCCATAACATTGTTATGACTTGTTTATTGAGAAAGCCAATACATTGTGCAGCAACTGGTGGTAATGTAATGCGGGGAGATTAGGTAAGTGGCAATCGTGTTCAACGGACTTGGAAACTTTGTTTTAAACTGATTTAAGTAAACTCTAAATTAAACAAAGTGAACACAAAACGTATATAAAAAGCATGCACACTTGGATGGGAAAAAGAACATAGAGCACTGACAAAGAAGATTTAAAAATGTCTTCCCTGTAACTAGAGACACAGGAATAAAGACCACGGACTCAAAGATTGCAGTAAAGAGGGGGTTCTCTGGAATGAGCGTTCTCTGAAATATTGACGACTATGTGCTCTAGAATGAGTCACGGAACACACAAGAATGGGCACTAGAATGGGAAATTGGGAATCATTATACAACAGAAGGTGCTCCAGAATGAGATATGGAACACGTGGTCTGCATGAGGCAGGCACGTGGGTGCTTTCTGTACAGTGCAGGCGCCGCTTATTATTCTAGACCTACTGCTGCTGTGTTTATATTCCGGGATTTGTTTGGACTATTCCTCAGTATCTTGAAGAGGTAAGGGGAGAAATCAGACATGCAGGGGTGGGGTGGGGCGGAGGTTAATGGCAGGAGGTGCTGTGGGGAGGTGCAGGTTGGAAAATGAAACTGGAGGGTGAGCTGGACCTGCTGGGGATGGGTCGGTGTTGGATTTGAAGATGTCACTGTTATATCCTGTGTCTCCTAGTTCCTTGCTGCTCAGCCTGTGTGAGTGTGATGTAATAGAATGTTCATGAGTGCATGGTTTGGATGAGTGGTCAGTTGGAATGAGTGGGGCTGAGCAGCAGGATGCTGCTCCCGGTGGGGCCTTTACCATCTTACTTGTAACTGAATAAACTACATAATCTACACTACTGGCTATTTACTAATTACCTACAAGGACCCTACTTCATTCACAAAAGTGGCAACGATTGGAAAAAAGAACCACGCGTTAAAAGGCTAAGAAACTGAAGAAACTACACATGAGCCTAGGAGAAGCTAGCTGAACCTGAAGAGAAAGATACTAATGCCCTGGATGCCCCACCGGTGTCTACTACATCAGACAGCCTACACATTTTGGGCGTTGGACACCAGCCTACAATCAGCCTACACATTGGATGTTTTGGGGCGTTGAACTTTGTGTGACCTGATGCTTGTAACTTGCCAGCCTACAGACAGCCAATTGAATTAAGCTAATGGCGTTTGATCTGGTCTACAGATATTTGTCTGCTGAATTGAACTTTCGTGCGTTTAATTTTGGTGGCTGAAAGTCAGAGAAGCCAGCAGTCTTCAAATATATGAAAACCAGCAACATCGCATTGGGAAGTGTACATCAAAAGAACCGGTAACATTGTTAAATAAATAGAACTGGATGTTGAGAAAAACTCGAACTCTGATTTGGTTTTAGGTGCTGGAAGTGTTTTAGTGTTCAACTTCAAGCGAATACCTTTGGCAAGAGGTGTTCACCTAAGCAAATCGATGAGGCCAGTGTACGATCTGGATTCTACCCGTTGTGAGTAAATGGCAGTGTGTTTGCGGGAGTTCATTTGCTGTGAGGCACTGGGTGCAAGAGACATTGGTACTTTGAAATTGTTAAGGACGCTCTCGCTAGTCCTTCAACTGAAACATCTTCTGTTGACACATGGTGGCTCAAGGACACATTTTAGCGCGCTGATGTGTTATCTGACTTTATTATTTAAATAAAGACATTAGTTTGGGGGCGTAAGTCGGGCCCCAGGGAAAGCTTAGAACAAAAGGCAGCAACTGTTCTGAAGTGTCACTCTTGTGGGAAGACCATGTAGTGGATATTTAAATTTAAAAAAATAAGTGCTTGTGGCAC
Organism: Calotriton arnoldi; assembly: GCA_963921515.1. Classification (NCBI taxonomy): domain Eukaryota; kingdom Metazoa; phylum Chordata; class Amphibia; order Caudata; family Salamandridae; genus Calotriton; species Calotriton arnoldi. The sequence continues at coordinate 3,571,959 of CAWUFW010000237.1, read as the reverse complement.
TCACCGTTGTCTTGACGAATGTTCGTGCTGCCCCGCAACGCGTTAGTCTGCGGCCGGGTAGCAGCAACGTTGTCATGGTGGGCGTGAGCCGGAAGAAACGCAGTGACGCATCATTATCATCTGCCTGACGTGCCTGATTTTATATGTGACACGCCTGGTTCACGAGCATCACACATTGAGGAGCATTCTGGTGGGGAGCACAGAGACACGTCGGCGTCAGTTACCTGGCGACGCCTTATTTGATAGTCAACGCGGTGTTGCACGCATGTCGGTTGCCTAGCAACGCAAGAAACGGAGAACAGACGCGCATACTGCCAGTCGTGCAAATTGAATACGGATTTGTGAGCAGGTGTGGCACGATGGCAATCGAGTGTACTGAGAACGTGAATCCCCGACGTGGTCATCTACACGCAGGTGCAGCAGGAGTCTGGCAATGTTTGGTGGAGTGCTTCGTGTCGACGGTGACTACTTTTATTGTTTTAATTTGTTGTGTTGCCAAGCTGTTTATGAGCCTCGGTGACTCTCCACATACAATTGTTGTACGGGTAGTGTGTTCGGGTGAACACCGAACTGTTACACAGTGTTGGAAGCATCTGTCATATTCATACTAATTATCTGTACAACTCCGTGTTGAAGCTTATACATTTTGTCTTGAAGCTAATGTTGAATTTACTTTTTGCCATACTTATTTGGCTGTGGTTTGCGTGTGTCTTTTAATGTTTGGGGTGCGTGTTGTGTTGGCGTTGATCTGTGTAGTTTCCCACGTGTGGGAGTCTGTAGGGCACGGTCTGATATTAGACTTATGCTTTGATTTGCTGTGTGTGCAGTATTCTGTATTGTGAAGTGGTGTGCTGGTCCTATTGTGTGACCTTGTTGGGTACTTTACTTGAGTCTGTGGTGAGTTTGAGTTTTATGTATCCTGGGTCATGAAGTGAGGGGACTGTGTAGTTTGTTTCCAGCCTAGAGTGATCTGCAGTCCATACTGTGGTGGGATGTGGAGGTTGCATCCTGCCTGGAACTAGTGTGTTCCTTTGCTTAGTTTGATGTGGTGCGCTGTAGTGTTTCTGCAGTGCGTACAGTGGTGGGGTGTGGAGGTTGCACCCTGCCTGGAACTAGTGCATTCCTTTGCATAACGAGATGTGGTGTACTGTAGTGGTTCTGCAGTGCGTACAGTGTTGGGATGTGGACGTTGCATCCTGCCTGGAACATGTGCGTACCTTTGCATAGCGTGATGAGGTGTGCTGTAGTGGTTCTGCAGTACGTACAATGGTGGGGTGTGGAGGTTTTGTGTGTTGCTTTGCATAGCGAGATATAGTATGTAATTTGTATGTGCGATCTATCTTTGCAATGAACTTCTGTTACAATTCTAGAACTGCAATGATCCATGCTATATGATCTTATGTGACCAATTTTGTTTTAATATCTAAGGGATGAAATTTTAATGTGATGTAATGTGATCTTTCCTCGTGATTCAGGATTGGTTGCTTACGTTTACAGCAAGTGTGAATATGTATTTTCTTTCACTTTGCTTCCTGTTGTTTTTATTGTTTTCTGAAGGAAGGAGATGTGTTATATCCTGTGTCTCCTAGTTCCTTGCTGCTCAGCCTGTGTGAGTGTGATGTAATAGAATGTTCATGATGAGTGCATGTTTTGGATGAGTGGTCAGTTGGAATGAGTGGGGCTGAGCAGCAGGATGCTGCTCCCGGTGGGGCCTTTACCATCTTACTTGTAACTGAATAAACTACATAATCTACACTACTGGCTACTGGACTAATTACCTACAAGGACCCTACTTCATTTACAAATGTCACCTGCCTGAATACTGCCACCACAACCCATAAAATACATACCACAATAAAGGAGCGATACCAAAAATAACATACCCGTCATTAAGCAAGTCAGCGCATCTTCATGACAAATAAGCACTATATAAATATATTTACAATACAATGCAAACGTTGAATAAGTCCAGACAGGAGGGGACGGAGGGGTTCTATCTCGACTGTACTTCCCAGACACAGCCTAGTATTCAGCTGGATGCTTTTACAAAGAGGAGGAACTTGCAGCTCAATAACAGGTGCTCACTTTTTATTCCAACAGCCTGTAAATAGAGTATATTTTTGGAAATTTCCTAATACCTGGACCAAAACAAAACAACCCCCAAGCACAGGTGATTGGGATTAAAGCAAACTACTGTTACTTAAAGAATGTTGCAGGGAACCACTCTCTTTACTCAGGGCTGGACTGGACGTAGCGGGCATCGGGCGTTTCCCCGGTGGGCCGGAGGGGTGGGGGCCGGTTTTGCAGCAGTGCTGCAATATCAGCCCCCTGTAAAAATAAAAGTGGCAGCGGTGCTCGAAACTAGAGCTTCTCAGTGCCACCCTCATTACCCCCCGTCCCGGGGCCGGTCGAGTGGAATTGCCAGGGCTGGTTTCTCTTCCCAGTCCGGCCGTGTCTTTACTCGGAAAACGCAGAAAAACACTTTTAGCACGCAAAGAGCATCTCTCCTCAGTGTGCGAATAACAACTCTACCCTCTTCCTGTAGATGACACATTTAATTAAACAAGTCTTTACTACCATTCCTGGAGCAGCAATTACCAACACGCTACACATCTTGCTTTCTTGATTAAGTGCAGCTTATGGCGCCAGTTCACAGCCACACAAAGTGAGCTGCCTGGACGCCCATACTGCCACGCCCTTTGTGCACTATAAGTTAAAGAAACTCCGAAAAAAGGTTATGACTTGTTTATTGAGAAGTATATAATTACTTGGGAATTCTCTTTAACCTCTATGTGCAAGCAATTTCACAAATCTATGGATGACATAATATTAAAGACCAGCCAATCCTCAGTCTAAATATTTTTGTCTGTTATTTCTTCATTATCATGAACAAAAGACTTCACTATATATCTCGTCATCCTTTATAAACAGATGTAAAACACTTTACTGTGGCTGTAAGGCTTTCCAGCATTCTTCAGGACATGGTCTGCCCTACGTAAAAACAAAAAAAAGATATTGAAATAATAAATTAAATATAGGAATCTACGCTCCGTGGCTGTACTATGAGTAAAACAACAAATCTTTAAGGGTTTATTAACAGACTCACCTCAATCAGAAATATTCAGTAGACTAAAGTAACCGAAGGGAGACGTATTACACTTTATAAAACTGCAGAGTAAACACATCAGCTTCCAATGCTAAGTCTTCAGCTCTTTGCTGCCTGCTCTGCTCCTGTCTAGACGTATTCAGTTCGTTGCTTAATAATCCCAGGTGTTACATGCTGTTAAAGGTGCACAATGAGTGAGGCCTGCTGGGCTGGACATCAGAGATGGGCAAGTACCCACGTTCCCTTACTTACCACATAGCTTCTCCAGTAGGCAGCGCAAGGTCTCCGCCTGGCCCTGCAGCACAGACAGGGTGCTCACGGTGGTCTCAGCCTCGGCTTCCATTACTTACCTTAAGCAAGGAACCTCCAAAAGTACGGAACCACATACAAGGAGGTGTTTTGCACAAATCCTTGAGTCTTCAACAAGGGACTCTCAATCGGACTGAGTGTGTGACGGAAAGGTACGTTATGTCAGGAGACTTTTGTTTACCACGGATCCGGATTCAGTGGACTCACTTTCTTGCACAAACAGGAAGTTAACACAGACCGGCCACATTTAGCATGAGTCCTGTGGCTGTATACTTGACTCAGTGAAAGGTGGTTACTTTAAGCAGAGATGTATTCTGCTTACAGTGTACAATGAAAGTAATTCAATAGTCACAAATAAAACTAGATTGTATAGTGGCTGGGTTAGTGCAAGCTCAAATCAGATCTAGGCTTAGAGACAGAAAGGAGACGCATTCTTTTAATCTAATTGGCAAGATTGAATATGAAATTAATCGCCTGACTCCAAAATGGCCGAGCTGTGGACAGGCGTGATTGGTTTGATGTGCGGCTGTGGGATCAGCGAATTTGGGGTTGGAGCTACAAGAAGAATGGGAACCAAGAGTAAAATTAAACAAGCGAAAGACTGCAAACACATGCATTCTCAGTGCATGTTCAAAAGTTAAAAAAAGTCACGGAGTCGTTCGTGGATTTACCCAGTGCAGAACAGGGAAAGCAACTAGACAGGGAGGAAGGTGGTGGGATGGGGAGCTCATGCACGCAAGAGACTGCAAACACATGCACTCTGAGTGCATGTTCAAAAGTAAATAAAACCAGCACTTGAAAAACAAGCACAGCGCAAGCGATGTGCAGTCAAAACACACAAAACAGTTGCCCAAAAACAGATGTAAACAGTACTTGGGCCTCGGGAAACGGATAAGAGCAAACACACGAGGAAAAGCAGGAAATAGAATGCTACAGCCAATAAAAATGGAGGAAAACTAAGTGGCAAGCACAGGAACCAATGAGAGCCAAGGGGGAGATGTAAGCCCCTATTAAGATATATAAAAAAAACAATAGATTTCACAAGTGCACAAGCGCGGTGCAGGCGAAACCTAAAAATAACAACATGATGAAGTATTACTATTAGAAAATCTGCCGCATTATGCCACATAATTTGCCTTTTCTTGTCCCATAATTGTGTCAACCCTGCCGCATAATTTGTACCTCTCCTGCTGCAGAATTCCAGTGGCCGTGACTATATTTGAGACTTACAAGTAAATGAAATGCACCAATAAGGTGTAAGCCAATTGTACCATGTATGAGAGTGAGAGCATATAGCACTGATCAGAAGTGGTAAAGTGCACAGAGTCCTACAAGCCAACAAGAATGGGTTCAGAAAACAGGAGGGATGAAGGCAAAAAGTTTGCAGGTAACCTTGCAGAGAGGGCCAAGTCTAACATGACCACCGAAAGAGCAAGAATAAATCCCACTGAAACTAAGACAATGATACATTAACTTCAGCAACATCTGTCTCAAATTAGCAGAAGTTATAATTCAAATATATGCTTGAAATACTAATAAAATGCCCTAATTGTATCGCAGTATGGCAGTTTCCATTTTTAGCAAATGAACTAATTTTCTTTCTGCTGCACACGTTAGCTTGTCATTCTCTAAAAATCAACACCTAGCCCTGAATCCCAACTTTAATTTTTACTAACTAAACTAATTCTGTCTCCAAACATCAGCCTGTCATTTTCAGAAAATTCAACATTTGATTTTGCCACTTGCAGTAAATATATTTTTTTGTCTCTTAACATTTTTCATTTACAGTCAATAAATGCAACAAGCCATTATCAGCATACTGCAAAGTAACTCTGATTGGCCAGTCAATGATAGCCAATGAGAGGACTCTATGGGGAGCACAGGACACGTGTGGCACTGCTGAAAGCATGGACATTCTGTACCCCTTCCATGCCCTCTGTGCTCGCAAACATGCCATCCCTGTCTTACATGCACACTGTCAGCATGGTCCATGGTGAGATCTCAGCACAAGTCATTGTGCTATACCAAGAACCTGATAGAGCGAAATGTGCTTGTGAATTGTAGGGGTGCATCATAATCACTGATAGGCCGCACCCGCATGTAATCAGACATATATTCGCATATATTCAGTTGAGTATTCATGTATGTTTAGTAAGAGTGAATAGTTCACTAATATTAAGTGAACGCAGCAGTATAATGGTGTTATGATAATTATGTAATGTAATGCTTATTGAATTGTGTGAACATAATGCATAGAGAAATTAGTTTATGTGTAATTTAGTTGCAGTAGTTTAAACGTGCACCACATTTAAGTTGCACATGTAATTCATGTTCGCATATGAATTGTAATGGAAATGCTTATGGGAAAAGTAAGATGTGTGTTTAAAAGTTATATGTAAAGGCCTGACTACATATATGCTTAGGGGAAGGCCTGGTTTATTCTTATGTTAGCTTATTTTGTAGGCAGAGAAAAGTTTTTCTTGGTAAGGCTCTCTGGGCACAAACGGTAGATTTAATTAGCACAGTAGAAGGTTTCTGTTGAACGTATCTCTTGTTGCAGGTGCAAGGACACATGTCTCGTTAGTAAAGACTAACTCTTTGTTTTCAAAAGTTAGAGAGATGGGAGGCATGGTACGGGGAGTGAAATGGAATGTAGGGATGATACTTTCAGCGGAGAAGGTGCCTGGGACTCAAGGCCATCGCAACCGTCCAGGATGAAGTAACCGTTTCGATGGAAAAATACAAGAAAGAAGACCTGGCCAAGGAGGCGTGACAAAGGCGTGTACAATTGTATTGGGGTTTTGTATTAGGGATAGTGCCCTGAGGGAGGAGGCCAGAGAAGAGGTAGGGGAGACCAGAGAGGAGGACAGAGCTGAGCTTAGGTATTATGTGATTGCACTTCTTAGGAAGTCTTCACAGCTGACACCTTTTATTCACTCTTGCCCATGAAAATCGTTATGCAGGGATGTCACTTAGCATTAGTGTAGGGACAGCAATTGATTTTAAGCTTGTTTAGTCCAATGAAGAGCAACTTAGAATTTGGAGCAATCATAGTCTGGTTGATCCTTCTAGAACTTTCTATTCTCCTTATCTTGAGTCGGATGAGATTCCTGCGTAGGTTATTATTTGTATTAGTGCCCATCTATTTCTTTAACCTCGTGTTGAGGTGCTTGCACGTTCAGTTATTTTTGGCGATAATAAATTCTTAAACTTGAATTCGGAGTCAGTGGTCCTTTCGAACAATATGAATGCTGTTATATAACCAGATGAGATTCTCTCCTTTACACTATTCAACAGGTAAAAAGATCTTGGCGACCAGAAGGTTCTTATAGATAATTAGATAAGAATCGGCGTTATCAGTTGGTAGCAGAGTAGGATGGTTACCTTTGATGGTAAGGGGAGATCTAGAGCAAGATAGGAGACTAAGTTGCCCCATAGAGCACGAGTGACGCAGATCCAGAGGACTGCGGGAGAAGGATGTCGGAGGTCGTGGAAAACTGACGGAGAACGACGGTGCGGCGGAAGTAGCAGTTCGTGGTAGAGTGAGTATGAAAAGTGATGTTTGATAGATTGCGGTGTTTTATTGTTGTGTGATGTCTTGCGGAGTTGGAAAGAGAGTTGTGTGATTGAGAACCGGACCGTGAGCGCGCGCGGGACCGGGAGATTTACTGTGGTGTAGAATACACCCAGAGTTGAGAACGTTGACCAGAGGTTGTGGGGGTCACGAGACGTCATTGACAGACCCACTGAAGATAGGGAACACATGAGTGAGTGTGTGAATAACCAACGCAGGTCGTAGGTTATTGTGTGCAGAACATCGAGTGATTGAATCCTATCGAGTGTGTTAGAGGCGATTGTCCAGTCGTTTCGCGGACAGACGGTTGCCAGATTGAGGTCAACAAGCTCAAGAGGCTGATCGGTCATTGGGGGACTGACAGTCAGAGAGGTAATTGTTCGGTAGGACGGACATTATTTCAGAGTATGATTGGGACAGGTGCGAGTGAGAACGAGTGAATTAGAAAGGAGGGGAACTGCTGCGAGCGGAGGAAAAGTGACGTCAGACAAGTGCCGCGCTGCGATAGGCCGGTTGGTGCGAGCCGCGCTGGTATTGGTGGAGTGAAATCAGGAAGTAAAAGCTGACATTTTGAGTGCAAATAAAAAGTTGATTCATCATGAAATGTTTTAAAGTTTTACGGGAACTTTGTATAGGTGACAGACATGTGGTTGTTCGGGAAGGAGAGGAAGCTCCTCCCGAGGATACACCGGCACATTATATGGCAAAGAATGTCGGAATGCATACTATAATTTGGCTTGAGAATTGGCATAAAATGACAGAAGCAGAAGGAGAATTGTCGTTCCCACGCTATGGTACTTTCAGGTTAGAGGTGCTGTACCAGCTAAAAAGTATAATGGCTTCCTTACGACCACTACCTAGACCAACACAGTTTGAGGCACTACATGCGTGGATAAGAGCAGCGTATGATAGGAAGAAAGACAGAAGCCAAGAAAGGGTGAAGAAATTGGTCAGGGCATTTCAAGACGCAAGGTGGGATGCATTGGAGAAAAGGTGGAGAGTGGAAACGATCGAAGGAGATAAATTGTACCCATTGTTAGTACAAAATGGGAAAATAATAAGAATCGATGAGGACGACAGTGATCTAGATGACAGCTTGTTGGATAGGATGTTGGCAGAGAGGCCACCACCATTTAATCCAGACTCAGAAGAGGGAAAGCCGACCCCAGCAGTAACAATTGATGGGAGCCAGAATCAGACTAGTATGAGAGTAGTGGGAAGGATTTCCACAGGAACAGAGGGGGCAACGACGTCTATGATAACACAGACTCCTGTTGGGAACACAAGATTACCGGACTCCTTGACAGTACCGGTTACCATTGGCCCTATAGTACCGGTATATGACCCAGACCGAGTGAGAGAAAGGGGCTCCGTACAGATGGAAAGGGAAGAAGTAACCAGCGAAAGTGGGAATGGGTTTGGAGTACGAGTGGTTCATTTCCCCAGGCCAGTGGAGACAAGTACGCCATTACCGGCTACTGCAGACTCTTCCTTTAGACAAGAAGAGGAGAGACCAGAAAGACCAAGGTCTTTGCGTGAATCTAGGTCAGCTTTGAGGATGTGGACACCAACAGCGACAAACCAAAGTGATAGGATGCAAGGAGATAGGGCACAGAACATCTCGGAAGACAGACCAAGTTCCAGGAATATGAGGGAAGGGAATAGGTCACAAGGACAGAATAGTGACTGTGATGAGCGGGATGGCTCGGGTTGTCGAGATGTACTGAGGAGTGCGGTACAGGCAAGGTTACTAGACGTAGTGAGATTGAAAGCAGAGGTAGACGAGATGATTGATGGAGGTCTGCCCTTGGACAGAATAGAAATTTATGGACCAGATGAGCTGCTGTTTGTAGCAAAAGATGTGACTCGAAAAGCTAGGATGGCACATGATAGATTGAAGGAATTGGCCAAAAGATATGAGGTGGACTTGAATAAAACTAAAGCGCTGCAGGGGCCACATAGACTACAGTACAGTGACCAGGAGCTGGAGGAGAAAAGACTAATAGGATTAAGGACACATACTAGAGATCTGATCGTAGGGATGAGGATATGGATTTTGTTGGACAAATGGGAAGAAAGGTGGTCCAAGAAAAAACTAACAAAGAAAGCTGAGGGGGAAACGCCGCCTCCAGGGGGGGGGTGACGGGTGTTGGAAATTTTCCTTTACGGGAAGTACAGAATGGAGGGTACGTGCATGTGCCGTGGAATAGAGGTGATTTGGCTGCATTTACAAATGATTTTCCTCGGCTGAGGGAGAAACCAGTAGAGTGGTACAAGCAGGTTGAGCGGTTTGTGAAAATTTCAAAAGTATTGTGGATTGATTTGAACACCTTGTTTGACATAGTGGTACCAGGAGATTTGTGGACAGCTTGTAAAGTTGCTATCGAGTGGCCGACTTCGGAACCGGAAAGAGAGGCGGTTACAAATGGTCCATCACCCCTAGTTATGAAAAAGTACGAGCAAGTGATTACATGGTTGAAACTGAAGATTTCACCCCAAGATATAGATTGGGTTAAGATAGATCGGACTGTACAGGAACCCAAAGAAACGGTGCATGAATATTACGAAAGACTTCTGCAAGTTTTTAAACAGTATAGTGGGTTAGATATCTTGGACCCCAAGGATATGGGACAGTTTGTCTCAAAGTTTGTAATGGGTCTGAGGGTGGAAATCAGCCTCATGATACAGCATCATTTGATCTGCTGGCAGAACAAGCCGTTAGATGAAATTTTGAGGTATGCGAGATACTGTAGTGATGAGGTGGACTCAAAACATCGGAAGTTAAAAGATAAATTGATGCTTGTCCAGATGCAGACAGCACAGGGTCAGCCTAGTGGAGGGACCTTAGGAAGAAAACAAGGAAATTTCCAGGGGAACCAGAATGGGCAAGGACAGGGAAGGGGAAAACCAGTAGACCCCAAGACAGGAGTGGACATAGCCACACTGAAGAAGACCACGGCGTGTCATCTTTGTCGCCAGGTCGGACATTGGAAACGCGAGTGTCCTTTGAACCCAGCTAACCAGTTGCAGGAAGAGGAAGAGGGGCTCAGGCACCCGCGCAAGAGGTAGTTAACACAGCAACGAGGCCTAGGACGATGAAAGGTGGGGTATACAGCTCTCACGCCCAGGTTCCCCAGGCTCCAAGGATTACACAAGGAATACGAACGCACCAACAGATGCCCCTGTTCGAAGACTATGACGAGAGTAGCTTAGACCCTTTATCCTGACGGTGCCTGAGGGGGGAGGAAGACTGCACGCTTGGAGCGGTCTTGGAGGTAGACCAGAGAGGACCTTTTGTGGAGGCAGATATTGAGGGTCATCCTGCCACACTTTTGGTTGATACTGGAGCTACCCGGTCTACTGTAAGATCAGCAGTAGTCCCTAACCTACCCCTCTCGGGACAATCAATCCAGGTTGTTGGAGTAGCGAACAAGAGAATAAGCAGCCCATTGACAGAACCGATCTTAGTAAAGATAGGCTCCTTCCAAACTAGACATCAGTTTGTAGTGTGTGATACGAGTCCAGTTTGCCTTTTGGGAAGAGATCTGTTGTGCAAGTTGAACTGCACGATTTATTGTACGCCTCAGGGAGTGGAGGTTCAGACGAGAGATGACGATGCTGACTTTAAGGTTAGAAATCAGCATCTATGTATAGATCTGTACCCAATGGTGACTGTGGAAGAACTTCCACCTGATTTGAGAGATGCAGTGTCATCTGTGGTGTGGGATTTCGCAGGTGATGAAATAGGTCTGATCAGAGGGGTTGAACCAGTGCGGATTGAGGTGAAGCAAAACGTTGATTTCCCCAGGACACCTCAATACAACTTGTCGCCTGAAACGATTGCAGGGATAAAACCTGTGATCGAGACTTTCATTGAGAAAGGCATTCTAAAAGAGATCCGAGGTAGCCCCTGTAATTCACCTATTATGGGACTACAGAAACCGAGCGGGAAATACAGGATCGTGCAAGACCTGCGAAAGGTCAACACGATAGTTATCCCTTGTTGTCCAGTGGTACCGAATCCTTCAGTAATACTGTTCCAGATCCCATGCGAAGCCGAGTGGTTTACGGTCATCGACTTGTGTCAAGCTTTCTTTTCGATACCGCTCCACGAGGAAAGCCAATTTCTTTTTGCGTTCAGGCTGGAAAATCGCGTGTTAACATGGTGTCGTATCCCTCAAGGGTATACGGAAAGTCCATCGATCTTTAACCAGATCCTGAAGAAGAACCTTGAGAGTCTTGTGTTGCCGCAGAACTCAGTTCTCGTGCAATACATAGATGACTTGCTCATTGCCTCAGAAACAGAAGATGCTTGCAGAATTGACACGGTAGCTCTGTTGAACCACTTAGCAGAGAATGGACATAAGGTGTCCCCGAACAAGCTGCAGTACTGTTTGAACGAGGTACAGTACTTGGGACACAGATTAGAAAAAGGCAAGAGGAAGGTGTCACCAGACCGAATTGAGGCAATAATGAGTATGTCAGTACCCACTACACAGAGAGAAGTTAGGATGTTCCTGGGAATGGTTGGCTACTGTCGACAGTGGATTCCTAGTTTCTCCTTGAGAGCAAAGCCTTTGCAGAGGCTTACACACAAGGATGTGAGTGATCCGGTACCATGGGACGAGGAGTGCTTGATATCATTCCTGAAACTGAGAGAGGAATTGTGCAGTGCTCCGGCACTGGGAATGCCAGACTACAACAAGGCCTTTTCATTGTTCTGTTATGAGAGGGAAGGATGTGCATTAGCAGTGTTAGCTCAGAACCATGGAGGTGTCCGTAGACCAGTTGCCTATTTTTCAGCTACTTTAGATCCAGTAGCTTCTGCGTTGCCCGGATGTCTAAGATCCGTTGCTGCAACAGGTGTCAGCACTGAAAGATGTGAAAGCATTGTTATGGGACATCCATTGACTGTACATGTGCCACACTCGGTTGAGTTATTGATGACCAGGACCAAGACTCAGCACCTAACGAACAATAGGTTAACGAGGTACGAGCAAGTCATACTTGCCGCAGAGAATGTGACTCTGAAGAGGTGCTCTGTCTTGAACCCTGCGACTTTGATGCCTACACCGAACGCAGATGATGAAGATTGTGCGGACCATGATTGTCTCGATGTGACCGAGCTTTCCACCAAACCGAGACCTGACATTGTCGATGAACCATTGGCTGACCCAGATGAAATTTTCTTTGTCGATGGTTCATGCTTAAGAGACAGTGTGGGGCAATTGAGAGCAGCGTTTGCTGTATGTACCATTTCAGGAGTGGTCGAGGCTGCTTGTCTAGAAGGAGTACGTTCCGCGCAGGTAGCTGAGATCATTGCCTTGACCCGTGCCTGTTTGGCCGCTGATCGAATTCGAATCACGATTTACACAGACAGCCAATATGGGTTTGGCGTGGTGCACGACTTCGGGCAGTTATGGTCTCAGAGGGGATTTTTGACATCATCTGGCTCACCCATTCGGAATGGAGAATATGTAAGACAACTGTTGGATGCACTACAGCATCCGAAAGAAATTGCTGTTGTAAAGTGTTCCGCCCATGGGAAAGGGGAGGACTTTGTATCATTGGGTAACAATTACGCGGACGAGGTCGCCCGCTTCTGTGCAGAACAAGGATGCATATTCACAGATAGATACGCAGGGGAGAGCCAAGAAGGAACCGAGCTCAACATAATGTTGGCCATGGCAGACACTTGGGAAGAGCTTAAGCGATTGCAGGATGAAGTTTCAGACCAAGAGAGAGAGGGAGGGATCAAAGCTGGTTGTGAGAAAGGAGATGTGGATGTGTGGGTATCCAACGATGGGAGAGCCGTGTTGCCTGAAGAATTGTTGAGTCCGATGGCAAGACTGATACATGGACAGGCACACCTTGGTAGAGACGCAATGATGAGGGTGTTTAGACAGACGTGGTATAACCCACGTTTCCGAGCAATGGCTGAGACGGTATGTCAGAGGTGTGTTACGTGTCAGCAGATGAACGCTGGAAAGAAAACTGTAGTTACATTGAGTCACATTGGGAGGTCAGGTGGGCCTTTCAACAGAATACAGCTCGACTTTGTGGAAATGCCTAAATGTAATGGGTTGAGGTACATTTTAGTGCTGGTATGTGTATTCTCACGGTGGGTGGAGGCTTACCCCACACGTAGGTGTGACACTCTCACGGTGGCTAAGTTATTGTTGAGGGAGCTCATCCCTAGATTCGGGATCCCGACCTCTTTGGAATCAGATAGAGGAAGGCACTTCCACAGTGAAATCATGAAGTTACTTTGTGCTGCATTGAACATTGACCAGAGACTCCACTGTAGTTACAGACCAGAGGCTTCTGGGATGGTGGAACAAGTTAATGGAACTTTGAAGGCCCGGATGGCAAAAATGTGTTCTTCGACATCCCTGAAATGGCCCGACGCTTTGCCGCTCGTGCTGATGAGCATGCGAAGTGTCCCAGACAGAAAGACCGGGTTGTCCCCCCACGAAATCCTAATGGGAAGGGCAATGAGATTGCCAGCAGTACCAGCTACAGCCTTGATAAGCATCACTGATGATTTGATTCTCGATTATTGTAAAGGACTCTCTGATGTGGTCCGTTCTGTATCCCAGCAGGTGCAAGCAGCAGTGGTCCCAGCCTCGAGTGATCTGTGCCACGACTTGTGTCCCGGTGACTGGGTGCTCGTCCGGAAGCACGTGAGGAAGAGTTGCTTGGATGCCCGCTGGCGTGGCCCGTATCAGGTGATACTTATCACGAACACAGCAGTGAAGTGTGGAGGATTGCCGAACTGGGTGCATGCCTCCCATACCCGCAGAGTTTCAGCACCCTTGGAAGAAACAGCTCCTCTCGTAAATGAAAATCCAGCTGATGTGGCAGGGCCACATGAGAGGACAAGTCAAGCTGTAAGGGTCGCTGACACAGCTGGTGGTGCACTAGAGCAAGCCGAAGGGGTTTCCACAGTTCGAACCCTGACTCAGACACCGAAGACAGAAACGGTGCAGTGGGCGGAGAAGAGTCAGATTCAGCAGAAAGAGGAAGTAGTGCACTGGGTATAGAAGGGGAAGGCAGACGAACGAACAGAAGTGCAGAAAGTTGGCCTGAAAGACAGAGGCGACTGAACCTGAGGTTAGCACCTGAAAGAGACCTTGCTCCAGTGTCCGAAGCATCTGAAACAGAGGCAAGTGATGAAGATCAGACTCAAGACAGTCGGCGAAGGTCAAAGAGAACAAGAGTGCCTTGTCGCAGATACTCTACCCCTGAGTGGACTTACACTGTGTTTGATGCAGGGGGTGGTGAGTACGGGAAGACTGAGGTCAGTGCAGGTGGTCCGTCGGAGCCCGAATGTGGTGGTGAAGGTGGTGCTGCAGTTGCCAGGGCTCGAGATAGAAGGAACACTGACCCTCACAGTTCCGAATCCCCCGCTTCTGAGTGAAGTTCGAAACTTGGTTCTGCATCGACTCGAATTCCCGCCTTTTGGAGTTGAGCCGTTTTCACATGAAGTGTTGATTTTGCGTCTTGAACTTTTGTATCACGTTCTGGTGTTGCTCAATGAGGATCTTATTGTGGATCAACTATAAACTGTAAATAAAAGTCTAAAAGAAGAAGATAACCTAGGGCCGAGTGGAAGAAGAGTAAACTTAGGGACTTTCCACAGAAGAGGAACGAAAACTAGGGAAGTCTTTTTCTGGACTGTGTAAATAAGATTGTGAACGAAAAGGGAAAATCCGGAGATTTCATGGTTGCTCGAGCTGGTTAAGCAAGTCACAATTAAAGGACAGAGACTTTTTACAGGGTTCTTTGCTATAACCAAGACTTTTTGAGAACTTTCGAAACCATGGAGCCGGGAGATCCCAATCGTAGATCTAAATGGATTGTAGGCATTCTTATAAGTAGTGTAATAGTTTCTATAATGATAGTAGTTATAGTTTCCTATACTGGTTCGCACGAGCTAGAAGTAGAAGGGGTGACAGGGACACCTACACCTATTACACCTAGTCAGAAGGGGGTAGACAGGGCAGCTGACAGAGCTTTGCTATTAGAAGAAAGTCGTAGATTACATGTAGATTTATCTAAAGGTGATTTTAAGTTGAATGCATATGCTAAGTTGTTGTATGAGTATGTTGATGTGATGGAGGCGAAAGATTGTTATGTGTGTATGCAGTTGCCTACTTCAGTGGACGAGGGTATTAGGTATCACCATCTTCCACTGACTTATGGTATTTCATGTAGTCTTTTGCTTAGTTTATTTTATGAGAGAGATCAGTTCGAGTATTTCTTTTCCAATTTCGACGCAGTGCTTCCTGAAGTCCCAGCTTACAAGCATTTGAATAAATATGACTATTATAAGACGGAAGATAGACTCAGGAAGTACTTCATACCGAGTTTGGAATTGGACACAGCCTTTGCACACAGACACAATCTGACTTGTTTGATGTCAGATGTAGAGAGAAAATTTGTAGATCAGGTTGAGGATAGGTATAGAAAGCTGACTCACTCCCGAGACTTGGGGCATCACAGGACTGATTGGACAGAGGAAGAAAAGTTGCATAAGACCAGGGGAAGCTATGGTCCTATAGCGTTAGATAAGGAGCAGAGGGGTAAGTTGTGTATAAGGCGTTATCAGACTTACTACGAGAAGGTAGCAGTGGGACAAAGCACTTGTGATCACGTTTTCATCATGGCAGATGTGGCAAAGGATTTTCTCCAAGGTCCTGTACAAGTGATACCAACGGTGTATTATGTATGTGGGAAGAATGCTTATGTGAGGTTGCCTGCAAATTGGTATGGAACATGTTATTTGGCAATAATATTTCCAAAGATTTACCATACAGAGGATTTGGATCTTCTAGAAGGTGGGGAGCATTCAAGAGCGAGAAGAGCTGCAAGTGCAGGAATCGTTGTGGGGGATATCTTTGGAGCTATGATACCCAGTCTGGGAGTAGTCTTGAATGACGTGAAAATTCGGAGGTTGGCGACAGTGGTGGATGAATTTTCAATGAATACAGCAAAGTCGTTGGTGTTGGTGGAAGGAGAGATGTTGTCGATAAGGGGAATGGTTTTGCAGAATCGCCTTGCTTTGGATGTCTTATTGGCAAAAGAGGGCGGAGTCTGTAAAATGTTGAAGGTTCAAGAGTGCTGCACTTATATACCAGACCGTACCAAGGATCTGGAGAAATATATAAGTAACATCACTACAGTCCACACAAAAATAGCGGATTTGACCGAAGAGGGGGCCTGGGAAAAGGTCGGCAAGGGTTTTGGTCAAGTGGGAGGTTGGTTTGCGAATCTAGGAAAGGGATTCCTTGGGTACTTTCTGAGACCCCTCTTTATCTTGGTGGGTTGTGTGGTTGGGTTGTGGATTGCGATCAAGGCCTACAGGTGGTATCGGGCAGGCCGAGTCAAGAGAGCTTTGAGGGAAAATGAGATGAGATTGGCAAGACTAACTGTTACAAGGTGGTTCTGACCATCTGAGCCGCCCGGATTTTTCGCTTTTTGAACACCTACTGTGGGAGAGCCTCATAAGTTGGGACTCACCCATAGTGAACTCATGAAGAAAGAGACTTCATGTGGATTTTACCGGTTTCCCCCTGGTGAGAGTAGGCCACTGCGCTGCAGCTGGAGTAAGGGGCACCGGGCTGGTTATATGCAGACACAGGTGTACATGCGTGTGCGCACGTGTTGGGGCTGCGCAGGGGAGATTCCTGGCGTGCGCAGCCCAGGAGCAGGTACAGATAGAATGGTGTGGCAGGAATTATGCAGAGCTGGGTGGTGACCTGGAATAGGCTTTATAATGTGGTGAGACACATGTAAGGGAAAGTCAGTGTGCTTTACTGTTTTCACTGTAGGAACACTCCATTACTCTCCTATAAATATGGGGACCACATGGGGTAGTTTCATTTCCCTAGGGCATACAAATTCCAGACACGCACTAAAGTCCACTGTAACTTGTGTGAAAATAAGTATTCTGTTAATTCCAAAACCATATATGTACTGCTTATGGGTCATCCAGAAGTGTCATATTCCTCTGACTCAGCTCATAACCAGAGCCTGGCTGGGTGTGACCCTGCCAGGCTATATTAATGACCTTCCTCCCCAAACTGAAGCATCAGAGGCCTAGCCCTTCACTGCAAGCATTCCAAGGGCGAAGGTCTCCTCTCCAAGAGGGAGAGAAGATGGGTGGAGCTGCCGGTCATCCATCAGCAGCTGTCACCTGGTGGTAGGCACCAAGCTGCTCTGTAGAGGAGGCGGCAAGGGGGGAAGAGGCTTTTCAGAGACCATGTGGCATGAGACCCTACACAACACCATTTTGAACTATCCCAGAGGCCTGGGCAGGAAGGAGGGAGCAGGGGCAGAGAGGTGATGTGTCGCTGCCTGATAGGGCAAGCGGAGCCCCCTGCCAGCCCCCTCCAAATTCTTTTAAAAGGTCTTGCACAGGAAGAGGAGCTCTCTCTGGGGTGTGGTCTGCTGAGGAAGACTGGTGCTGGAGCCTGGCGCCATGGGCAGTTGGAAGGAAGAACCCCCTGACTGTCCCAGGATCCTGAATTGCGCCAGGAGGGGAGTCCAGGACCAGGGAGCCGAAGCCTGGGACTCTGGGCAAGAAGAAGAGAGGCCCAGGAGGAGAGCCAGGTGAAAGGCTGGTGCAGGGAGCCAGTGAAGACTGCTCCCTGCTGAATAAACCCTCCTTGAGAACAGAAGGGCAAAGGAAAGTGCTCCCAGTGGCTGGGGTGCGCCACCAGGAGCAAGAAGAGGCCAAGATGGTGAAAATCGGCCACCTGGGGGCCGAGATACGCCCCCCGGAAGGTAGGCAACCTTTTAACTCTAATTGGACCAACGACGAAGCGCGTGGGGCACCGCCGCCAGTCTCAACTATGCCCCCGGGGGGGTCAGGTCCCGGGGGCTGCCCCCAGAAGAAGTAAAGTCGGGGAGCGCCGTCGCGCTCCCCGTGAAATTGCCCATGAGGGGTGCCAGGAGCCCACCCTAGCCCCCGGTTACATCAGGGGAGGGGGAGCGCCGCCGCGCCCCCCTCAAAGAAAGCTCGGGGGCCTGGGACCCCCAACCCGGTGATGGCGGTGAAGAGGAGGGGAGCGTGCCGTCGCGCAACCCCCCTCGTGGATAAAGATAAGCCGGGGAGCACCGTCGCGCTCCCCGTGAAGAATTGCCAAGGGGCCGGGGACCCCATCTCCGGGCCCCGAAGTGAAGGAGGAGGACGGGGAGTGCCACCGCACTCCCCCGAGGTCCAGCCGGACCGGCGGAGTCTTCGTGTCTGCCCGCAGGAGCGGGCAGACCAGAAGAGAGGTGCCGGCTCCCGCGGCCGCACGCGAGGATGCTGGCCAGTCGGGGAGGCGGCGAGGGCAGCTGGGGGTGTGCTCCTCGAGCTGCCTTCCAACGTACCCATGACGCGGGGTGCCCGGGTGGGACCGGGCCCCCGAGAAGAGGAAGGAGCAGCCGGGGGTGGGCTCCCCGGTCTGAATGGACTCACCTGGCAGCAAGGGGTCCGGGTGGAACCGGACCCCCAACAAAGTGAAGAAGGGGTGTCAGGCCACTGAGACCGGCAGCGCGGCTCTCCCCGAGCAGCAGGGGAGCCGCTGTTCTATTATTCACGGGCAGGAGCGAGTCGCCCCATAATGCCTTGCAGTCCCGGACCGGCCTGCAAGGAAAAGCGGATCGTTTTCTGCGTGTGGTGGCCCCAGGAGGATGGGGTCACCGCCAGGTGTGAGCCAAGGTGCAGGGGGAGCTGCAGGAGCAATGCAGTCTCCCCCAGCAGGAAGATGAAAAGTCCCCCCCTCAGTTTCTGGGGGACTTACAAGAAGGAACCCCTCAAGGGTTAGCCATGGTTTTTAAAGCTTCATCAACGCTGGAACTTTAGATCAGCAGCAGGAAGTTGACACTTGAGATTTCACTACAGAGTGAAAGGTTAAACCTGGATGGTCATTGAGGTGACTCCCCCTAGAGGTGGAAAGGTGAATTTGCACAATGGTGCATCTACGTGATATTGCTTCTTGTTGGGACTTTAAGTCACATGAGTAATGTGAAGTCATAAGCAAAGTGGGGTTAGGTTGCTGGACATTCCTGCTAGGGTGTCTGGCTGTATATACTTAATCCTGTGATTATAACTGTGATGCCTTTTAGGGGCTTTTATTGCAATGCATTATAATGGTTATCAGCTATGATAAGTACTGTCATTTTAAGTGATGCTTAAACATGTATTCTTGCTGCTGTGTTAGGTGAAGAACAACCCAGACTGTTAGCTCCTAAGATGTAGAGGTGTATACTGTAGGGTCAGAATGAGATGCTCGGTCAGGGTTATGTGTCACCAGGGCAGGTGTGCCCATTTTAAATGCTTGTTGAGATAATGGGGTGGGTCGCCACTGGGATGGTGCCAGTGAGCAAGGCCCTCGCTCCAGGTTATGTTCAACCCACTGCATTAGGGGGCAAGATGATGTGCATACAGGGGAGTGGTGGTACTAGACCCCACCCCCCTGCGGGAGGGGTGGGAATGTTATGCAAGGTCACAAAGTAATTCCAACAGCTTATGTATATTTGTAAATTGGTGCATAGTATTGAGTAGTGTGTGTTTAATAAATTTACTCTTCCTTTTATAAAGCAAAGTACAGGCTGGACAATCAATTATTGAGTGTTATTTCTGCATACTGGTAAATGGCGATTACTAGCCCACACCACCTGCCTTGAGTAAGCCTTAGACTGCTCTGCAACGCTACCCTCTGAGAGTCAAGCGCTACAATTGGGTGTTTGGTTCCCAGTGAAGGACAAATGTAGTCATGTTATTTGTGCAGGCCTCACAGATACTGCCTCGTTTTCCAACATTATATTCACGTTTGCGCATGCGTAGTAAACAAAACACAAAAGGGAGTGCCGCAATAGTCCAACAATTTTAATACAAAGATTTTTCTCTTTCTTTTCTTCTGGTAGTACACTTGTTCAATGTTGTCAATATCAATATATTCTTCAAGCCGGATTACCCGTTTTGAGCTTACAGAACCTAATGTGATGTGGATATTAAGCTGCTTTTTCTTAACGCCCTTCTAGTATTCTCCTATGATACCAAACGAATAAATGAGCATTCAAAGAAGTTTGTGGAGAACTGATTCCCTTACACTTCGACATCGATTGGATGCAGATTGTTGGACTTGGCCCTTTTTTCAGGGTTATTCCCAAACTTTTTGCTTCTTCCTCCTATTTTTTTCCTGACCTGTTGTTGTTGGTTTTAGGACTCTGAGCACTTTACCACTGCTAATCAGTGCTAAAGTGCATATGCTCCCTTTGTAAATTGTTATTATGATTGGTTCTCCCTGATTGGCATATTTTGATTTACTGGTCAGTCCCTAGTAAAGTGCACTGGGTGTGCCGGGGCTGGTAATTCAAATACTACTTGTGGGCCTGCAGCACTGATTATGCCACCCACATGAGTAGCCCTGAAAAGATGTCTCAGGCCTGTCACTCCAGTGCCTGTGCGCAGTTTGCTAACTGCCATGTCGACTTGGCAAGTGCACCCACTTGCCAGGCCCTAACCTACCCTTTTCTTACATGTTAGTCACCCCTAAGGTAGGCCCAAGGTACCTCTTTGGGCAGGGTGCAGTGTATGTGAATGGTAGGACATGCCCTGATGTGTGTGGCATGTCCTGATTGTGAATTACTGCCATTTTCGTTTTTCACTATTGCAAGGCTACCTGTCCCCATAGGACAGAATGGGGAGTTTGTTTATAACATCTTATAAACATAACTGCCCCTGGGAATAAAGGTAGGAAAATAAAGTTCAGTATGCCTGAACTCAGAATGTTAAAATGCATCTTTTAGTGAGGGTCATTTTTACATTCTGTGTTTGAAAATACCACTTTTAGAAAGAAGGTATTCTCTTGTTTAACCATTCTGTGTGCCTATGCCTGTTTGTGTATTGACTGTCTGGTTTTGGAGTGACAGGGGCTGGGGAGGTGCATTCAGTCAGACAGCCACGGGGGGGGGTTGATGTGTGTCCTGCCTTTCCTGAATGAGTCAGGGCTGGGATGAGTAGACTTGGGCTGCATTCAGAGTAGGGGGAGGAGTTCTCATTAGCACCTGAATAGGCCCGGTCTGCATGTAGAGTGGTGGGAGGAGATTTACCTTGCACCTGAATAGGGCCTGTCTGCCTTACACAATGCTGTCGCCACCTCCTGCCGGGCAGCTGCACACGAGAGGACAGAACTGGTTTGGACTGGGCTCAGAGACCCTTGCACAAAGAGAACAAAGACATTTTGGGGTTTAAGTATTGGACCTAAAACCCCTGAACTTTAGATTACTTCTGGAATCAAGAGGAACCTTTGTCAAGGAGAAGAGCTGGAGAAACTGAGGAGAAGTACTGCCCTTGCTATGTGTCTGGGGTTGGCCTGCAGTTGCTGTTTCTGCCAAGGAAAGGAGAAGGACTTTGCTGTGTGCTGTATCCCCTGCTTGAGGAAAGTCTCCAAGGGCTTGAGTAGAGCTTGCCTCCTGTTTTGAAGTCCCAGGAACACAACGACTTCACCCCCAGCTCCCCTGAACTTCCTTGCTGGGAGTTCTGACCTGCCTAGAGGGGTTAGTGACTGTCTTGTGCCTCTGGAGGTTGTTTCTGCTGTTGGGGGCTGGAAAAGCAACGCAACGACAAGGAAATCGATGCTTCGCTCTTCTTGCGACAGTTTATCCAACGCAACGCCGTGGTGCGAGACGAATCTCCCCGCATCGCCGCGTTGCTGCCGAAACCAATGCAGCGCTTCTTGCCACTAACCCCGGGCGGAGCTTGCGGAGTGCAACTACGCGGAGGTCCACGGAGTTGGGGGAAACTCCGTGGAACTCCGCTCCGCCAACAGGTACTTTGCAAGAAATCACGCAACCATAGTTTTCTATGGACTCAGTTGCTAAAACCTTTTGAAAGTCATTTTTATTAATACTTGTATGTTGGATTTTTGTCGTTTTAGTCTTGTTAATTTTAGATACAGATACTTTATAAACCGGAGTGGTGTCCATTTGTGGTGTTATCACTGTGTTACTGTGAGTGTTGGTACAAATACTTTACACATTGCCTTTGGGATAAGCCTGTCTGCTCGTGCCAAGCTACCAAGAGGGTGAGCAGGGGTTATCTGAAGTGTGTATCCCCCTTACCCTGACTAGAAGCAAGGGTCCCTATTTGGACAAAGGTACCTACCTCTGCCAGCTAGAGACCCCCATTTCTAACACAGATGCAAAGAAATATTTTAACCCTAATGAAGTCCTCTTTGAAGACAAAATGTGTTGGCCAGGCTGAATCATTGATGTTTTCAATAATAAAAAGAAAATTGTTTTGAGACTTCCCTTGTTATTTTGAACCTGGAAAAGAATATATTGATACTGACAACATTGAACAAGTGCACTACCAGAAGAAAAGAAAGAGAAACATCTCTGTAGTAAAATTCTCTGACTATTGCGGCACTCCCTTTTGTGTTTTTTTTCTGTTTATTTGTATTTATGGTTTTAGAGTAGTTTGACTATTAAAAGGTGAGTGCCTATTACTACCATTTAACAAGATTAGCATTTGTTTGGCCGCTTATAGCCAGAACTACTCTTGCTTTGAGATTACCCTTGTGCATACGTAGAATCCAAGCAAGTTGATTGAGTAGGAGGCCATCACCTTGCTTCCGTCAGTGGTGATTGACATATAAATTGTCCAGCCACCACTCCTTTCAATTGCTCCAACACCAGGTTGGTGAATGAAAACATTCACCAGACGTTTCTAACTTTTGTGGGTTTTGCAGCTCCTTCATGGAGCAGAGAGCAGGCCCAGCAACAAAGGCAATCTAAAATATTTATTTTCTAGTTATTTGAAAACAGAAATACTAATAGTACCTGGCTCAGTTAATTCCAAGGACTGTTCCATTTGGCCCTCACGTCTGCATCTCGTGGTGTGAAAGAGAACATGTATAAGCACGTGTCAGCTCCTGTATATGCATTAGTAAGACAAACGTGTATACATGCTACACAGATAGCCCTTAAACTTCTCAAGCCCTTTGTGGGCTTGCAAGGGTTTCAAGAGACACTTTTATTTGCTTTATACATATTTGTGTGTCCCTTTGCACCAAAGTGTTCAGTTTCCTAAAATTGCAAATCTATAGAAATACAGGAGTCAGTCATTGGTAAGATAACTCAATGTGAGTAGCTAGACCTTAAGCAGGATTCTGTAGAAGGAACAATCACTGTTGAAGTAAAACACATTTTGCACACAATGATACTTGGGGTAAGACATTTAGGAGGCAGAGTAAGGCTGTGGAACTCCTAGCCAATGGAGCTGAGGAAAGAGACCAACTCTCTCAGATTTACCTAATCAGCCGAAGAGTTGTCTTTTTGGCACGTACCAGGATTTCTCTTTTGTGTCTACTTCTACAGCCCTCAGAAACCTTCTTTGCAGGTGCATGCAAGCACTTTACAAATGTCCTCAAAGACGGAAGGACAGACAGACAGACAGACAGATAGATAGATAGATAGATAGATAGATTAATTAAAAATTGCACATATTGTAGAATAATGAGTTGTAATTAAGCATACTCCGATGTCTGCTTTTTCTTTGGTAAACATATGTTCAGAAAAGTGTGTAGGTGTGTGTGCCTTAGTACTCTTTATGAATGTTTGAGTATCAGCCTACCCTGAATAATTGTGCGGTCAGTGGTAGAATGTGGCACAAAGTAAGTATAATGTGCTCACCCACTGAATGGTGGTTCAAGTATTTCAACAAGCTTTATTCGGTTTGAAAGACAACCAGAAAAGCAGCATTAATACATTAACAGTAAATAAATTCATTATATACAAATACAATCATCATTAATATCACATAAAATCATTAAAATCAGTTAGATATAAATGATACTTTTCCTCTCCTGTATCGATTTTAAAATAAACGTGGCAGCAAAAAAACATATCTCGGGGTTTCTAAGTGTAAACAATAGTTCCATAGCTGCCTTGGTAGTTTTTACATTATGTTTCTTAAACAAGGGTTTAAGATAGATAACTCTGTAATTCAAATATAGACCGCATAATAGTAAAAAGTGCATAGTGCTCTGTTTTGAATGCTCGTCACAAGGACATACTGAGGTAGAATGCATTTTTATTTTAGGGAATGCTACCAAGTGGTGGACTATACCCAGTCTCATCCTCGTTAATACATAGCGATGTGATTGTCTGGTAACAGTTGATAGATAACCTTGGAAGCCCTCTGTGTCTATAATTGATTGATAAAGCAAATATGTAGGTTGCAACCCAACCACTCTCATCCTACACTCACTTTTATAGGCCAGAAATGTGTTCTTAATCTCAGATTTTGTCAGGGCTACCACTTCAGCAGGATTTTCCCGAATCGTGAACATAAAATGATCTCTATAAAAATCAACAATATATTTTAACCACGGTATCGCTGAGTAGTTATCCAACTTCAGACAATCCTCTATTATTAATTGAGTAAATTTAGTCTCCTCTTTGGTCCAAATTGATTTCCATAGCAATAAGGGTCTTAGGGCAATCAGGTCTGACAGATATCTAAGGCCAACTTCACAGTGGGTTAATTCTGTAGAAGCAGATAAGGGAAGACATAATAGTTTCTTTAAAAAGGAATTTTCCTCTATTTGTAACTCCTGGCTACAATTGTATCCCCATACCCCAGCACCATATAGTGCAATAGGAGTACACCTGGCTTTATAGATAGCTGTCATGTCTTTAATTCTACGATCGCCCAATTTTGTTGCAAACCGAAATACCCCATACACACTTTTTGTCATTTTGGCTCTGACGTTGGATAGTTCAGGTGTCCAATGGCCGTTACCATTAAATGTTATGCCCAGGTAGCAAAAATTATTAACAGTTTCAACTTTCGCACCGTCTATAAAAAAGGCTTTCAGTTTCCTCGGTTTTGCCCCACAGACCATAATATATGTTTTTGCCTTATTAATTAACAGTTTCCTTGCCTTAATAAAATCTGTAAACCCGTCCATTAGACGCTGTAGACCGACCTGACTTCTAGATAAAAATACAGCATCATCTGCGTATAATAGAACGGGTATATTCTGTCTAGCGGCTTGGGGGGCATCTGCCGGCACCAGTTTAAGAATGGCATCGGCCTCGTTAATAAATAAGGTAAAAAGTAAAGGGGCTAAAACGCAACCCTGGCGAATGCCACGTTTAACCTTAAAATTGGGTGTGCATTCACCCCGCTGTTCAAGTATTTAAATTGAAGGACCCTAAGAGGAAGGGATACTCGCACTAGCGAAAAACAAACAATGTCACAATCATAGTCCCTCTATCACTGTAATTCAAAGATTTCAGGTTCCTTGAAGCTAATGGCTGGGCAACAAACTGCTCTAGCAACAACATATGAGCATAGATACATTGATACCAACAGAATATAGAAAGCACTGTATGTATAAGGTACCACTGTATGGATATGTTGACTTGTACATTACCTCACTTACATCACAGACAGCAAACACTAGATACACAGCATTCAAGTCATGACATAACAGTATCCTTATGATAGTAGAGCTCAGGCCCACAATTAAAGTAGTATAGACTGATGTTCTTGTCAAGTTTTGGAACTTATACTGACATTACAGCACACAGAGGGGCATACCCACAGAGAGGGAACTTTTTAAAAGAAAAACGCACAAGTTACTTTGTTAGATGCTTCAATACGCTCACGATGCCAACCGTACTGATCAGTCATGATGCAAACCATATTCATCAGTCATGATGCAAACCATACTTATCAGTATTCAGTCCATTTCTATGAATGCTAACAAAACCCAGTGCATATGCAGCCAATCCAACTGTGTCTCATTTTGATGCTGAAAGCTGAGGGGGAGCTGAGAATTGTGACACTGATTGCCTGGGTGCTATATGAGAAGTTACTAGAGCGATAGATTTTGAGGATAAGCCATACCTTAAACAGGCATTGACTAAATCAATAGCTTTGTTATGTTACATTTTGCTATTTGTTTTTTATAGCACACTATCACCTGTGAGGGTATCTTGGCACTTTGTAGGTGAGTGAAGGTTAGCTTCCCGGGTACTTACTCAAAGAGCCAGGTCTTCAACTTCTTGCAGAATTCAAGAAGAGATGAAGAGGCTCTGATGTAATGTGGGAGGACGTTCCACACTTTAGGAGCAGTGCATGGGAAAGCTTGGCCTGCTGCATGAGACATGTGCTAGTGAGAGTTTGGCTGAGAGAAAGTGCCTGGAGGGTTGGCGGAGATGTTCACGGCTGTTCAGGTGCGCTAGGCCTGTGCTGTATATTGCTTTGTATGTGTGGGTAAGAAGCTTGAACTGTGCTTGTCTGTGTATATATAGCCAGTGGAATTCCCTCAGGTGCCGTATGATTTGAGTCAGGTGTGGGAAGTTGAGGACCAGTCTGGCTGCTGTGTTCTGGACGGGCTGTAGCCTTTTTGTGAGTTTCTTAGTGATTCCTGTGTAGAGGGTGTTCCAGTAGTCTAGTCTACTGGGGATGAGAGCTTGAGTGGTTGTCTTTCCTGTGTTGTTTGGCATCCACGTGTAGATCTTTCTCAGCATCCGCAGGGTGTTATAGCAGGACGTGGTGACGGCATTAGCCTGGGCGCACATGACGGGCTTGTTGTCAATGATCCAGAGGTTTCTTGCATGTGGGCTGGGGGTCGGAGTGGGTGTGAGGTCTGTGGGTCACCAGGCAGAATCCCACAGCAAGGCATCCTTTCTGAAGATGACCACTTTGGTCTTGCCCGTGTTCAGTATGAGGCAGTTGGACTTCATCCACACTTATGCTAGCTTGTTAGTGTTGAGGTATCACAAAAGAAGATGAGAAACTATTCCACAAGATGTAATTGGAGCCAGTTCTCCTGTGAATAACAATTGCCTCAGCAATCTATATGCAGGAAACTGGATATAGCAGAGTTTAGAATTTTATCTCAAAGCCTACTTTAAAGAGAACAAGTAAATTTGACACCGAAAATGGTTTTTCAAATAATATCGGAACGAGTGGTCCTGCTTGGACTAGATAAGATTACGCTGGTCAACCTAATACCTGATATTAGATCCTATACGTTTTCTTCACAGGAATAGGAAATTATAAATATTTTGCTCCAAAGGAATAATAAAACAGCAATTTTACCACAGTTGGCAGTATATTTTTAGTCAAAACATGATGTGTTCTAGGGTGAGCTCACCAGAACGATCTCTCAGATCACGCAGATCAAATGTGTATGATGGCTTCTCAATGTTCAAGGTTGTGGCGCTTCCTCGTCCTAGAATTCCCGATTCACTTATATGATTGACCTCTCATTGAAAATAGTTTCAAAGTTATGAGGCCT
Source organism: Calotriton arnoldi (assembly GCA_963921515.1). Taxonomy (NCBI): domain Eukaryota; kingdom Metazoa; phylum Chordata; class Amphibia; order Caudata; family Salamandridae; genus Calotriton; species Calotriton arnoldi. The sequence continues at coordinate 3,544,658 of CAWUFW010000237.1, read as the reverse complement.
CTGCTTCTAAGCACTCTTCAAGCACAGGTGAAGATATTAATGGCCCTCATTACGGTGGCGGGTGGACCGCCACCAACAGGCCGTCGGTGGCGGGCCGCCCACCATCTAGGGCATCGGTCCAACCGCTGCATTACAATGCAGCCGGTCAGACTGCAGAGGTCGGGGTAGGACCGCCGTCTCCGATAGGATCACAGATACCGTCGGGACGGCAGTCAGATTTCTAGTCCCTACAATGGAGGCGGTGCCTGCACAGGCACTGCCGTAGGGATTAGGATATCCCTTTCCGACTGCCTCTTCATGGCTGTCCCACCGCCATGAACAGGCAGATGGAAAGGGACTTTGGGAGCCCCATGCAGGGCCCCTCCCCCGCGGGCCACTGCTAAGTGCCATGTGGGCACATGTAGTGCCCCCCCACACATCCATGCAGCGTGTGCCATGCACCATGGTGCATGGCACACGGTTCATGGATGTGCATAAAATGCATTTTTCTAGTGCAGCTTGTGCTGCGGCCCTTTTCCTTGGCTGCAGCACAAGCAGCACTAGAAAAATGAATTTTATGCACAGCAGTTGTATCCTAATAGGGAGCACGGGACCGCCAACTCATTGTCGGGCGGTTCCTGCTCCGAAACAATGTCCGACCGCCATCGTAATTAGGCCCAAAGTTCATATAGAGCCTCATACTCCACTTCTGCTATTTATAAGCTTTGTTATCAGCAGGTGATCGCGTTACCCAATATTTAAATTATTGAACTCAGAAGAATGAAAGGCTACTTTCCCATACCAGGATTCAAACTCGTAACCGGCTGATCACAGAAGATGTCAGCAGTGAGCGTTTAACTCACTTACATAAATTGAGAGATCGCACATTCATTGGACCTCAAGGGGTTTACAGGGCTTTTTTTTAGGCTTAAATTTAGATTTAGACTTGGAAATTATCACAACGTATGCATGTAGATGCTTCGCATGATAACCTATGTGTAGGCGCAGGCTATACATTTAAGTGGTGATTAGATCAGCAATTAATGCCAACACAAAGCGAAATAGAGTTAAAAAAGAATCCCATAATTTTCTCTAGACTTGCGTAACATACGCATTACTTACATCACTTGAGCGTAGAGTGAGATAAAATATGCCTAGGTGTCTAAATAAGTGAATATGCACGCAAATTTTGACCCATGACCTTTATGCAGCATACGTGAGAGGCTCAACGACCTGTAAGTCAACACTAAGAATGCCGAGCACCATACACTTATGTATGTATAACTTACACATTGCTACTTTTGTGCCTTGGCCCCACCATGTTTAATCACAAGCGTCTGAGCTTGGCGTCTTTCCTGCTATAAGTAGTGTTGGCACCTGGCCAGTTTTTACTAGCATGACCAGTATTTTAAAGTACCAGCTGGTTGAAAAAAATAGACAAATCACCTGGTATTTTTTTCCCTTACCAGTACATACTTATAACAGTCATTTTCTCTGGGAAAGGTGACAATCCTAGCTTGACCTGTCCAGGGACCACAGAAGTGGCGGTCTGCTCATTTTAACCCTGGCAGAGGGCCCCTGCTTCCTTCTGCGCATGCGCAGCGCTTTCAATGAGTTGTTACTGCGCAGCAGGAAGTTGGCTTTCGTGCGCGTGCTTGACATTTCATGCATTCGCTCCAAAGTAAAATACTGGCGTTTCCCGTTTGATCTTCCGCGACGTTTTTTCTCTCGCCAGTTATTCTAAAAATAAACAGTTTGGTCCATTAACACGAGTTATCGAAACGTCAAAATAATTGAAAACGAAAGCCCGTGTTGCCGCATGTACAAAAAGTAAACACAACCTCTCTGCAACCCCTTCAACACTCCCTAGGAAAACAGGAGTGGATATGCTTTGACTGGCCCTGCAACTCCACCAGTCTGGCACTTAAAAGCTCTAATGTCTACCTGCTTCCAAAGTACACATTCTGGAGGATTTATTTACATGTTTCATCAGAGAAAACAGGAAATGTCACATTCTACGGGGAACGTGGGATCAAATAACATTTTATAAGCGCAAAACCACTTTCTGAATACACAAAAAATGGCTTTGAACTGATAAAATGATTTACTCATGCAAATATTTTCGTGTGAGTAATTCTACTCCTAGGCCAGGTAGTGGGCCTTCCAGTTCTGGGGTGCCCTGAAAGTATGCACACAACCATTCATAAACTCCTTTCCGATCAATCCCGCTTGCCCTGGAAATGGGCAAAAAACTACTGCTGACAGAGGCAGGAGCAAATCTCTTTGCAAGGTGAGAATGCGATAATACCCCTGACATTTTGGGGGGTGTAGGAGAAGTTGTTTCTCAATCGGAAAATGTATCTTTCAAATGTGGAAAAGAAAAAAATATGATAGCAAACGCATTCCCATTTGTTCAACAGATTTTCACATGAGCAAATATACATGTGAATTTGCTATTGCACAAACATGAAATGCACAAGAGGGTTTCCAGGAGTACACCTGGAAACCACTGATGGTCGCCGGTTTCCAGGCCTATTGAGCATTCTCAAAAGTCTAAATCTACACCTGAGCGAGGTCCCAGACAGGTAGGGGCCGATTTACATCTTTCTTTAGGATTCGTCAAGGCAGTGGGCATACCCACCACCCTAGAAGATGTGCAAGTGATTCAGTGCTCCTGTCTCACCCATCAAACACCAGAACATTCAGCCACAACTCATTGAGGATGACACAGTCACCTGACAGAAACATACCCAAAGCACAACCAAGCAGGTAGCAACTCCAGTGCCTTGAGACCCACATGGGGGATTTGCCGCGCTATATAAGCACTTGATTGAATGATTGATATCCATTCATACTACTGAGTGATAGCCCAACTTCACAAGGCCAATCAGGCTCCAGTGTGCACTGTAAACCTTGGAATCATTTGGAAAGTCACCCTGGACTGCCTAAAGTGATGCAGTGCTATCCCAAAGGCAGATGCCGAGATATGTATATGCAGGTGACATAACATCAGCGCTCTTGTTTGCTTGCCAAAGATCACATTGTTCACCCTCAGACGTATCCTACAGACAGACCCAGGGGTTGACCGCTTCCACTCCGCTACTTGCCAGCCATGCTTTATGACGCTGTGACTTGACCGATGCAGATCCTGAGACTGCAGCTCATAATGCAATGCTTTGCACTGCAAGAACCTTCAGCGTCTGTGCAGCAAAAGAATCTCAGTCCCTTTTCTGTGCAATGGTGCTATGCACACTCAGGTGCAAACTCCAAGCCTCATTCATATTAATGTGGCCGGAATCTGCTGTACTCTTCATTGTAGGTAATATCAAGTGAAGGGAGTAGATTTGCATAGGACAGCCGACTTCAGCCTCAGCTTCTGAATTTGGAATTTGCTCACCGTGAAGCCTCATGTGTGTATTTTGAATGGCACATACAGGGCGGGGTCCATTGGCAGTGCCTGGATATCCTCATGGGTGACAAGAACTGCTCTACAAATCTACTGATTGATTGATTGATTGATTAATGCAATCTGCAGCTCTCATGCCCACAGCATGCACAATCAGAGTGTAAGCTGTCTCAAATTGACAACTTACACCATACCTGCCAACCTGAACAAAAATATTACAGTGTGATGAGGGGGGCAGGACCCCGTGCCAAGAAGTACCTAAGAGGCACTTATGAACTCCACCCTGCCCTCAAGAACCTTCCTGCCAAAAAACAAAGCTTGCTGAGGCTAGTGCCGATGGCTTTGGGTGTTTTCACATCCCTTAATGGACATCAGCTGTTCAAAGCCTCAGAAAACGAGCTGGAAAACCACGATTTACAGTGGTTTTCAGCTCATTTTCCCTGCCACTGTGTGATATCGGCTCGTCACCGGGAGACCGTGTGATGGGAGTTGATATTGTGTGTCACACGGTGGCACCGCGTGAGTTGGCAGGTATGTTACACTTCAATGGTTACTGCATGCCTCTATGTCTTGTGACCACACGATTGGTTGAAAAGCACTTGTACATTCCATTGTGAGTCGCAGGTCTTGGGGGGATTAAGGGGGGGGACACCCGTTTATCCCTACCTTCCCGTATGATTCGCAAGTTTTCCCAAAGTGTGCATGGTGTTTCGCAATTGCAATTTAAAATTGCAAAGCATTTTTGTGCATTTCAAAGTTGTAATCAGCATTCTCAAAGTCAACTTCTCTGACTTTGTGAATACAAAGTATATTTGTGAATCTGTCTCCAGTTCTTTTAAGATTATTGCTTTATTCTTTTGTAGTTTTAATATCTGAGTATTGGGACTGTCATCAACAACAAGATCCGTCAATGGGTTAGATGGTCATGCAATAAATATCACGGTCCATGATGTGAAAGTGCATGTCGTAGCATTGTGCTACCCTTATGGTTTTGGTGAAATGGTTCCACACCATATACTCTCGGAGCAAGCTTTGACTCAATGTCAGAATGCTGTAGTAGTCAGAAATATCACCTGACATAAATATTGTATCCTACATATTGTCTTTTGAAAAATATCAGATATGTATGTAGATTTTCTATAAACTCCAAAGGGGCGATATTTTTTTAGTGCTATTTAGGACATGTTATTTATGTCAGGCGATATTCTGACTACGATATTCTGGCACCACACCGCAATCCTTTCATCTTGAAGGTGCTTTGTATACGTTTACTCAATGCTCACATTTCCCTGCAGGAGAACTGTAAACTTCCCTGGAATCTCAAGTCCAGTCCTGTCTCTACATTGACACCTAATGTTGGGAAGCCTTTTTGCACACGTACCATAAAGTTTAGAACTCCTTCCAGAAAGGCGGGAAACCATGAGTCTGGTCTTTTCATTGCAATGCTACACTTGCCTTTCTGACCTCAAATAACACCTCTTTTGCTCTCTGGGAAAGTAATGCTTAATTTAATTAATAAATTAAGCTGAGCGGTATTGCTTCATTGTTTACCTTTCTGATATCGCAGGCTCTGCACTTTCTGCGGATAATATAGGCTAACCTGCCTCATAATTATGGGAAACCACCTTTCTAAATAAACAATTGTGTGTGTTGAGACAGTCTCCCAGGCAAATTTCAAGTAGAACAAACATGGAGACAAAACATTGGAGGTTCGCGGCCTCCACCCCTTGAATTCTCTGCACCCCATTAGAGCTTTGTCAAATTTTCCTATCCTCGACAAAATCCTGAAGACAGTGGTCTACTGTCCCTCCACTCCCAAGACCAACTGCACAGGCACTACCCTCTTTCCCTTAACCCAGGGATCAGACCGCCTTAAGCGCTAACACCACCGCAAGCTTCTCTGGTCAATGCTTGCTGCCCAAACTTAAACCTGAGGGGCGTCATAGCTAGAGCCAGTTATCTTGACCAACACGCCATCCCGATCCAGAGGAGACAGACAAGCTAGCCTGATCCAGAGGAGCCAGACACGCTAGCTCGATCCAGAGGAGCCAGACACCCTCGCCCGATCCAGAGGAGCCAGACACGCTAGCTCGATCCAGAGTAGCCAGACATGCTAGCCCGATCAAGAGGAGCCAGACCCACTAGCCCGATCCAGAGGAGCCAGACCCACTAGCCCGAACCAGAGGAGCCAGGCAAGCTATCCCAATCCAGAGGAGATAGACAAGCTAGCCTGATTCAGAGGAGCCAGACACGCTAGATCGATCCAGAGGAGCCAGACACGCTAGCCTGATCCAGAGGTGCCAGACACGCTAGCCCAATCCAGAGGAGCCAGACACGCTAGCCCAATCCAGAGGAGCCAGACACGCTAGCTCGATCCAGAGGAGCCAGACACGCTCGCCATATCCAGAGGAGCCAGACACGCTAGCCCGATCCAGAGGAGCCAGGCAAGCTATCCCGATCCAGAGGAGCCAGACAAGCTAGCTCGATCCAGAGTAGCCAGACATGCTAGCCCGATCCAGAGGAGCCAGGCAAGGTATCCCGATCCAGAGGAGATGGACAAGCTAGCCTGATTCAGAGGAGCCAGACACGCTAGCTCGATCCAGAGGAGCCAGACACGGTAGCACGATCCAGAGAAGCCAGACACGCTAGCCCGAACCAGAGGAGCCAGACAAGCTAGTTCGATCCACAGGAACCAGACACGCTAGCCTGATCCAGAGGAGCCAGACATGCTAGCCCGAACCAGAGGAGCCAGACATGCTAGCTCGATCCAGAGGAGCCAGATACGCTAGCCCGATCCAGAGGAGCCAGACAAAATAGCCTGATCCAGAGGAGCTAGACCAAGGTAACTTGACCAACACGCTATCCCGATCCAGAGGAGATAGACAAGCTAGCCTGATCCAGAGGGGCCAGACACGCTAGCTCGAGCCAGAGGAGCCAGACACGCTAGCCTGATCCAGAGGAGCCAGACACGCTAGCCCAATCCAGAGGAGTCAGACACACTAGCCCGAACCAGAGGAGCCAGACACACTAGCCCGAACCAGAGGAGCCAGACATGCTAGCTCAATCCAGAGGAGCCAGACACGCTAACCTGATCGAGAGGAGCCAGACACAATAGCCCGATCCAGAGGAGCTAGAGAAGCTAGCCTGAACCAGAGGAGCCAGACAAGCTAGTTCGATCCAGAGGAGTCAGACACGCTATCCCGATCCAGAGGAGCCAGACAAGCAAGCCCAATCCAGAGGAGCCAGACATGCTAGCCCAATCCAGAGGAGCCAGACAAGCTAGGCCAAACCAGAGGAACCAGACAAACTAGCTCATTCCAGAGGAGCCAGACACGCTAGCCTGATCCGTAGGAGCCAGACAAGCTAGCTCGATCCAGAGGAGCCAAAGACGCTAGCCCGATCCAGAGAAGCCAGACGTGTGATTTGTAAACACGGACACGTGTTAACGCTCACAAAATGCATTGGTAAATACAAAAATAAGGATTCTATCATAATGTATTGCTAGCACCCAGAGCAGGCTAGCACCGAACAAACAGCACACTACAGTAATGTATGTTCTGCCATCTTTCTATTACGCAAGATGCTCTCTCATACTGAAAGGTGACTTGTCAGGTCTCTCAAAGATCTACCTTCTCTTCCCTGACTGTTGAATAAGTATAGGAATTCTCTACAAGACATATTTAAGCAATAGGGCTTGATCTTCAAGATTTATGCTGAGGCAAACAGACGCTCCACAATCCCATGAAAGGAAGCTCTAGTCAGTCTGCAAAAACATGCTAACTTGCTTGCAGAACTCAATTAGAGGAAGAAGTGCATGTGATTGAAATATTCAAAAACAGAAGTGCTGCTGCTAGAATTTGTCACTTTTCAAGGCCCTTCGGCCAGGAGAATATAGAATTGCTGATACTAGATAGTGGCACCTTTTAAGGCTCTTGTTCCAAGAGAGTACAGAAATGCTGATACTAGACGGTGACACTGACACCATCAGTGCTTAATTTGAGCAGGTGGTTTCCGGTGCTCGGCACTGGAACTTAATTATCAACACCAGCACTTGACAGCTGCCACATGGTGGAACTGTTTGTGTGATTAAGAGATAAGCAGAACAACAGTTGTTTTAATAATTCAATATCCATTAAAAACAACTAATACCTGCTGTTTAATCCATTCAATAGCTTTGGAGGCCTCAAATACTCTGAATTGTCACAGTTATAGCAGTGTGATGATTAATAGTTGTGTAGGTACTATGATGGCAGCACAGATGGGCAATGGGTGGTGCAAGCTGCGGTGTCCTCCGGATGAGGGCCGTAGCACTTACTTTTTTACAAAGTAAGCCTTGGACACCATTCAAGGTACTTTTGCCAAGAGAATACAGAACAATGACACCTTTCAACACACTTGTATGTACCAAGAGAATACAGAAGTGTTGATACTTGACAGTGACACCATTCAAGGTACTTGTGCCAAGAGAACAAAGAACAATGACACCTTTCAACACTCTTGTATGTTCCAAGCGAATACAGAGGAGCCAGACACGCTATCCTGATCCAGAGGAGCCAGACAAGCTAGCCAGACCCAGAGGAGCCCGACACGCTATCCCGATCCAGAGGAGCCAGACAAGCTAGCTCGATCCAGAGGAGTCAGACAACCTAGCCCGATCCAGAGGAGCTAGAGAAGCTAGCCCGAACCAGAGGAGCCAGACAAGCAAGCCTGATCAAGAGAAGCCAGACAACCTAGCCCGATCCAGAGGAGCTAGCGAAGCCAGCCCAAACCAGAGGAGTCAGACAAGCAAGCCCGATCCAGAGGAGCCAGACAAGCTAGCCCGATCCAAAGGAGCCAGACAAGCTAGCCCGATCCAGAGGAGCCAGACAAGCTAGCCCTACCCAGAGGAGCCAGACACGCTATCCCAATCCAGATGAGCCAGACAAGTGAGCCTGATCCAGAGGACCTAGAGAAGCTAGCCAAATCCAGAGGAGCCAGACAAGCTAGCCCAATCTAGAGGAGCCAGACACACTATTCAATTCTAGAGGAGCCAGACAAGCTAGCCTGATCCAGAGGAGCAAGAAAAGCTAGCCCAATCCAGAGGAACCAGACAAGCTAGCCCGATCCAGAGGAGCCAAATAAGTTAGCCCGATCGAGAGGAGTCAGAGAAGCTAGCCCGAACCAGAGGAGCCAGACAAGCTAGCCCGAACTAGAGGAGCCAGACACGCTATCCCAATCCAGAGGAGTCAGACAAGCTAGCCGGATCCAGAGGAGCCAGGCAACCTAGCTCGATCCAAAGGAGCCAGGGTGCGCTAGCCTGATCCAGAGGAGCCAGACAAGCTAGCTCGATCCAGAGTAGCCAGACATGCTAGCCCGATCCAGAGGAGCCAGGCAAGGTATCCCGATCCAGAGGAGATGGACAAGCTAGCCTGATTCGGAGGAGCCAGACACGCTAGCTCGATCCAGAGGAGCCAGACACGGTAGCACGATCCAGAGAAGCCAGACACGCTAGCCCGAACCAGAGGAGCCAGACACGCTAGCCTGATCCAGAGGAGCCAGACATGCTAGCCCGAACCAGAGGAGCCAGACATGCTAGCTCGATCCAGAGGAGCCAGATACGCTAGCCCGATCCAGAGGAGCCAGATACGCTAGCCCGATCCAGAGGAGCCAGACAAAATAGCCTGATCCAGAGGAGCTAGACCAAGGTAACTTGACCAACACGCTATCCCGATCCAGAGGAGATAGACAAGCTAGCCTGATCCAGAGGGGCCAGACACGCTAGCTCGAGCCAGAGGAGCCAGACACGCTAGCCTGATCCAGAGGAGCCAGACACGCTAGCCCAATCCAGAGGAGTCAGACACACTAGCCCGAACCAGAGGAGCCAGACACACTAGCCCGAACCAGAGGAGCCAGACATGCTAGCTCAATCCAGAGGAGCCAGACACGCTAACCTGATCGAGAGGAGCCAGACACAATAGCCCGATCCAGAGGAGCTAGAGAAGCTAGCCTGAACCAGAGGAGCCAGACAAGCTAGTTCGATCCAGAGGAGTCAGACACGCTATCCCGATCCAGAGGAGCCAGACAAGCAAGCCCAATCCAGAGGAGCCATACATGCTAGCCCAATCCAGAGGAGCCAGACAAGCTAGGCCAAACCAGAGGAACCAGACAAACTAGCTCATTCCAGAGGAGCCAGACACGCTAGCCTGATCCGTAGGAGCCAGACAAGCTAGCTCGATCCAGAGGAGCCAAAGACGCTAGCCCGATCCAGAGAAGCCAGACGTGTGATTTGTAAACACGGACACGTGTTAACGCTCACAAAATGCATTGGTAAATACAAAAATAAGGATTCTATCATAATGTATTGCTAGCACCCAGAGCAGGCTAGCACCGAACAAACAGCACACTACAGTAATGTATGTTCTGCCATCTTTCTATTACGCAAGATGCTCTCTCATACTGAAAGGTGACTTGTCAGGTCTCTCAAAGATCTACCTTCTCTTCCCTGACTGTTGAATAAGTATAGGAATTCTCTACAAGACATATTTAAGCAATAGGGCTTGATCTTCAAGATTTATGCTGAGGCAAACAGACGCTCCACAATCCCATGAAAGGAAGCTCTAGTCAGTCTGCAAAAACATGCTAACTTGCTTGCAGAACTCAATTAGAGGAAGAAGTGCATGTGATTGAAATATTCAAAAACAGAAGTGCTGCTGCTAGAATTTGTCACTTTTCAAGGCCCTTCGGCCAGGAGAATATAGAATTGCTGATACTAGATAGTGGCACCTTTTAAGGCTCTTGTTCCAAGAGAGTACAGAAATGCTGATACTAGACGGTGACACTGACACCATCAGTGCTTAATTTGAGCAGGTGGTTTCCGGTGCTCGGCACTGGAACTTAATTATCAACACCAGCACTTGACAGCTGCCACATGGTGGAACTGTTTGTGTGATTAAGAGATAAGCAGAACAACAATTGTTTTAATAATTCAATATCCATTAAAAACAACTAATACCTGCTGTTTAATCCATTCAATAGCTTTGGAGGCCTCAAATACTCTGAATTGTCACAGTTATAGCAGTGTGATGATTAATAGTTGTGTAGGTACTATGATGGCAGCACAGATGGGCAATGGGTGGTGCAAGCTGCGGTGTCCTCCGGATGAGGGCCGTAGCACTTACTTTTTACAAAGTAAGCCTTGGACACCATTCAAGGTACTTTTGCCAAGAGAATACAGAACAATGACACCTTTCAACACACTTGTATGTACCAAGAGAATACAGAAGTGTTGATACTTGACAGTGACACCATTCAAGGTACTTGTGCCAAGAGAACAAAGAACAATGACACCTTTCAACACTCTTGTATGTTCCAAGCGAATACAGAGGAGCCAGACACGCTATCCTGATCCAGAGGAGCCAGACAAGCTAGCCAGACCCAGAGGAGCCCGACACGCTATCCCGATCCAGAGGAGCCAGACAAGCTAGCTCGATCCAGAGGAGTCAGACAACCTAGCCCGATCCAGAGGAGCTAGAGAAGCTAGCCCGAACCAGAGGAGCCAGACAAGCAAGCCTGATCAAGAGAAGCCAGACAACCTAGCCCGATCCAGAGGAGCTAGCGAAGCCAGCCCAAACCAGAGGAGTCAGACAAGCAAGCCCGATCCAGAGGAGCCAGACAAGCTAGCCCGATCCAGAGGAGCCAGACAAGCTAGCCCGATCCAGAGGAGCCAGACAAGCTAGCCCTACCCAGAGGAGCCAGACACGCTATCCCAATCCAGATGAGCCAGACAAGTGAGCCTGATCCAGAGGACCTAGAGAAGCTAGCCAAATCCAGAGGACCTAGAGAAGCTAGCCCAATCTAGAGGAGCCAGACACACTATTCAATTCTAGAGGAGCCAGACAAGCTAGCCTGATCCAGAGGAGCAAGAAAAGCTAGCCCAATCCAGAGGAACCAGACAAGCTAGCCCGATCCAGAGGAGCCAAATAAGTTAGCCCGATCGAGAGGAGTCAGAGAAGCTAGCCCGAACCAGAGGAGCCAGACAAGCTAGCCCGAACTAGAGGAGCCAGACACGCTATCCCAATCCAGAGGAGTCAGACAAGCTAGCCGGATCCAGAGGAGCCAGGCAACCTAGCTCGATCCAAAGGAGCCAGGGTGCGCTAGCCTGATCCAGAGGAGCCAGACAAGCTAGCCCAATCCAGAGGAGTCAGACAAGCTAGCCCAATACAGAGGACCCAGACAAGCTAGCCTGATCCAGAGGAGCCAGACAAAATAGCCCGATCCAGAGGAGCCAGATGCACTAGCCTGATCAAGAGAAGCCAGACACACGAACCCGATCCAGATGAGCCAGACATGCTGGCCGATACAGAGGAGCCAGATGCCCACAAAATAACAGCTTCTGGTTCCTCATGGTATCTCCCAATAGAACACAGAAACACGTTCAATGTTCTGTGTCTTACCCACGTGCTGTGCTGGACTAGAGGCCTGAATACTCAAAGAAATAAGTTTTTCGGTATTAGCCATGGATCTGAGATTCAGAGAAAATTACAATAATACACCAATGCAATTCAAAATAAATGTAGGCAGATGTCAAAGTATGGGAAGTGGAGGAGACGTATCCTAATGGCCAGAGCTGGCGACCTTGGGACTGGGGGGGGGGACCTGATTCGAGTCCTGGCGTTGACTCAGCATGTTGTGATTCTGGTCAAATCACTTAATCTCACCGTGCCTCTATAGACGAATCTAACCTTGAGTAATGCAACCTGGTGCTTTTGGAAAGAGTTCTAATGCCCTTGGGCCAAGTTCAAAGTCTAGAAAAAATATTTGGCTGTGCAAAAGAACACCTGCAATCAGATTTTACTGCAAGAAAGTTCGCCTGCCTGAAAATTGTGCGGTTCTTCAACGAAGGGGGGAGCTACAAAATCAAGAAACAGGACAGGTTCGCTTGAATTGCTTGTGAAAAGCCAAACGTGTGATGCACGTTCCTTGACTTAAAAAGTTATTATTTAGCTTTTAAGTAGAGCACAGTGTGCTATTGCTACGACATCGGAGCACTTTGTAACCCCAGGGATATGTCTACTTATGACTGTATTCATTCAGGAACTCATTTGTGCCTGCATTCCTGGCAGCCTCTGCAGTTCTCTTATTTTATACCCCTAAATTCATCAGTGCTTACCTGGGAAGCCACTGTGTTTCTGTTCTTCTAAGTTTTGAAATCAGTACCTTTCGACTTTAGCGCTATTCCATCTCCTTGCCTTTTGTTAATCCTTGAGCATATGGCCCTTCCCAGAGGGCTGTTAATCGAGTCCTCAGTTGTGTACCCACTTCTAGCGCCATGAAACATCCTCAGGTGTATAAGTGCTATTTAAATATCATGTTACATAAGATAATTTAACAGATTGTAGTCTGATTTAGTCTGAGGCCATGCAGTCTTCACAGTAAAGGAAAGCACCTCTATGGTGAGTGCATCAGTCTCATTGGTTTGGGGTTTGTAGGGGGAGATCAAAGGGCCTTGCAGGGTCACTTATCTTCTCTTTCGGCTCATGTGCCCACTGCCCAGCAGATGCATAGGTGTGCTAGGCAACTAGTGAAGCGCGTGCTGCTGTCTGTTCTAGTACAAGTCACCAATACATTAATTAATGAAAGTTAATATAGGAGAATTAATAGTAAGCTAAAGTACGGTTTTGAACGGTATTTTTTTTCCAGTGCTACCATCTGACCCTGCATTTCTAGTTATTGCTTTTCATTTAGCAAATCAGTGAATTCTGGGAGTTGTAGTGTAAGTGGGATTCTCTCGACCACTGGACTACAAAACCCGAAAACAGTTATTTGAAAAAGCATTGACCTGGACTGGAAAAGTGGCGACCCTGTGAATGGAATCATCTGGTTACCTGTGTTTCACTCTGAAGATGGATAACAGAGGACATATTTATTTTCTGCAACCTGGGCATGGTGGAGGTACAGCCCACGGAAAGTGAGAGATGGCACCATTGCAGGTTCCCATACTCTGTTCCTGGCTCTGATCGGGAGGTGTGAACTGGGTTTTCCAAGGCAGCACCTTCACGCTTGTCTGGTGTTTCAATTCCGCTAGTCCAGTGTTTTAAATGGAATTAAATGCTTGCAGGTACTCATTATCCAAAGTGTCTGTTTCCCCCGAGAAGTGCCAATACCCTCCCATTAAATGTATTGCAGCAGTGCTGAGAAGTGCAGGTACTCTCCCTCACAAATTAAAGAAGTGCAGGTACTCACTGTTCAGAGTACCTGTTGCTCCTGAGAAGTGCAGCAGTACTAAGAAGTGCAGGTACTCTCCCTCACGAATTAAAGAAGTGCAGGTACTCACTATTCACAGTACCTGTTGGATCCTGAGAAGTGCCGCTACTCTCCCACTAAATGTATTGCAGCAGTGCTTAGAAGTGCAGGTACTCTCCCATGCAAATTAAAGAAGGAAGGCACTCACTATCCAGAGTACCTTTTGTCTCCTGAGAAGTACCAGTGCTCTCCCGTTAAATGTATTGCAGCAGTGCTGAGAAGTTCAGGTACTCTCCCTCATAAATTAGAAAAGTTCAGGTACCCACTATTCAGAGTACCTGTTGCACCTAAGAAGTGCCAGTACTCTCTCTTTAAATGTATTACAGCAGTACTAAGAAGTGCAGGTACTCTCCCTCACAAATTAAAGAAGTGCAGGTACTCACTATCTAGAGTACCATTTGGCTTCTGGGAAGTACCGGTACTCTCCCATTAAATGTATTGCAGCAGTACTGAGAAGTGCAGGTACTCTCCCTCACAAATTAAAGAAGTGCAGGTACTCACTATCCAGACCACCTGTTGGCTCCTGAGAAGTGCTGGCGCTCTCTCTTTAAATGTATTGTATCAGTGCTGAGAAGTGCAGGTACTCGTCTTCACAAATTAAAAAAGTGCATGTACTCACTATTCAAAGTACCTGTTGCCTCCTGATCAATGCCGGTACTGTTCCTTCAAATGTATTGCAGCAGTGTTGAGAAGTGCAGGTACTCTCCCTCACAAATTAATGAAGTGCAGGTACTCACTATCCATAGTACCTGTTGGCTCCTGAGAAGTGCCAGTTCTCTCCTTTTAAATGCATTGCAGCAGTGCTGAGAAGTGCAGGTACTCTCCCTCACAAATTAAATAAGTACAGGCACTCAGCGCCGGACAGTACCTGCCCATTTTAAGCACCGCTCTAGTCAGCGCCTCCTGCTAGTGCCTCAGACTTCTACGGTGCGACTATAGATAAATGCAAAAAACAACTTGAACTGTTATGGTCTGTCACTGCTTCGCCCATCACGTCTTCATTGAAGATGGTAAGCTGCCTTTCGCTGGAGACCACTGGAAACTAGAAGCCCCAGAGGACACGGCCTTTTTAAGAGAGTACCAATGAGGCCAGGGGGAGACTTTAAGGCCCTATGCATTCAGAGTAACAATATATGAAAGTCTATTGTATACAACACAATAGTTATGGTTATGCAACATCTAATGCTTTAAGTAACAGAATTTACTATCACCCACTGTAACAGTATTTAATGGTTTAATTTGAGAAAGACAAAAGATTGAGTTGGCCGTACCAAGATTCAAAACCCTGAGCTACATGACACAGGTTTCAACCAGAAGCACTTAACTCACTGAGCCACCTCTTTAGACCTGATGATCAAGGGTGCTACTCGTTTTGAAAGAAGAGATACAGAGAGAGAGGAAAGAGCAAAACAAATAACGTAAGAGCATAGACTCTGTGCCTTATTCACAGTAAGTGACGTCAAGATACCTGATGACTTTGAGGATTGTGAATGGCCAGGATTAATGGTAGGCAAAATATATAATTTACCAGCATAGTGAGTTAAATTCATGATTTCTGCACGTTGTGAAAATCCACATTGTTAACTTCTTTTACAATTACGTCTCTGTAAAGTATTGCCCAGCTAAATAAACGTGCTTTTCAGAACATTTGCTTGCAAAAAAAATAGAATTTTGAGCTATCATTAAAAAAGTATGCAAATTACTTTTCAGAGTGTTAAATGCAATCGTGATGGTCTGCCTGCTTAGAACCACGCGGTCAACATAGTGGACCAGACAGTCAAATCCCAGGTGAGATCACAAGCAGTAACCCGACAGCAAAGGAGCCAAGCTATCTATACAGATAGGCAGGAGGCATCACGTGATTTAATGAAGACAACACATCACATTGGAAACAAGGTAAGTAAGTTCCGACCCCTGGTACACCAGGTGGAAACCAAGGACAGCAGCATAAGAGGCCTGTTATGCTAACTGTATTATAGCTAGGGATGCATACCCCTCTCTGGCAGGTGCTTCCCGTTCATGTCTAGGGCCAGGTCCATAATGCTTATTTGCATGGGAAGTTTTAGTTTAATTTTACCTCTGCCTTTACTCCTGCATACAAAATCTTTCCACTCCGCTGTTCCGAACCTGGCACACTCAGTTTCCATCCATAACTTTCTTAAACTTTACACCGGTTTCTTTATATTTATTAGTGCACATTTTTCTACAGCAACAGAGCTTTTCAACAAGAAATGCTTCGCATAACAACTGAGAGTGGGCAAAATTTGTGTAATGTGCTTTCGTGTATTACCATGAAAGTTTGTGAAAATTACACAAAATTACGCGTAATTACACAAAATGCAAATCTAGCATTTACTGCTATATTTTAGTGCGAAATGTACCCTTGTGTCAATTGGTGATGTGAGGACACATCTCGCGCTGAAAAAAATAGTTTGTAAAAAAAATATATATGGCGCGAATGATAGTTGCTTGCTTTACAGTTGTTAGCCAGCCGCGGCCCATGCAGGAAAGAGCGGTGGGGGGATTCGACAGACAACCACGAGGAAAAATTAAATAAATAATTAAATTTCCCTCATCGTCGTCTGTCGTCTGTCGAAATCCCCCCTACCCGGCCCCGCCTCTCTTACCTGCACGGATCGGGGCTGTTGTTAGCATTGTTACCGCACTACATTTTTTACCGCAAATAGCGATGTAATTACGCGACTAGCGCAATGGCATAATTTCAGGAATTTCTACAAGCGTAATGCGAAATTTCCAAAATGTATTAAAATTTCGTTCGCTCCTAAAAATAACAACAAAATGGTACAGAAAACCTTAGAAGTTGTTGGTGTATAAATAGATACATTGATGGTATTAAAAGGATTATAGATCTTGAGCAAAAACACGATAAAAGCTACTTTTTGAAATGTACATACATGGACAGATATGGTATGGAATCTAAGCTAGTAAGGTGCTTCCTATTTATATATATACTCCATTTGCAATACACTGCAATACACAGTTGTTGCAAATTAGTATGCTGCACAGCACAGGCACCTTACACTGAGGTTTTTTTTAATTAATTAGTAGTAGTAGCACATGGTAACACAATTTGCAATGAAAAAGATAAATAAAAACTTGCAATACAGAAAATGAAAAACAGAAAGATAAGTGCAAAAGAGAGAGAAATGAAAAAAGACTGGATGTAATAATTGTAAGAGTGTTTCTGCCATGTCTATGATGTTTTTGCACTGTGCGTCATGGTATTTATGTTTTTTAGCAAAGAAACAATGGCTCCTGTGGATTAATAAAGATTATTCTTAATAGAGTATGCACAATGGCAATATACTGGGTTACAATGATGTCAGAAAGAGAGCTAGCCACATACACCATGGATACGATCAGTTTGTAGAATTGTTTATGCAATAAGAAAGTAAAGTCAACAATACATACATAGGGCTTAGCAGTAGAACTACTTATTTACAAAAAATAATAATAATTAAACAGTAGTGAATTGTGTCCCAGTGAAAAACGGTAGGAACCTAAACTAATGGTGACATATTTTGTGACATATGTACAAGGTTTCCTTTCAAAACATTTAAGCGACCATTAAAAAATACATTGTATTGAACAGCACTCTATGCAATGATAGGTGCTGAATAATGGTTCGCTTTTGTAAACAGTCGACGGCGTTTCGACCCTGTGTGCAATGTAGGGTCTCTTCAGGGCCTAAGAATGTAGGGACACCTAAAAGAAAGGGGAGGATACCGTCAGTATGTGGCCATAATGAGCAACTGCGTGCGTCAAGGGAAGGAGCAGTGTATGTAAAGTACCTGAAAGGTAGCCTGCTCTGCCTAATGTGGAGAACAGTGTCACTGTGAGTGGAGTGAAGAAAAAAACTCACAGGGAACCCAGCCGGGTGCTGTGAAAAGGTAAGAAAACACGTTGGAATCTGATGACAAATGCTGGCAGTGCCTAATCAACATATGCAGGTGGATGAACGAAATGGACTTACCCCATATGAGGGTAGTGGTAGGCAGGCAGAAAGAATAACACGACCGGGAACAACCTCGGCGATAGTGAAGGTACTGGACATGCAGAATGACGAGCGCTGTATAAAGAAGAATGATATGGCTGTGTAGACATTCATAAGCTGTACTTAGTACATGAAACAGCAAGATTGTAAGTGCAGACTTACCCGTGTGGGTATGTCTGAGCGCTGTGGGCAAAGGAGCAGGACCGAACACTGAAACTGTGCGTGGCTACACGGGCAATAGCTCCGTTTCAACGTATATATAGATGGCTAGCATCCATCAGTCAAGATCTGAAAACAAATACAAAAATGCGGGGAACTTAGCGTGTCTGATTTACATGGACACTCTGAAAAGTGTCCGTAGTTAACAGGGGGTGTTCCTGCTGCTCTTACCTTGATAAGGCTTGGATAATAATATGCCTGCTCCCAGGGTACTTCGGAACAGAAGCGCGTCTGGCTCACTGTTCGGTGCGATGACAGTGAACTACGAAAATCATTCTCGTGGTGTCAGTGCCTGTTTTTTCAGGAGAGACTGGTGTTGATATATATATATATATATATATATATATATATATATATATATATATATATATATATATATATGTAACTATTATGTATTCATGAAAAATTCCATCTTCCCTGCGGAGTCCCTCAGGGCTCAGCACTTTCACCCACATTGTTCAATATTTGTGACTCCGCTGGCTCTACTAGTTAAGCACCATGGCTTTTCACTTGTGTCATATGCTGATGACACACAAGTTATAATCTCCATATCCTCCCCAGATCATTTGCCCTCGGCCAGGTTTCACAATTGTATGGTTCATAATATTCAATGGATGCACCTCAACTTTCTAAAATTGAACACTCAGAAGACGGAGGTCATGTAATTTGGCTCTGGTCCTCCCATTTGGAACTCTGACTGGTGGCTGGGAGAAGCAGGAGCATGTCCACTCCCTGTGACCAAAATGAGAAACCTGGGCGTGATGTTTGACACCCAGCTTAGCCTTATGGGGCAGATAAACCAGGTTACCTCTACCTGCTGTTTCTCTATAAGAATTTTGCGGAAGACTTTACCGTATCTCCCGATGGAGCTGCGAAAAACAGTTGTCATAGCACTCGTGCTGTCTCGGATTGATTATTGCAATGCTCTTTATCTTGGTCTGGATAAGAGACAGAAACTTATTCTCCAGACCGCAAACATTTGCTTAGCAACCTGACAGCCTTCCCAGTGAAAGAGCGCTCCCAAAATCAGTCAGCTGAGCATAACATAACGCAACATAGCATAAAATGCCACACATAGATCGGTATAAAATAACATAACATACAAAACACAGAATATCATAGCATAATACAAAATAAAATACCCAGACCAACAATGTATTTAAAGTGCTGCAAGAAAAATTAAATCAAGACAGGATGTAAACTGTTAAAAGTTTCTTACTCAGCGACACCCTTTGCAAAAATTACGATAAACTGTCCTTACCCAGCCGTAAAGCGTAAGCTGTTCTCACGTCACTGTGCAAAAGTTTTCGACTCCTACAGACTCTGTTTTACACGTTTTGGAAGCCCCCTTTTACCCAGTTTCCGTAACTATTAATCAAATCCGAATCGCCAGAACGGTAGTAATGAGGGATCCGAGACGGGGGAAACCTTTGAGTTTAAATCCCATGTTTTTCGAGACGTCCCAAAAGTGGCTGTAAAGCGCCGCGCTCCGCCGCCTACCTGCGACAGGTCAATGTGCGCCCTGCTCCAGGGACGCCACAGCATGACAGCACCCACCCCTGCTCGCCCTGGAAGGAAGACGAGTGCAGCCGGCCCCGCACTCTCCACCGAGACACCCACAAACAGGTCCGTTCAAGTTGGAGCTGAAATTACCTGAATGGAAGGCGCGAGAGAGAGGCAGGGCGCGGAATCCGAGAGCAGCTCCGTGATGTCAGCAGAGTCTTAAGGAAATCCACCCTTTATACGTGCAGGTCTGCGGCCATCGACACCCAGCGACGCGCTGTGCAAATATACCTGCCGAGAGCCAGCCGATGGGCCGAAGAACCGGGTTAAACTTTGAACAAACTCTGGCACGGCTCAGCCCGGCACTTCGGCATGCCTGCCTTCCTGCTGCAGAGAGGTGTACTCTCAGAGCATGTTCTTGAAAGGAGAAACTCACTTGTGTGTCAGGCAGCTAGCTCAGCGAGTTAAGCGCTTGCTGCTAAGAGTTGTATGAGAATTGCGAAACCTACCAGGGAAGATTTCGCCGTTCATCGTTCTACGGCCGATTCGAAGAGCACCATTAATTACTTCGTAGCAACGCCTGACACTTACAGCACTGCGAAGCGTTGGTAGCAGATGCTATATTTATGAAAAATTACCCAGTAATATTGTATAACATATGAAATATGTTTAAAATTCATTTACGTTGTGGTTTACTGATTATAGCTTTACAGCGTTACTAAGTGTCTTGGTGTGTTGCCTGGTCACGTACTGCCCAAAAAGCAATAGATTTTCATGTCTTTATTTACTTTGAATGGCATAGCAAGCTGTCTGCTTCAGGGTGCTCTGGAGTGATTTATTGGTGGAAGGCTGTGCAAAGGGCCCGGATTTCTTGGGGCCTAGCCCGGGTGTTTGCCCTCCCTCCCACTAGCACAGTTGCCAGGGTCACCTGGTGGCAGTTCTCAGGTTGTGAGTTTGCATGAGGGAGAGGCCGTTTGCCACTTAACCTATGTGCTCAAAAAGGAGTCCTGGATTCCCGGGACAGTTCTGGGGTTTAACCATCTATCCCAGCAAATTTAGCAGATGTCCAGTTTTTCAGAGCGGGTCCACTGAACACAGAAGAAAGGGAGTTTTCAGGTTTTCCAGGGCAGGAGTTATCAGAAAGCAGTTTAATTAGCACAGATGTCATGGTGTTTGAAAGTTGCCATCCCTATCACCTGAGGTGTCATTAGGATTCCTAAATGAAACCTGGACCAGGGTACCAGATGGAGGATTGACAGCATCTCTCCCTGGATCTGTAACAATGCTCTTGATGCTGGTAGCTTCTGAACCAGACCTCTCTTCATTCTCAGAAGCCTGCTCTCTGCGAGGCATCCGATACCAATGTCATTCAATCAATCATGTAGTATTTGTACAGCGCGGCTAATCACCCCGGGGGGATTATCCAGGTGCCATGTTGCAGTTATCAGTCGAAGAGCCAGGTCTTGAGTCTATTCCTGAAGTGGGTCAGCGAGGGTGCAATGTGGAGGTGGAGGATGTACCAGGCTTTGGCGGCGAGGTGGGAGAAGGAGGGTCTTCCGGGGCGGCTGTGTTGGATGCGTGGTGTCTGAGCGAGGGCGAGGTGTGCAGAGCGGAGGTTTCTGGTAGGTTGGTGTAAGATCAGGTGGTGGTTCATGTAGGCTAGTTGTGGAGGGCTTTGTGGGCCAGGAGCTTGAATTGGCATCTCTTCGGGACGGTTAGCCATTGGAGATCTTTTAGCTGCTGGGTGATGTGTGTCCTCTTGGGTAGGTTGAGAATCAGTCTGGCTGCTGCATTCCAGATTGTCTGGAGTCTCTGCATGATATAGAAAAACAATGGTCCTAGACTTATGTTAAATCTTAGTTGTCTGAAGCAATCATAGACAGCATAGGGTACATATACAGTTTAATTCAATAATGTACCATTAACTTATTTAAAACACATTCAAATATATCCTCAAAATCCAAAAGAAATCCAAAAGGGCACACACAATTGTTTTTATGTGACTCGTATTTTATTCGGTCACTTTTCATACCATTTTATCATATTCAATGTTCAAAACAGAGAGTGGTTGCTCCAAGGGAAAAAGTGAAGAAAGAAAGTGCTCGTGAAGTAAGATAGAATATATAAGAGGGAGATCCAATCAAGAAAAACAATGATTCATCATTATTTACATTACAATCTCATTAGTAAAACTGGTCGTGATTCATGATTGCACCAGTTCTACATTGAGGCCTGTCCATTAGTTAGTTCATGGTTAATCATTTTGTTATTTCTCAAAAATGCGCAAACAACGTTTGTCTGTAAGCAAGTAGGGCTGGGATAATAACAGGTACAGGCCCCGAGTAGGGGAGAGTGTCGACGTTTCGACCCTAGTGCAATGAGGGCAGTTTATATCCTCTGCAAGCGGGTCTTCCTCAAGACAGAAAGGAGGGATGAGGGATGCGGGAGCAACTGATCATGGGTGATGCACAGTTAAAGTGCCGCCCCTGGGTATAGATATAAAAGTCCGCAATAGAATTGCGGCTTGGTAACAGCAGTTTACCTTCAATTAATGGGTGAGAAAATCGCCCACAGCGTCTTAATACATCATCTTAGCATGGCCCGGGGGAATCCAGCTGGTCTGCTCGAGTGGACCAGCTGGATTCCCCCGGGCCATGCTAAGATGATGTATTAAGACGCTGTGGGCGATTTTCTCACCCATTAATTGAAGGTAAACTGCTGTTACCAAGCCACAATTCTATTGCGGACTTTTATATCTATACCCAGGGGCGGCACTTTAACTGTGCATCACCCATGATCAGTTGCTCCCCGCATCCCCTCATCCCTCCTTTCTGTCTTGAGGAAGACCCGCTTGCAGAGGATATAAACTGCCCTCATTGCACTAGGGTCGAAACGTCGACACTCTCCCCTACTCGGGGCCTGTACCTGTTATTATCCCAGCCCTACTTGCTTACAGACAAACGTTGTTTGCGCATTTTTTGAGAAATAACAAAATGATTAACCATGAACTAACTAATGGACAGGCCTCAATGTAGAACTGGTGCAATCATGAATCACGACCAGTTTTACTAATGAGATTGTAATGTAAATAATGATGAATCATTGTTTTTCTTGATTGGATCTCCCTCTTATATATTCTATCTTACTTCACGAGCACTTTCTTTCTTCACTTTTTCCCTTGGAGCAACCACTCCTCTGTTTTGAACATTGAATATGATAAAATGGTATGAAAAGTGACCGAATAAAATACGAGTCACATAAAAACAATTGTGTGTGCCCTTTGGATTTCTTTTGGATTTTGAGGATATATTTGAATGTGTTTTAAATAAGTTAATGGTACATTATTGAATTAAACTGTATATGTACCCTATGCTGTCTATGATTGCTTCAGACAACTAAGATTTAACATAAGTCTAGGACCATTGTTTTTCTATATCAATTAGTACCCAGGTCCATTGACTTTTGTGGGTTACCCCATTATATCTTAATGGAGTCTCTGCATGAGCATGTCCATAGGAAACCTTGAGACTATAAGCTCCAAGTCTTGGGAGTTTGTAATTGAGACTTTTGGCAATATATCAGAAATCCATAGTTTAAAAGCAACTTCCGAACTGTATCTCTAGCTCTGATAGCCTGATCCCTTGATGGAGAGTGAACCAGCCTGTCATGGACATTCAGATGCAGATACCCTCTATCCTTGTGAAGAACGCCCCCGGGAGGTGCTCAAACCTCTAGTGTGCAGATAGGCATCCTGGAAGTCTACTGCTATTGGAAACTATTCTGGCATCACCACTGGAATTAGTTTCTGCAGAAAGACCATTTTGAAATGGATAGTTTTTATCCAAGAATTGACTCCTTTAGATCAAGCACAGACCCAAATCCTCCTTAAACTCTTTCCACCAGAATTTGTTTTGAAAGAAATCCTTTCCCTCATTCTGCCCAAGGTGACTGTGAGATCTCTTTGTTCTCCAACAGTGATGAAATTCCTCTCTGCAAAGCATGTAGTTTGGATTTGTTCCTTGGAATGGCAGTAAGGATGCACTCGAGTTTGGAAGCATGGATTCGATTTTGATGACAAAGTCCCTGTGAATTATATTCAGCATCCGTCTCCCAGGCGCTCAATACGACCTCCAACTGTAGCCACCCTTCTCCATTTCCATGACAGTCAGGACCTCTGATTTCTTGGCCCTGGCTACTGAGAAACAGAAACTGTTTTTTTTCTGTCTTTTTTGGCTGGAAACGTTCTCAATAGGTATATTTTCTGGAATCACCATAAGACTGAGACGATAGTGAAGGTTTGCCTTTATACGTCAGGGAGCGTTTTCTGTTTTTAAGGGCCTTTGTTACCATTAAATCAAGCTGCTTTTTTCCCCCATGAAAGGAATTTTCCACAAAGCTGCTTTCTCAGGTGTGTTGGCATTTCAGTTTCTTAGCCACATATGACGTTTAGTGAGAATAGAGGCTTCTGATACGAACGCTGATGAACTGAGAGCATTACATTAAACATATCTGTAAGAAATCTGGGCTGATGGCCCGCGTAGGCTAATAACTATGAGCAGCCCCCCTCTCTTTCATAGCAGTGGATAAATATTCAAACGCTGTAACAAGAGCATGAGTTGTGCATGCCACATAAATACCAGCTCTGAGTGTCAGACTATTGCCTTCATCAGGGCTTTTTCAATTCTTTTCACCACTGGATCTGTCGGGCAGCAATCTTCTGGATTAACATAAGTGTGGACACTAAGGGAAGCCAGAGTTGAGTCAGTGCTGCTAGAGTCAGGAAGAACCTCTTCGGCATTTCCAAACACATACATCTTTTACCGGAAACACAGTATATTAATGTGTTCTAAGCCTTTCTACTCCCTGACTATTAAGTCTTTAATCTTTTCATGGAGAGGAACAGATAAGCGGGAAAGTCTATCGAACTGTGTAAACAAACCTTGTGAAACCTCGAAAGCAGGATCCTCTAGAAACTGAAATTGCTTTTAATGTGGTCCAGTGCTTGTCTGACCTGCTTTTTAGGTCTCGCCTAGCGTCGCAGCGCTTGCGCTGCTCGCTCTGCAAGATCTATTGTCGTCGGGTTGCTTTCGGAAGTGGGGTCGAAGCTCCACCCATGCTTTTCATTGGCGCGCGTCACACTTTATGTTAAACGCGCGCTTTTGATTTGGAGTGAGGCTTGTTTGTTCCCGCCCTGTCTCCTTTTGGCCGCCGCCCACCCGGACTGGATATTTTGCTCGCGCACAGCGTCTCTTTTGCTCGCGCACGGCGTCTCTTCCGCCTTGCTGCATGTTCGCAGACAGTAAACCCTGGACGGTGGCAAGGCATGCAATCTTTAAACCATTAAGCACAATACTTGAACGGGTAATAAGAATGGAGCATTTGTCTGAAAATGGCCTTTATTTGTCCGAAACGTCCCAGGATGTGTCTGAAACTGACAACAGATTTACAGAAACGGACCAAAGTGCGCCTGAAACTGACCCGGGGTTGGCTCAGTCAGACCGAGGAGCACCATGGCATGTCCATGGATCGCCGGCATCTGGCCCTGGACTCACGCCTCCTGAGGCCTCTTGTCAGTTATTGGAGACCAGTTGAACTTTTCCGAACGTCTCTTTTATTTTCATTTATTTGTTCATTGACAAGTAGTTTGCTTGTTTTCTGGACACCACACACAGGGAAAACAAAATCAAAAGACGTTTTTGGGTGTTTGACTACACCCTCTCTGCCTTGGTGGATTTACACCAGTGGACATTTGTGCCTCTTTTGGAGTGCTTGATGGACGACTCTGGGATAATGTGGATTTTTTGCCCGATTATTTTGGAATTGTGGATTTGCTCTAGTTTTTTCGTGGAATGCTGTTCACGGGCTGTTTGGATTTGCAATTCTGGGCGCGCCAATTCCTCAAATTAGGTAAGTGCCGCTTGTACCCGGCAGAGGTTAGACACATGGTTTAAGGAACACACAGGCCCAAGTGTTTCTCACAACCCATTGCAGGTGGACATTAATCCACAGGCAGCTTCTGCCTTTTCAAGGATTTTTTTTTTAAAAATCGCCGCTTGCCTCTCATGTGGTGAATGGCTGTATTAAGTGAACATTGCTGTCGTTTTAGCAGGCACGTCTCGGGCCGTAGCTGCCAGGCCTTGTGTGGGCAGTGTCCTCCGCGGGAACGTATAAAGTGTCACGTTGTAAAGAAACCACATCCAGGCGCTTCTTGTAAATTCCTGGTGGTGTCGGAACAGGTGCACAGGCTTTTTTCTTTTCAATGGCGAGGAAACGCTCTGTTTGTCAAAAGTGATTTTGTTCACCAGTTGTAGCTAGCACTAATAGGAACAAGCATTTGCAATGCAATAGGTCTCGCATTTGCGAGAGTTTAAGCTATTGGCATTGTAAATGGCAATGCCTTTTATTTATGTTTTAAAAACCAACACGTAAATAAAAGGCATTGTCATTTACAATGCCAACAGCTCAAACTCTCGCAAATGCGAGACCTATTGCATTGCAAATGCTTGTTTCTAGTGCATTTAACGAGCTTGAGGTACTAGTTTCTGGTTCTGAAGGAGAGGAAGAAGAGACATCATCACGACATGCAGACAGGCTTTAATGCCTCTTCGTCTGCTTAGGTCTTTCTGCAGCCAAAGCACTCGAGACAGCTTCCTGGATTGACTATTGAATCTCTTGAGCTAAGAAAACTCCAGGCAAATTTTG
The DNA here is from genome assembly GCA_963921515.1 of Calotriton arnoldi. Taxonomy (NCBI): domain Eukaryota; kingdom Metazoa; phylum Chordata; class Amphibia; order Caudata; family Salamandridae; genus Calotriton; species Calotriton arnoldi. The sequence continues at coordinate 3,518,553 of CAWUFW010000237.1, read as the reverse complement.
ATCAGGAACCACAGAAGAGCGACTGATGCCTCTTTTCCCCTCCTCATCAGAAGATGAGTAAATAATTAATATAATTTCATTCGATGCCATGCAGTGTATCATCACATGAAAGCTCTCCATTGGCTCCCCGTCCAGGAGAGAGTCCACTTCAAGGCCTTATGTATCACCCACAAGATGATAGGAGGGAAAGGACCAGAGATTATTTCCTCTATGGTCAAGCCCTATCGAGCTAAAAGGCGACTGCGCTCAGACGAGCAATACCTGGCCGTCGTCCCCAGAATCAAGAGAGCTAGAAGTGGTGGCCGTCTGTTTTCGTACAATGCTGCCAAACTATGGAACTCCCTTCCTCTTCAGCTACGAAGGGAACCCACTCAAATGGCCTTCTGCAAGCTGTTGAAAACATGGCTCTTTCCTAAGTGATTCATTGAAGCCTCAGTTATTCCCCAGCGCTGGGATGCCTACGGGTAGCTACGCGCTCTATAAATGCTGCTTCATTCATTCAGTCAACTGCAAAGAAGGGATATGACCAAAAAATATTTTGATATGAAATTTTCTTTATCAAACCTATATTTAAAGCAGCATAAAGGAGACAAGAAAAAAATTGTAGCAGGTGCTCTGTGTATCAGGTGAACAGGCAGGGTTCACATAAAAAGCTGGCACAAGAAGATTATCACAATAAAAGAATAATCAAGAAGAACAGGGGCCTGATTACGACTTTGGCAGTGCTGCACCAGCTCTCTGCCGGCACCGCACCACCAAAGCTGCACATAGACCGCCCGCCTGATTACGAGTTCAACTCGTGTAGGCGGATGGTCCTTTTGCCTTTCCTAAGGCAGTGCCCTGAAAAAGGGCACCACAATGGGAACGGCTAAAATGTTCCAGCACGGCATGGACTCTGAAGTCCATGCCGTGCTGGAACTGGGGAACTGGAACTGCTGGAACTGGGGGTGCAAGCAGGCAGGGGGTCACATGTTGTGCCTACCTGAATGCATCCCCATGGCTGGGGGGCTTTGTTCCCCCACCACCAGCCTTTTCGTGACGGGCTCACTGCCATGTAAAGGCTGGCGATGGAGGAACTCGTAATATGCTCGGTGGTACTGAGCCAGTCCAGCTCAGCACATTGCATTGCCCCTCCACCGCGTCACCTCCCTAGTGCAGCCGGTGGTCCACCACCGGAACGACTCAGAGAGTCATAATCCGGCAGTTGAACCACCGCCACTGCGAGTCTGGCGGTCCATGGACCACCATACTCATAATCAGGCCCTAAAATATTTTCTTGTGGATGGAGAGAGGTGTTTCAAATGAACTATGTTCCTTCAATATTTGAAAACAATTCTCTCTATTTAGAGTCAATCAATAATTGTCTTTTCTGCCAAGTACATTTTGACTGCTTTTCAACACAGGACAATTTAACGGGTCTTCATCAGGACAAAACGATGAATAACTGAGCACAATGAATGTAGATGATGCATGGAATAAAGCAAGAAAAAAATCAACTTCGTTGTAAAGAAGTCAATGTACATAAATGAAGCACATACCTGTGGTTTCATATGAAAATAAAATCTGAAAAATAAGAAGCAACAGTCATAAAATGTGTCACATAAACTTAAAAACGAAAAAACCTCATAAAAATGTGCACACCTTGTCACACATGTATAAAACTCAGGTATGTTTTGTAGGAAGTGCCAGGTCCTGCACTTTGAGTGGATTTTTTTAGCAAGAATAACAATTAATAATTTGTAAATGAAAGGATAAAAAGAAAAGGGGGGAAACTTACTTGATGTGAATCTCCAACTGCTTTTACGAGGCCTGTTGTGGGGTATTATCATCCATGGAGATCCATGGGGAGCTACAAGAAGTGATCAAAAGAGGCTACTGTTAAGAGCAACTGGTGGGGAATTGAAGGATGCACAAGTTTTTCTGAAAAATCTGAAATTAAATTATGTTTGGGTAGGATGCGTAGTGCTGAAAATGAGGTTGAAAAATAATGCTAAAAGACTCCGAATTAGGCTACAGTTGCTAAAATATTAAGATAATGGGGCTTACAAGTCACAATCAATCACAATGTCGGCCCCAATCACAGTGCTAGAAGCCTTGTGGCTGTGGAAGGGTGCTCAGGGCGGGTGCTTGGGCGGGACACCCGCTACAGCACAAGGGTGGAGGCAGTGCTTGGGATGGCAATGGGAAAAATTTAAAAGAAGGTACACAAGGATATGGTGTCAGCTAAAAGTCTTTAGTTTCCCACTGGAATGATTGTGATGCCACAGAGATTTCTTATTTGTAGGATGCTATAGAAAGTATCGGGCAGTAAACTCAACAAAGAGAGTTAATCGAGGAGGCTGACAAGAGCATTGGGATCCATAGAAACAAGGCTCAACGAATGAGCCAGGCATCATAGCAGCCATTACGTAGATCTAGTGATGACGCAATTACAGTGTGGTGTCAGGAAGGAGGCAAGAACATGTTTGTCGGGAACTCAGGGGATATTAAGACATAAGATGAATCAGGTGTCGCATGATGATGTGATTTAAGGGAAGTGGAACCGAGGCATTTGGAAACTAGTCCGCGCTTGCCCGGTTCTTCAGAGAAACAGAGGGTGTGTCAATTACAGAACCTTAGGAATCTTACTACATCAAGTGTGCCATTAGACAATCGAGGATAAGCCATCACAAAATAATTGATAGAGAAACATTGAAAAAATCTGAACAATCAAGACTCATATTATATAATCAAGCTTAAAAACAAAACGGGGGTTATGGTCAGCAAGAAAAAATGTCTAAACTTTTTGGAAAGAGATATCCCATTTTCAGTAAGAGACAGTTGTGGTGGGTCTTATCTCACTCACTCATAGTACCCAAAAGACATCATTTTGGGCAACAGATATTTTCAAGACAATTGATAGAGTAGTTATGATTTGTTTCCAGTACTGGGCAGCTCTAAACCATATTGAACAATTTCCCATTATCAGCATTAGAGCATGTGAATGTAGGGAACTCAGCCTGTCCATTTTCCATTGTCAAAGGGGAGGATAATAGCACATGTGCTGTTCCCTACATGAGTACCTTTTTAAAATAATCATTATCTTAATGCTGGTTAAATAATGTCTAAAGAGCATAGACATCTGATAGCATTATATAGACACCAAGATCCATATTTCAATTGCCTGTGCTTTCTTCTTATTGTTTAGGCCATTCACATTAAATCAAAAATCTTCACTGTATCTGCCAATTAATGAAATATTCTCCTGGCTTTACTCAGCACCCTTAAATGTGCCCTCCCTTTATCACAACTTTTTTTTAATAAATTATCCAACCATCTACCTTTCCTAGACATCTTAATAGGTACATAGTAAATAATAAAGTACAAAGAATAGTGTAAACCTATGCTTAAATAATCTAGAGATTTGTGCAAAAGCATCAAACATGTTCATTCTAAATAAAGTGCTGTGCGTTCTTTCTTTCAACATAGATCTGACAAAATATATTTACTGTGAGAAAGTGCCCCTTTAACATGGTTAGCCCGCACTTTTTGCCTGGAAAATTATGTGGTTTTGATTGAAAGTGCACAGGGTCCCTGCCAACCAGGTCGTCTGTCCTAGAACTCCTTCCCTAAAACTGTTCCATGATTGGCACAACTTCAGACCCTCCTGTAAGTCCCTAGTAAGTGGTACACCTGGTAGCTATGGCATTGGGACTGAAGAGGGTCTCTTAGGGACCCCTCATCAAGGTCATGCAAACTGCCACTGCAGCCTGCACGCCTTGGTGCAGAGAAAAATGACAAAGTCGACATGGTACACTGCCTGTGTGCCATGTCAAGCAACACTCCCTAAGGTATAGGTAAGTAACCCCTCTAGCAGGCCTTACAAGCCCTAAGGCAGGGTGCACCATATCTCAGGTGTGGGCATATCTGCATGAGCAGATATGCCCCTACAATAGTTAAGTCAATTCTTAATATTGTAAGTGCCAGGGAAGCCATAGAGAGTACATGAGCTGGAAACTCGACAACTCGAGTTCCCCAGCACCATGATGGCTTCACTGAACCCAGGAGTGTTTGGTACCAAACTCCTCATAATAGACCCACACTGATGCGAGTGTTGGATTTATTAGAACATGTACCCAGAGGGCACCTCAGAGGTGTCCCCTGAAAACCTACCAACCCTGTTGTGGTCTCTGACTGGCTTTAGGCAGCCTGCCTCCACCAGACATGTTTCTGAACCCATGGGGTGAGAGCCCTTGCTCTCTGAGACCAGACACAAAGCCCGTTCCCGGTGGAGGCGTCACCTCCTATCCCAGACAGGCACAGTGCTCAAGAGGGAAACATCAAAGGCCTTGCCGCGTTTGTAATGTGTACCCAGCCTCTGCTGCTAGCAGCAGATGGCAGCCTCCAGTTCAAACCCCCACTTTTGGTGGGAGAACTGGCTGGAAAACTAAGTGAGAATAATAGGTGTGCCCCCCTTCGTCAACTCCACCTCTCAGGTGCTGGAGGTGAAGTGAAGCACATTTTTCAGTGCCCACCACATTGAGGATGGTGGGACTTATCCAATCAGGGCTAGGACTATGCCCCCTCCACAGGAGGGCGTAATAGAGGGTGTAGACACCCCAGGTAAGGGACCCATTTTGTCCCTACCTGTCACTCCCCTGTAACGCCCCTAAATCTAGTATTTAGGTGGCATCACCAGGCCCTGAAAGCAGATTCCTGACTACCCACCTATGCACCCGAGGCCCACGGCCCGAGTCTAAGTGGCCCACCAGTCCTGTGAAGGCTCTGCAGCAACTCTGAGCAAGAGTCCATTGTGTGTTGACCCTTAACTGACTCTTCGTCGACACCTGCAGCCTCTGCACGATGACCCCCCTAACCGCGACCTGCTCCGGTAAGCCTTCTCCGATGTCTAAGGACACCCCTGCACCCCCCAGAAGCCCCTAGGCCTTGGGGAGCTCGACCAATGGTGTCCCTATGTCCCCAAACATCAGTACTTACCTGGGCAGCTGTTGGTTTTCTTCGTCTAGCCTCCTGGCCAGAACCTGTGCGCGTAGTCCTACCCACAAGTAACGTCTGACATAGGGGTTTCGGTTTCCAGAAGAGACCATGGCGAGGAGGAGGAAGGCAGCCCGGAGACGCATCGATAAAGGTAAGTGTGTTTTTTACCTTCATTTTTATTTTTATTTTAAAAATATTTATTGAGGGGGGGTGAAGGTGCGGAGTGGAGCGGAGCTCCACAGAGTTTTTGCCCAACTCCGTGGAGCTCCACGTAGAGCAACTACGCCAGCTCTGCCCGGGCTTACAGCTGATACTGCCCTCTAGGTAACCTTGGAGATGTAATGATGGCGAAGAGTTTATCAAGGGCAGTGCTGTTAGTTACGCTGATTTTGATGACTGTGCTGACACTTCACACATCTGAATGATGTTTCTGTTGTTAACTGCATTGCTTGTAGTTGAATATCACATCATGAGTTTGTGGCAACCAATGGCTTAAAATATTTTAATTTATGTTTTACAACTGCCAATGCTTCAAGTTTTAAATAGACTACGGGACTCAGTCATGTATTGTTCCCCCTCTAAACCACGCGGTTTTACAGCTTTTATTAATTAATTAGGTCTCGAAATCATCTTGTTCAGTTAAGGGTCCTTCACATTTTTGTAAATGAGTCAAATACACATTGATGTCAGTTCTTAAGGAGGAGAACAGTATAGATTTCATTGGACACTGTTCCCGACAGCGGATTGACCATCAAACTGGCACCGTGTCCTACGCCAACAGAAGATACAATGTTATGTTATGTTAATTTATATTTGTAAAGCGCCAAATCACCAACGGTCTCTAAGCGCTACAAACCATAAACCCAGGGATGCCATAATACTTGCAGATAGAGCAAAACTTGGGGTAAACTTATCCAAACGCCTCATTGAACAGAATGGTCTTAAGTTTTTTCCTAAATGGGAGGAGAGTCGCCTCCCCACGCAGACTCTCTGGTAGCTTTTTCCAAAGCTGGGGAATCACAACCGAGAAGGTGGTTCTGTTAAAGCGTGGACAGGCCAACAGGTGTGTCTCTGATGAACGAAGACAACGACCAGGCATATAAGGCTTCAGACGGTCTTTAATGTAGCTGGGCGCCGCTCCATACTTAGCTTTATGTGCAATGCACAGGCCCTTAAATCCGATCCTCTGCTTAATAGGGAGCCAGTGTAGCTGCTGTGTGTGTTCTTCTCGGCAGTTTAAGGATCAGTCGTGCTGCATCGTTTAAAACCACCTGAAGTTTCCCCAGGAGTTTATTGGGGAGTCCTATGTATACTGCGTTGCCGTAATCCAGGCGTGACAAAATTAAAGCCGACACCACAGTACGCATGGTAGCAAATGACAACAAGGGTACAAGTTTCCGTAGTTGCCTTATCATTCCCACACAGCTTCCCACTACCGCAGCTACCTGATTATCCATCACTTACTTGGAATCTAACCTAATACCCAGGCTCTTCACAGCTGGCACCGGTATCGGAGTGGTGCCAAGCTCTTGTGGCCAGAAGAGACCGGACCAGGGGTTAGCCCCTGTAGCGATAGCAAGAACCTCCGTCTTGTCTGGATTTACTTTGAGTGAGTTCAAAGTCATCCAGTTTATAGTAAACCGAAGGATGTTCTGTACCTTAATCTGTGCCTGGGAGGAATTATCAATGCGAACAATTAGTTGGGTGTCGTCGGCATAATTATATACCTGACAATCCAGTTTGGCCAGTGCCTCTATCAGAGGCTGGAGAAAGATATTGAAAAGCAAGGGGGACAGCGCAGAGCCCTGCGGAACCCCACATAGCAAAGCGCTGTGCCTAGATGTACATTCCCCTATTTGGACTTTTTGGGACCGATCCTCCAGGAAGGAGACAATCCATTGGAGTACTGTCCCAGTAACTCCCAGCCGACGGACACGGGCCACCAATTGTGCATGTTTCACCGTGTCAAATGCGGCTGAGAGGTCCAATAGGATCAACACTGAGGGGAGCTTCTTATCAGCTGTTAGCCTTAGCTCATCCAGTACTGAGAGCATCACCAACTCAGTACTATTGTGAGCTCTAAATCCCACTTGCTTAGCATGTAGCAGCTGATGCTCTTCCAGAAAGGATGAAAGGACTCTAAGCACATGTTGCTCAAGCACCTTAGCCAGGTATGGAAGTCTGGAGATAGGTCGAAAGTTCTTCAGATTCTTAGGGTCCGCCCCTGCTTTTTTTAGCAGTGGGATTACCATGGCTTCCTTAAATTTGTGTGGGACCTTCCCTGTTGCCAGGGACAGGTTCAGTAGGGATAGTATCTCTGGCCCTACCACTGGGAGACCCATTTTAAACACCCTAGGAGGGCAGGGGTCTTCCGGTGACCCAGACTTTACTTTGGCCATGATATAAACTAAACCGTTTAAATCAAGTGTGGGGAAGACAGAGAGTATGCCTCCCTGAAAGTCTGGTGGATCAAGCACCGGGAAGGGATATTGACTTATGCGAGTAGTGCCTATTTCTCTAATGCTATCTCTAACCTTGATTAGAAAGAAGTCCTGTTTCTTATCGCAGTCCACCTGATTGACGACTGTCCTCAGTTCCTTCTTTTTACTCAGCTCGCTGAGTACATTAAACGTCTCCTTTTGAATGTCAGTGGCTTCCCTGATCTTCAAATCATAATACCAGATTTTGTGGCCATCAATGAAGCTTTGTAGCGGGCTAATTTTACTTTGTAGTTTTCCCGAGCCGATGGCGCATATGATTTCCGCCAATGCCTTTCGCACTGACGGAGGGCCTGTTTTTCGCTTCTCAGTTCTTCAGTATACCAAGGGGCACCCTTTGCTCTATCCATTATCCTTTCCCTTCGGGCGGGGGCCACCACATCAATGGCTGTCCTCAACCGATGAGTAAGTAAGTAACCAATGGTAGGTTTGCTTGGACTTGTGGTTATCGAAATTTGGCTCACCAATCTACAGACCAAGTTAGGTATGAGGTTACTCCCCATGTCATTGCACTTCAACCCCTCACCTTGCTGCGTCAGTTCTTGTTTTTTCACTCCACCATACCCCAGCAAGGCCTGTTAGTACGTGTTCCCCGGTGCTGATAAGGGAGTCAATGAGTCTTTTGCCACCATTTCCAGTCTCACCTTGAGGCGATCCTTCTGTGTTACCTGCTCCCGCAGCCAGAAGACAACATTGAGATCATGCGGAATGCATGGACCTATGGAGGCAGGCCCACAATTGGAACAAGAAAACTAGGGGATGCAGTAATCAGGTGGCATTACACCTCCCTCGGAGATCAACAACTGCCCCTCAGTCCCCGGTCCTTGTTATAACATGGTACCAGCCCACAGGGGAATCTCCTGAGTAAGCTTCCTTCCCCACCTAATACACTTCACCAGACAATGGGCATCCCATCTAGTACTTCTGGCAATTTGGAAGGGGCAGGACAATGCGTCGTTTATCCTCTTTCTTGCCCGGGGATCTCAATATAAGGGGAAGACAAATGACAGAAATGAAGGACAATGATTTAACCTTTCCAAGACCTGCAACAGAAAGTCCCATCTGAGTGAATCAAAGACTTTTTCAAACTCTATTAACATTAAGGCTTATGAGCCTGTGAATTTATGCGCCAGTGCAAGTGTCAATTCTATCCCTCTAGTAAAGTGTTGCACTCCTCTGCCTCGCATGAAGCCATTTTGACCCCCGCATATCAAAGATGTGATCACCTCTGTCAGTCTATTCACTAAGACTTTGCCGAGAATTTTTAGTTTCAGTTTTAATCAAGGAAATAGGCCGATAGGATTTATGGCATTCCAGAGGTTGGCCAAGCTTCATGAGGAGCGAAATCACCTGCATATTCCAGGAATATTCACATGCAGTTAATACAAATAGAAAAGGCTGTACCCTTTTTCACTTTTCCTAGTAGAGAATTGGATATTTCAGGGCCAATTCACAAAGGCATGTAAGAGCACGTAAAAGTGTACTCCTGTAATACGGCTTTCGATACTCATAAACACTTTTGTTATGTATGGCTATTTCAGTTTCTATTTCGGCTTCTGAAAGTCATAACTTCGTGCTTATGACATCATAACAGTTGATTATAAAACTGGTTATCAACTGTTGTGATGTCATAAAGGCCTTCCATGCCAGGTGACAGGGCTCTCTGGGAGCCTATCAGCGCACCTCTGCTTGTCTGCTTTGACTGGAAGCAGAAAGGACAGCTGCAGGAGGGGGGATGAAGGCTGGGAAGGTAGGGGGTTTTGGTTAAGGATAGCAGGTAAGATATTTATGTTTCACATTTGCGTCAGGGAGGAGAGGGCATGTTATGTATAGCTATCCCATCATCTCCTGCCCCTGCTCAGTAGTTGAAGGCAGGGGCATATCATTTTGGGGGCCATAAATAACCTACAATTATAGATGGGTAAAAAGTGAATTACGGGGATGTTTTTCACCTCGGGGTTCTGAGTAACATCATAGAAAACTCGAGCGTCGCTCTCATCTATTTGACATCACTGGTAACCCTTTGGTGAAACACCCCCTTAATTCACTATTACCCATCTATAATTCTATATGTGAATAGCCCCATATTGTTTATTTTAGGACCCCAAGGCAACAAAGCTGTCACACACCGAGATCCAGGTCTGGGTGACAATAATATATATTATATATATCTTGATCCACAGCAGCCTTCCAAATGAGAGACAACTTCGCTGCTTCGAAGGATCCTGTAACCTGTCTGCGTCTGAAGTATCATTTTCTGCTTAGACTGGGGTAGTCAGTAGGTCTAGATACCCTCATCCCTCCAGAATCGTCTGGTGATGGAGTAGATCAGAAATAAATTGTTTCATTATATTTCTAGTTACAATGGAATGTCATCTATATGTAAGGTGAATCCAAATGTAACTATTCTAATGGTAAACAACAGTTCTTAAGTATAAACTTGTTCTTATGTAAAGTGCTCTGATATATTGGATCTGGTTCACAGTATATAAACTGCAATTAAAATAAATAAAATAAATAAAAGCTGCAATGAACCCACCCCCACCCCATGGAAAGGTGTGCAGTAAATAAATCCTGGTGCAGATTTCCAGATGCGATGGGGAAATGTTTTGAGAAACCCTATGAGGTCATATACCTGTAAGTGGAGATTTACGACTTTAGTTTGTGACCTGGTAAAAACAAGATCAGAAGACACACTCCTCTGTGAAGGCTTGTGACATGACAAAGAGTCCAATCCTAAAGTTCATTACAGGTAAATGCAGCCCTTTCAATAAATGTACGCATTGTATACATACCGTTCAGACAAAACATGATACTATTTCGACATTAACATGTCTGGATTCCTCGTTTCTAAATTGATGTTTTGTGTTTGTGATAGCCAGGTGCAAGATGTAATTTATGGAAGATTTTTTATATGCATTAATCTACTCATTATACAGTTTGGAAGAAATATATATATATGCTTGATGATACTTTCTCTTCACCAGGAAAATATATTTCACATATTTGATATATTATATATATCCAAAAGACACAGAAGCCGTAAACATAGCTGCTACAAAGAAGTGACAACCTCAGCATATGAAAATGAAGAGTGGGCTAAGACCTAAGGCTCAAATTAACTTCAAATGACGGAAACTCTGCTATTCCAAACTGGAATTCTATGCATGATATTGCAGGAAACTTGTGAATTTGAGCTCTGTGATTTGACCACTGCTCTGGGTTGATGCTGGACATGCAGGCCCAGTTCCACAGGCCCTTAAGTGGGCCTGTTCTGATGCTGTCAAGGCAGTAGACTGAGCCCTATCAAAATATTCAGAATCCTCTTCTTAACACAGGACAGGCTATGCTGCTTCTGAGGGATCAGTTATGAAAACCAGGAAGAAATGATTCTCAGTTTCCACCCTTTCTGTAAGTTTGTATGCTGATTTGAAGAACTGTAAATTTTTCAGCAGACTCTAACCGAAATTTAGCCAGATATACTATTTTGCATTTGTGACTTTTGAGAGTGAAGTTCCAGAGATTCAAGGAAATTCTTTCGTGCTGCAGAAGAAGTTCCAAGATGCATCACAAGGAGAAAATATTTAGGAAGAGGACCTTGGCACCAAGCTTGAAGATTGTCTCAGCTGGAGATCTAGGAACACAGGTGAAGAGTAGAAACCAAGCAGAGGGCACCGATTAGTAGAAGAGGCTTCTTCTCATCTATAGGAAAGAAGGCAAAGTACCTGGACAAACTCTGGGTGTGGCTTTTATAGACTGCAGAATCCTGTAGTAGATCCTGGAATCCTGTGATAGATCCTCAAATCCTGGGATCCTCGTATCCTGCAGTCGAGCCTTGAATCGCGCTGTAGTCTCCACTCAGATGAGGCATACTGTCTCAGCTTTTGGGGTGCCCACATGGGGAGAGTCAAAACGGTGCAGCACACATGAGGCAGCCACAATCCCGGGGAGCATCACACCAGCGTACATGACATTCTGAGTGGTAATGCCCTGAGCAAGGGGTAGACGGGACTAGCAATAAGGCCCAGTACAAGCGGTGGTTGTGAGTGGGGGTGGGCAACTATGGCAAGGCATCCCAAAGAAACTGAAAAGAAATCAAGGGGAGCTGTCCAATTTCTACTGAGGCTTGACTGCTTATTTCCTCCACAGCCACAAGATATCAGCTCCTTAAAATAAAACAAGAACATTGATGCTCACTTGCATTCTGCACTGTGAAAAGCTTATTCTCTCAAGTTCCATGTACAGGCAATAACACTACAACAGTCTGCTCACATGACTCCGGAAATATGCCTTTTCCGCCAGCAACAATGTTATCAAATTTAGAACCATAATACTCTTCATCTCGAGCCAGGATCACACCTCCTCCTACTGCCTTTAACTGGCTGACTCTCAGTAGCACAGACAAGCTTAAATTCCTTACATGAATGTCAGAATCAAATCATGGTCTATGTCCATCATATCTTGCTGCTTCATTCACCAGCTACACCATAACTCAATCATTATGAAGCAGCATCCTTCACCTGCTCATGGTACCCAACACTCTCAGCACACAGCCCCACTTTTGCTCATCTACCTACTTGACCTCTACATCAGCACACCCTGCCACTAGATTTTAGGACTATTCCTATCTACCTTCATGATCTTTATAACTCACACCATAAATCAGGAGTGCCAATTACACCATCTAAATGTCTTGTTTCCCAAAACCCCTGCTCTTGATCAGCCCCTGGAAGCTGAAGTATAAATATATAATTATAAAGAAAAATGTTAATCAGTCTTTGCTGTTCCTACTCTCTTACAGCTGTGGTCACAGTTCATAGATCAATTTTGGGCATTTGCATTTTACATAAACTACCCCAACAGAGGATGTTGCTATGACCGATATTTGTCTTTTGCACAGTGTTTTTTTTTTTTAAATGATATGGCTCCTGCTAAATAAATAAATAAACACAACAATATGTTTTTTGCACATATCATGAATTTACAACAAAAGGGGGTGAGTGCAGTTCCGTATGCAAATTGAAGCCGGAGAATCCCCAGAATATTGTGGTACAAGAATATCCATGACAAAATATTGAGTGACAAAATATTGAAAGGTTCATACATACAGGGAAGTATAGATGTACTATTCCTAACTCCACATCTACATACCTCAAAGATATATTTATATATATATATATCATCGCTCCATTGCACCTTGCCAGCGCACTCCCGGACGGGTGTTTTGATCGCGGAGGTGCGTCCGCGAAAATAAATGACCGCTCAATTTTCTTGTAAATTGTATCCAAGAAAGAAGCACTCACGGGGGTTTCTTCTCAATATCCGTCAATGTTTTATTAAGGAGCAAACATGACGCGTTTCGGCATCCGCCTTACTCAAATGTTTGAGTAAGGCGGATGCCGAAACGTGTCTTGTTTGCTCCTTAATAAAACATTGACGGATATTGAGAAGAAACCCCCGTGAGTGCTTCTTTCTTGGATACGATTTACAAGAAAATTGAGCGATATATATATATATATATATATATATATATATATATATATATATATATATATATATACATATATATATATATACATATATATCACCAATGTGCACTATATGTGGAGTTAGGCATAGAAAATCTATACTTACTTACCTCTCGATATTTCAGTTTCAATATTTTCTCTTCGATATTCTGTACCATCGATAGTCTGGTTTCGATATTTAGGGGCATATTATCAAGCCCCAGCGATAATTATCGCTGAGCGCGCTTAGCGCGCTTTTAATTATCGCCGGCTATCGCTGGAATATATCGCCAAGCTAGCGCTGTATTATCAACGCTTAGCGCTATGGCGATAAATATTCCAGCGATAGCGGGGTTTTCCATGGAACATCGCTGGTTTTCCAGCGATGTTCCATGGAAAACAGCGATAAGCTTGATGATAGGCCCTGTGGCCTTAGCCCCACAATCCACCTCCCATGTTAGGTATGCCTTAGTCAGGAATTTAACAGACGTTAAATTCCTGAGTTAAGGCAGAGTTAGCGCGATTTAACTTATCGCTACGCCTCGTTCTTAATATCGCGAAGCTGCCTTCGCAATATTTTCCCATGTTGTTTTCACAGCCACGCCTACTTTGCATCTCATTATCGATGCGAGGCGTGTGAAAAACGGGAGCTAAGTCAAGGAAACACGCGCTAGCGTGTCCTTGTAAATAATGCGATATAATTATCGCCGCTTAGTGCCCGAAAAACGGACGCTAAAGCGGCGATAATTGTATCGCCGGCCCTTGGTAAAATGCCCCTTAGGATCCACAACCTGTCGGAGAGGGTTTTACTCTGGCAATTGGATTAGGGATCAGTTATTGTTCTTTTATATCTGTCTGGAGAGATATTTGGCTGTACAACAAGCATGCCATGGTGATAAACCAAAAAGTCTGTTTTAGATCCTTAGAACGCTCATCGACTGCTCTGCATTGCATTATAAGGGCATTCCCACATACATTGTATTGCAATCTATATACATGAACCTATATCTCACTGCACTTTACTGAAATCCAATGAGCATTAACTAGCTGCATTGCATTGCACGCTAGAGGCATTAATCCACCACACTGTCTGGGGAACACTAAACCACTGCACACTATCTAAGTAACACTAACCCCGAACACTGCACTGCCTTTTAGGGACAGCTACCCACCACTACAATTTATTTATTTATTTAAAGAGTTTTATATAGCGCTGGCTAGACCCGAAGGTATCAGAGCGCTTTACATAAGGTTCCACATAGTTGCAAACTTACATCAGTTACAAGTTACCAATGATACCAGTAAAAACATTTGAGGAGCATAGAAGAAAAGGAAAGTGGAGTGAGAAGGGTAAGGGGGTAAGGGGAAGAAGGGGTAGGGTATAGATACGACGGAGAGACAAAGGGAAAGTCTGCCCAAGGTCCGGCTGGGTAGGTGACAGCCAAGGGGGAATCCGCAGCCCATCTCCTCTTCAGCTAACAGGTAGCTCCACCGGGCATCGGTCAAATAGCTAGGTCTCAACAGAAAAACATTAAAGGGATAGATGGCAAGAAGAGGGAGCGTAGAGGGGGAAGGGGTAGGGTGAAGGGGTAGGAGGGAGATATGACAGAGAGACGAAGGAACGTCTGCCCAAAGTCCGGCTGGGTAGGTGACGGCCGAGTGGGGATCCACAGCCCATCTCCTCTTCAGCTAACAGGTAGCTCCACCGGGCATCGGCCAGAGTGCAAGGTCTCAGCAGTCGATGGCAAGTTCACAGAATCAATGGTAGGGGTAGAGACGAGGATAACTGTGTCCAAAGTCCGGCTGGGTAGGTGACGGTCAAGGGGTGACCCAGAGCCGATCTCCTCTATAGCTGACTAGGCAGCTCCACCGGAAATCGGCCACGATGATCGGTCTCCTAGTGCTTAGGAATTCATGTAAAAGTCAGGCGTTGTCCTGGCCCGTCATTACAGATGACACCTCAGGCTCGAAAAGCCCCCAGAATAGGGTGCCTTCGCAATGGGGGATCAGTTGGAATGTCCCAACAGTTCAGTTTGGGAGTGCCCCGGAGCCTCAGGAGCCCCCCGCGGCTGTAATCAATACTGGTCCCAGCCTCCATCTTAAGGTCAGGCATTGCCCTGAGAAGGCTCCGAATGAATATTTCGGCCTCTACAATGTCCCCGGGCCAGATCGTTATGTCAGGGGGAAATTCCCAATAATGCCCCCACTGCTCCTTACAGAGGAGCTGTCAGCACTTCGCATGTGAGAGACAGTCAGTGCCCCCCCTCAGCTTCAAGCTATGTCGTGCACTCACCGGTATAGCCTGGTGACAAGCAAATAACAGTCCAGCAGTGTTGCAGTCCAGGCGCAGGTCTCCCACACTCCCGAGGTGGAATGACTGTGTGAGCGCCCGATCACCCCTCCAGAGGCCCCGACTGCAGCCAGGCTGCACACCGCACCGCAGCTTCCGGCTCCACGAGAAGCCCTCATGGGTACACCTTCATCCGGATTCTAACTCTTTGGGGGCTCGGAAAGGCAGAGGATGGGCCAAGTCTCCCAGCGGCGTTCCTCTACAGCCGCAGTCCCAGTTCATCACTCGCCGGGTAGCATCGCCGCGATCCTCTGATCGCCGAACTCCTCAAGCCGCCATATTGGGGGTCAGGGCAGCGCGTTCTCGATCGCTCCCCAAGTCGCCCTCAGGCCGTTACTGCTGCCGCCAAAGAAACCGCCGGGCTCCAGGATGTTTCTGACAGCAGAAACCGGCGTCCCGGAGTGGCCAGGCCCCCTGGGTCCGCTAGTGAAGAATCGGCGCTGCGGAGCCTCGCAAGGAAGCTACCGCCCGGGCGCCATCTTGGGTGGGTTCATACACTTGAGTTTCTCAAACCTGCACAGTAATGACACATCAACACATACAAATCGACAATGCCACAGAGCAATCTTTTCGAAACCATCAAAGGCTTTTACAAATCTAGATTTTTAGTGTTAAGACTCGGCCTGTTACCAGCAAAGGATGCAAGGCCACCATGTGCCCAGAACTGAATTCACCGGCACGCAGGCTGTGTCAGGTCCCAGACGAATCTTTTTTGCACATATTATGCATATGCCTAATTTTGCAACCAGCGTGCAGAAAGCTTTTACGCAACCTCTTTAATGCTAACCGAGTAAGAACATGCCGACAAGCCTGGCTGTTCTGCTTGCAAGACCGGAGCCCACAGGTAATAGCTTGCTGGTAAAATTCACTATCACTGTGGAACAACAATTCAATGTGGCCGCACAACCAAGTGGAGGAAGTTTTTCCTAAGGGCTTTCCCCTTGTCATCTGCACTTTCCATGCACCAGCACTGAGACTGTAATGTGAGGCACGGTGGTCCCTGGTCAGGGAAATCTCCTATTGGCCCCCACACACGGGGGAGAACTCTCTGCACGTCGGGGCCATTGATTTTTTTCGGTATTTCAAGAACTAACTCCTGCTTTGAGGGCTTATTCTTGGAAAAGAACAAATGTTTGTCAAGGAGACTCAACAAAGATGGCAGCCACTTGGCAAACTCTTCAGGCTCAGAGCAGCTGTCGCACAAGCATTTGCTCCGAAGGCTTAAGCAGGGGCGTTGTGAACCCCCGGCTTTAGCAGCTACAGCGGGGTGGGGTCCTTTACGGGCCTCTTCTGTCTGCAAATGGACAGATAAAAAGCTCATAATCAATGCTATTAAGGAATGTGGCGTCAAAAGAAGAGCAAACAGGAGCAAGGAAGAAATAAAGATGGGTACACAGAAAAGGGAGAGATGGAAAGAATATTGAATAGAAAGAAGGATGTATGAGTGGGTGGATGAATAACTGCATGGGTGTATGTGTGGGTGGATGGATGAGTGGGAAGATGGATGAGTGAGTGAAAGGATGAGTGAATGGGTATGTGGATGGACAGGTGAAAGGATGGCAGAGAAAAGGGATGGATGGAAGAATGAGTGAATGGATTGATAAATGGGCAGGCGAAAAGATTGGAGAGAAAAGGGATGGATGGATCGATGGATAGATAGATAGATAGATGGGTGAGTGAGTTGATAGATGGATGGACAGGTGAAAGGATGCCAGAGTAAACGATGGATGTATAGGTGGATAGATAGGTGAAAGGATGGCAGAGTAAATGGATGGATGTATAGGTGGATGGACAGGTGAAAGGATGGCAGAGTAAACGGATGGATGTATAGGTGGATAGACAGGTGAAACAATGGCAGAGTAAATTGATCAATAGGTGGATGGACAGGTGAAAGTATGGCTGGATGGGTGGATGAGTGTGTAAAAGATGAGCGAATGGATGGCAGAGTGAATAGTAGAGTGGTTAGTGTATGATGGATGGAAATAAGGCAGAGGGGTGGATGGATGGCAGAGGGATGGATGGATAAATGGGTGAGTGGATAGATGAATGGCAGAGTGGATAAGTGGGTGGTTGGCAGAGTGGGTGGATGGATGGATGGTAAGGTGAATGGATGGATGGATTGCAGAGTGGGTGGATGGTTAGATGGCAGGGTGGATGAATGGATGAGTAGATGGATCGATGGATAAGTGGATGGATGGGTGAGTGAGTGGATGGATGGCACAGTGGATTAATGGGTGGGTGGTTGACCGAGTGGGTGGATGGATGGATGAGTGGATGGATGGATGGATGGCAGAGTGGATGGTTAGATGGATGGCAGAGTGGGTGGATGGCAAGGTAGATGGATGAGTAGATGATTTGATGGATGAGTGGATGGATGAATGGCAGAGTGGATGGATGGATGGAATAGGGAAAGACTGAATGTTGGATAAAATAAAGAGTGGATGGCAGAACTTAAAGGTGAAATAGTGGATGGAAATGTGAAAGCATGAATGGATAGATGCTTTGATGGAAGAGACTCTTCTAGGGAGGGTTGGGCTCACTTGCTGCACTTATTGAGTGCCTTCAGAGGTTTATTTCTAAGTACGGGGTATTTTAATTTTCTGGCTACTCCCCTGGGATTAAACATACCTGATAGGCAGACAGGGATCTCTAAATTCGGCAGATGATCCTCCACCAAGGGAGTGGAGTTTATGCCTTATTTGTTGATCTGGAAGGATGACCGGTCACGCACAAGACTCTAAATGAAACTGTAACGCATCACTAGGCACCACCCCAACACAATTCAATTTTTTTATATTTTCTGTAAATCCAGCTGCAGTACAAAAAATAAACTCTGAACAATGTTCAAATTCAGCACAACATTCAAGCAGAATCCATGAGCCAAGCCTATTTACAGCTGAAAATTCATTGTCTTTTTTATATTTAAAAATTTGTAAATAGCAATATGTGTTACTGGCTTAATAGCTAATAATTCTGTATATTATCAACAATTCCAGTTAATAACATAAACAAATGATAACTAGAACAAATAATATTCTTCAGCCCTGTAGAACAATTAGATAAATATATTGAACAACAGTCCCACTCGATGCAGGTTGTGTTAAAGAAAATAACCGGCAGCCATATCCTTGCCGGTATTAATACGGGACCTTTGCCTCTGTGATGAACAGAGCTCCTTCCGGCGTGTACGCTGGAGACCTGTTTCTTTAACACAACCTGCATCGAGTGGGTGCAATGCACCACGGATTTTATTTACTCATGCCTGAATAAACTTGCACTATTACTAAATCCTCGTTTAAGGGACTCCTCATTGAGAATCAGATCCAGGATACATATACTGGGAATAGGAGGGATTATTTCTGGACACAAGATATGTGCAGTCTTAACTGTGTGTCTAACATTGGACCATAGTCAATCCCATTCGGGACGGAAATACAACCGGATTTAAGGATCTTCAAGCATTGAGTATAGCCCTGGCGAAGTCGCTGCGCACAACCGTAAGCGTGACGAAACACGTGTTGGCTAAGGCTGTTGTGAATAAACTGAAGCGCATGTTCCAGCAAAGACTCAAGCTTTTGTCACACTGTTATTGATATAATTGATACACTGTTAGCGTGTGCAGGGGACTATTGTTCTGTTTTACCAGTGGATATCCACACATTGGGGAGGAGGGTGGCTCTCCCTACCCTTATGCACCGCAATCCTCACTCAGTACTAGAGTAGACTTACCTGCGTATTGCCCAGGAGCACCAATACCCTATAGAACCACCTACCAAGCAGTTTCAGATATATATATTGCTCCATTCAATCTCACACCAGTTGATAGTAGTGTAGACTTCGTAATCTAACAAGGTAGCAGAAAAATGTTCTTTGCACAGACTTTCCCTGTTCAGCTGATGGGAGCAGGCTACTCTGAATCCATCTTTGAGAAGGAAGGAGTCAGGCCTGGGAAGAGCATATGCAAATAAACAGCTTTAAGCTTCTCCTATATTACCTCATCCTCCCTCCTCCTTCTACCTCTTTTCTTAAATGCATTACATAGTGAGGTAGTCCTGCCTCTCAGATACACCAATCCAAAGTAATTGTTGTGACTGTCAGAGCAGGTTTGTGGGGGGCACTGATTACAGCATTTTTTTCCACTTACTGTGGAGAGGTGGTGGAGAGGACTAAGCTGTCTCTCCAGCCCCTGTGAATCATTTAGTGCAGCAGCTACTCAGGTTGATGGATACCCACCAAGATGGCATTCAGCGGGCTGCAGGTGCTGAATAGAGCCCCTTTCAGGTCAGAGGGCGCACTGCACGTGCTCTTCAGGGATCACGTCAGGAGGCAGCTGAGTCCCTTGTTACCAGTCTGGCAACCATAACAGCCCAGGTAAGGAAAAAGGGGCAGCACACCTGATATTTGTTAAATTCAGAGGTCTTGATTTCTTCCAAAGGAGTTGGTCATTTAGTGAGGGAGTGGCTTAGATGAAAAGTTTTGGGGTGATTCAACAAGCAGGGGCCAGAAAAAAGGGAGGATCTCAAAACACAAAATCCCCATGCATTTGCCACAGACTTCTTTGGAAAGCGATATCGCAAAAGCTGCTGAACGGAATTACACCAAGTTTGGCAGGAAGCTAGATCTTGGTGCAGAAAGCGTGCCATTTGTGATTTGGTGTAAATTCGTTCAATAGATTTTAGGGTATTAAGAGACAAAAATATTATCTAGATGGTTGGATTCAAGGGACTCTCGCGAGAGTCCTCCAAGCCCACTTTTAAAAAATAAAGCACTCTGATTGGCTGCCATAAACATGAAGATAAATGTTGCTGGCAGCCATTACAGCACTCTGGGATTTAGTCCCCTGTCCTGAAGTTAAAAAGTAAAAATAATATAAGGGGCCAGGGTAGTGATACCCTGTATCTCTAGGTCCTGTGTGCGGGCCAAAAGACATTTTTTTTTTTAATAAGTCACTATGTTATGTTATGTTATGTTATATATATTTGTATCGCGCTCAGCTACTCAGCAGAGTGTCCCGGCACGTGCAGAGGTAAAGGAAAAAATGTAGCAGGAAGACAACTAAAAGAGGAAACTTTTTAACTTTTTCTTAAAGATCACGTGATCCTGAATGCACCGCAGCGCCAAGGGTAGAGCATTCCAAGCCAGACTAGCTTTCCTGACAAGTGAACAGCCACCCAGCCTTTGGCGGTTGAATCTAGGGGTCTGCATCAGAAGTTGAGAAGAGGAACGCAACTGTCTCACTGGATTATAGAAGGCAAATCTCTTCTGAAAGTAGGTGGGGCCCCTGCCATAGAGAGCCCTATGGGCAATAGCCAGCATTTTGAATTGGATTCGGGACTCCACTGGGAGCCAATGCAGGGAGCGCAAATGAACATGCACACTGCACCTGTTTGACAAGCCTAACAGGAGTCTGGCAGCGGAGTTTTGGACTACCTGCAGTTTCTTTAGGAGGTAGCCAGGAATGCCCACATAGAGTGCATTAGCGTAATCCAGGCGAGATAAAATCAAGGCACGGACCACAGTTCCTTTAGCAGGCCCTGGGAGAAAGGGAAGAAACTTTCTCAGCGCTTTCAAGGTGCCGAAACAGGTCCCAACGAGCTTCTTGACTTGAGTGGAAAAGTTCAGGTTCTCAAAGAACCAGACTCCTAGATTTTTTGCAGCATTATTCCCAGCACTAGGCAGGGGGAAGCCAGGGGGCCACATCTTCTCTCTGAAGTTGACCGGAAAGGTCCCGTACAGGAGAACCTCCGACTTCCCTTCGTTACACTTCAGCTGAGCCTGGGCCAGCCAATGGAAGACAGAGGCTAGACAGTGTTGGGCGGACAGGACTGATTCATCATCTCTTCCCCAAGAAAACAGGAGCTGGGTGTCATCAGCGTAGGCCATCACCTTAGCCCCTAATGACTCCACTAGATAAACCAGCGGCGTAACATAGATGTTAAATAGGAGGGGACTAAGGGATGACCCCTGCGGGACACCAGTAGCCACCTGCTGAGGCACAGAGGCACATGGAGGAAGCCAGACCTGCTGCGTTCGAGCTTCGAGGAAGGACCTGATCCAGCCCCAGACAGAACTGGCAACGCCAATCTCCGAGAGGCGGTTAAGGAGCAGGGAATGGGGCACTGTGTCGAATGCCGCCGAGAGGTCTAGCATAACCAAAGCTGCCCTCCCGCCGGCATCCAAACACTCCCGAATTGCCTCTGCCACCTCTACCAATGCTGATTCTGTGCTGTAAGCCGCTCGGAAACCAGATTGAGCTGGGTGTAACAGGCCAGATGCCTCAACAAAGTTGGTGAGCTGGTTAGTAACTACTTTCCCGCAAACCTTAGCTAAACTTGGCAAGAGCGAGATTGGACGGTAGTTCACGGGTATCGATGGGTCAAGAGACGGCTTTTTAAGAAGAGGGAGAATCAGTGCCTGCTTCCAAGATATCGGGACCGTGGCCTCCCGAAGGGACATGTTGATAATTTGGTTGACTTCAGGATTTATAATGGCAGCGGCCAGGAGTCTGGCGGCACAAGGGTCATTGGGAGAGCCCGACTTCAAGGCTTTAAGAATTTTAAGAGTGTCAGATGGATCTATTGGCGCAAAAGTTGACAACGTATTGGCCGGACCAACAGCCAAACGGCCAGAAAAGGAAGCTGTAAGCCCCATAGCAGGGGCGGAGAAAGTAGCTTGAATGCTGCATATTTTGTCCACGAAAAACTTAGAAAGAATATTGCACCAGGACTCTGAAACTGGCGTCGCACGCACCTGAGCGCTAGGTGACATAAAACTTTGTACAATGGCAAAGATTTCCTTTGAATTATTATTGGCCTGGGCAATGCGTGAAGTGTAGTAGCGGCTTTTAGCGACCACAATGGTGGCGTAGTAGCTTTTTAGTTTAGTCCTAAGTGCGAGTTTGGACGAGGGAACGTAGCCACTAGAGCGCCACACCCTCTCCAATACTTTGCATTCGTGTTTAAGGGCTTTCAACTCATGGGAAAACCATGGTTTGGAAGGTGAATCTCTTGCCAACTTAGGCCGGCAGGGAGCCGCAAGAGCGGACACCGAATCAGAGATCCAAGTCTTAAACCTGTTCACATATCCCTCCAGACTGTCTTGGGGGGAGGCCGGGAAGCAGCCAAAGAGCTAATAAACTGGAGAGGGTCGATTTTGCTAAAGGCCGGCGGACGATGACAGCCCGCCGGCTGAACTGGCCGCGTGGTTTCCCAAGAAAAAAAGATCGGGAAATGGTCCGTCCAAGAGACAGGCAAAGGTTTATCGACCTGAATCGGAAAATTCGAGCAGATGGGGTCTAATGTATGGCCCCCTTGATGGGTCGGATGCATGACCCGTTGACAAAGTTGGACCGATTGAAGGGAGTCGAGGAAAGCAGCAGGGTCACGCGCCTCATGTTGATCCTGATGAAGATTAACATCCCCAAGAATCAGATAATGTGAAAAGCGCAAAGCTCGTTCAACCACAGCGTCCCCGCATGATTTAAGAAAAGCACCCGGCGGACTTGGGGGACGATAGATAAGAGACCCACCTAGTGTGAAATGGGCTGAGAGCTGCACGCTAAAATCCAAGGCTTCGCACTCACCCCAGAGACTGGAAGTTTCGCTATGAAGAGCCCAATTAGCTCTGTGCAAGATGGCAAGGCCACCTCCGTTACCAACTGGGCGATCAGCCCGATGAAATTCATAGCCAGCAGGAGTAACCAGCGTAACAATGGGGTTAGATGATGCGTCTAACCAGGTCTCGGTGATAAAGAGAAGATCTAATGAGTGGTCAGAGACCAGGTCAGCGATGTCCACATAGTGCTTCCTTACTGATCTGGCATTAATAAGGGCAGCTCTAATAAACGGAGGCCTAGGTGATTTTTTAGACACAGTGCTAGAGAAAGGCTCACATGTAGGCGTAAAGCCGCAATCAGGACAAACAAAGACCGAAATTGAAAGCGGCGAGTAGCCGCAATGAGAAGGGCATAACGGAGGTCTGCAGTTTTTTAGGTACTTGCTAGTTAGATGGAGAATCTTACAGCTAGACGACCCAACGCGAACAGCGTTTCTGGCCCTTGTCGCTGACTTGGCGCGGACGGGCGCAGACGGGCTTGCCTTAGGCGTGCATTCGGCGCGCGATCGGCGCGTCCGCTGCGCGTCCGAGTAGAGGCCATTAAGTAGGGTTTGGCTGATGGGGCGTGCAGCGTGCAGCGACTAGAGCGCTGCCCGCGAAAGGCGCGAGGCACGTCCAAAATGGGCGCTGAACGAGACTGGCCTCACGAAAGTGCAAAGTGCAAAAAAGAGGGAGTTTAACACACTCCAAACAATTAAAAAGAATTCAGCAGTAGTTAATTCAAGTAAAAATCATTCCCCACAAGTACTCCCAAAATATCGATTTTTTAAAGGAAATCAGCAAAAGTAAATCACATTACAAGTAGAAGCGTTTCCCACCAATTCCCCGAACAATAAAAATAACACACCATATCCAGCGGGATTACGACTTTAAAGAAAACAAAAAGCCTGTTGCAATATCTATCTATCTATCTATCAATCTATCTAGACTTGCACTTGTTGCTCTCCACTGACACTGTCAAGTGGATGCAACCAGGGGTTCCTCTCCCAAAGCCATTATAGACCCAGGAGAGCCCACCCAAGAGTCAAAACCTACAAAAAAGGGATGGGGGCCACTCGCTCCCCCACCAAGTCTCTTTAGGGCCTGGGGAACCCATCCTTCAGAGCCTTTTTTTTAATTAAAGGGGAGGAGACCACGTGGCCCCCTCACTGAGCCTTTTTGGGCCTGAGGACCCCATCCTTTAGGGCCTTTTTTATGAAAGGAGAGGGGGGCCACGTGGCCCCCTCCCAAAGCCTTATAAGGCTCTGGGGACCTCATTCCCAAGGCCTTTTTTTTAAAAGGAGAGGGGGGGCACGAGCCCCCCCTCCCCGAGCCTTATTAGGCCCTAGGGACCCCATCTACTAGGGCCCTTTTTTTAAGGGGAGGGGGGCCAAGCAGGCCCCTCCTCCCCGAGCCATTAAAAGGCCCTGGGGGCCCGTTCCCCCATTACCATATCTCTTTTAAAGCAAAGGGGGGCCCCCTCCCCGAGTCTTGTTAAGCCCTGGGGACCCCATCCTCCAGGGCAACTACTTAAAATAAAGGGGCAGGGGGGCATGCAGCTACCCACCCCAAGCCAATATTGGCCCCAGGACCCCATCTCCGGGGCCCGCATTACTGAAAGTTTGGAGCCCTGGTGCCCACCCGACGCACCCACCACACACTCGCTGGGGGCCACAAAGTAAACCCCAAGTCCCGGCGACCCCAGATGGCATTGCATGTTGGTGATACACCCTATTCTCATGAGCTTTAGATAGCATTGGTTATCATATTCTGGGCTAGATCTTGGCATACAGTGGGCTACATAATCAATGACAGATATATTTTCTACCAGGATGTTGGGAAAATGGCAAGATCAGGCCTTTCTTTGCCCAGGTTAAAGAATTGACCAGTCAGGTCCCTCCTCTCCTTTTATTGGATATATTTCAGCTGGGGTGGTCAGTGCCAATAATGACTTACAGCTGGTAGTGAAACTAGAAGTTGAGGAGAGTGAAGTGGGGGTGATCTGTGTCTGCATAATAAATGAATGATGGTTAGTAGGTTGGATCGTGAAGGCTCTAAAACAAAGATGTTATTCACAGCTGTGAGACCATCCCTACATCCATTGTGTGGTCTGAGGGTCAGGATGACCTCCAGTTAAGATATCTGGTATTGAAAAACCCTGAGGTCCATTTGTATCAAGCTGTAGAAATGCACAAATAGATCACAGAGTGGTATTTTCCAGACCCAACCGACAAAACATCTAAAACATTCCTGGACACCCCTCAAGAACAATCAAGATTAAAATCTGAACGGTGACTGGGCTAGAATATATGAATTTATCATAGGCCAGGCCTACCTCCTAGCAAAATAACAGGCCATAGAATGTTGAAACCAGGTTGTAAGATCCATCTATTGGTCTAAAAAGATGTTCACGTTGCAATGAGCCAATTAAATTAATTTCCAATAAGCAAAGTAGGAGCGTTTAAGGTCCTCAACTTAGCCCTTCATCCCATTTACGACAAAGGACTCCGAGTATTTAAAATATTTTAAAGATATATGCTCGCTAGAGCTAGGCTTGTTCTACTTGCTGTGTAAGACAGGCCAAAAATGTAATTGACAACATGAAATATCAAAGTTTGTAGACTGTCTAAATGAAGTGCGAGTGGAGGTGATGGGGCTTGTTCGCAATTCCCATTTTTTTTATCATTTCCATGAGTCACATGAAGTATTACTGATATCATAGATCTACCTCACAGTTGAAGTATTTGTATCTCTAGAGCGTGTATTTCTATTTTCTTAGTTGATGGCCTCATTCCGGTTATCAAGGCATTACTTTGTGATCATTTTACCACATGAAAAATGTAATACTGCGCTTTTTTTGATTATTCTGGCCGTATTTAATGCACCATTACGAGTTAATGATGTCGGAATGAGAAATAACATGCATCTGCGGTTTTACAGCTTCCAAAATGTCGATTGTTTTTTCAATTAGTGATTTCTTTTTTTCTGTGCACATTTGCCCTGTTTTTTCCTGGAGAACACTTCTTAGGGGTGCACAAAGTATGCACAGCTTGTTTTCTTAAGATAGGGACAAAACGTGTTTGCACCAGATTCGCAATTGCTGGCCAACTTGCAATGAAGGTCTGAGCGTTAGTACTCAGTGCCTCCCATAGAGGTACGACCATGGTGTTCACCTCAGCTTTATACAGATGGCTTTGTTAAGTCTTCCCTCATTGTTTGCTACAGAAACCTATTATGTTTTTCGAACAAATACAGCATTTCTATTGATTGAGGTATTTCTACTGTATGATTATAGAAGGGGTCGTTGTGCCTCTATAGATATGTAATAAAAGCCACTGAGCATAAACAATACCACAATGCCAGGGTGAATAAATGATCCTTTTTTGACAAATATTGCTATTATAATAAACAAGCTGAATTATAACTTCCAAAAGCCTGCAATTAAATACTTGGCAATATGTTTTCAAACTTTCTGAAATTAGTAGATATTGTATTGGTTTGTGTCAAGGATCACAGTACCTCTTCAGAAGTGTTGATTAAAAGTAAAGGTTTCACTGTAATAAAACAACATTAGGGCATACATTACATTGAACATTATAGTTATTAGCACCATGAGCATAGAGACAGAAATAAGACGTCTGCCAGGATGCAATGGGATGACTCACAAATGAAGCAATAGCTTTATATTTCTTGGGGTTGCACTTCTTTAACAAAGTACCACTCCCTGTGTCCATAAATCTTTCAGAATTGTAGATTTCCAGGAGCGTTCCTAACCATACATCTGTAGATTTTCTAGACTTTACAGTAAGTGGCAAGGTGCAAATTCTGCTCAACTTTTGTTGTTTTCTCCAACTGGAAAATAGATTTCGAGGTGGACAAATTCCAAGATAAATTGAAGATGTTGAGACGTTTATAGCTACCCAATCTGGACACTTTTTCCGGCCTTCTAGCCTCTAAGGTCATTAATTAAATTTGGATTGACTAATCGAAGCTCTCAAATTCCCAAAATGGATGAATGAATATGAATATGAATATAAAGGCATTTGTATAGCGCACAGCTACTCAGTCGCATTCACAATTCCCTAATTCGAAGTAATCAAGGCAGAAGAAAATTGTCACTTGTAGAACATATAAATATGTAGTTTGTGAAGCAGAACACATGAGTTTCCAGGAGACATCACTAACCTATTAATTAAAATATACGATCATTACAAAATGAAACAGGTATATTGCCATCATATGGTGAGTCCTCTTTTTTGAGGAGGTTGGCTGAACTCCCCAGGGAGGTATTTCAGTGGATTACCATGTTGTCTTGCTGTGAGGGAGCCACCTTTCCTTCCCTCCAACTCAGAGAACTCCAAGGCTCACTCTTGGCCTATCACCCATGCTCAATAGCCTGGATGTAAATGCCTGAAAATTTCCTCAGGCCTAGGGAATGAGGCACAAGGGCCTATCAGCAGCCCACAGCTGGTGGCCCCACCACCACCCATGGCCATCCTTGTACTTCTCCAGGCCGTGTAAAAATCGTGCTTCCAATCCTTACATGGCAAGTCAGTGACAGAGGCAGAGATTTCACTATCTAATAGATGCTGTATCTGTCTCTATCACCCACTAGAATTTGCTGCTGGATGGTGGCGTTTGAAAATGGAGGCTAGCTGCTTGCTCCAGCAAAATTTAAATTAAAGTGTAAGGGGCCGATTACGATGTCGGGCGGAAAACCTCCGGCCGACTCGGAATCGGGACCGACCAACTCGCGGTTGGCGGTTCCGCCTGCCCGATTACGATGTGACCGAACGCTGTTCGGTTGGTTTCCCATTGTTCCCTATGGGAGCTCGTGTTCCGCCCAACAACCGCCCGGAACACAGGCTCTTATGGGGAAATGGATTGTGTGTGTAAAACCGTGCACCATGTCGTGGCCACCCTATTGTGCCAGCCACACCATGCAGGGTTTTACAGGGGGGTCCCTTAGTTAACCCATTAGCCCCCACCCGGAGGCTGCAGCTTGAAGGGGGCCCTGCTAGGGACCCCCAAAGTCACTTTCCGACAGCCTTTTCGTGTCGGAAAGGCTGGCACAGAAAGGCTGTTGGAAACCGACATCGTAATCCCAGGATGAAAACGCTGTCCATAGGGGTGTACGATGCGGTTCCGACTGGCACAGATACTCCGAGAGCCGGTCGGAACCGAATCGGACTGAGTGCGCGGTTTACGTTCCGACCAAAAACATCGTAATCGGTCGGTCGTAATGTAAACCGACCGAGTCGGTCGGAAGGGCTCCGAAGCGGTCGAGGAAATTCCGACTGTGGGGAGGAGGCTTTCCGCCCGATATTGTAATTGGCCCCTAAGTGAGCACTTGCAAATTGGGTGTGAAGAATCATTGTTGAGGTTTATAAATACTATAATGACATTTATGACTTTGACTGTATTCTTTGCCTTCCTACTGCCCACATCCTATTTTTTACTCAGAACCCATGTTTCAATATCTAATTCTGAACTACAACAGTGGAATAGCCACACTACTTGCAGATGTTCTAGTCCCAAGATCCATCTACATGAATGACGACCACTGATGCTAATTCTGCGAATCAGGATCTACCCACATTTGTATCTTTTGCATACATAAGCTTAATTTGGTTCACACAATTATTGTTATGAGGGTCTAATATCCTTTAGCTTAATGTAGAACTAGAGAGTAACATGTAGGTTCAAATCAAGTTGAAAGCAAACAACCATATGCCAATTACTGATAGTAAAACAAACTTCTATCCCTGGATCATCCCTTGTGGCAGAATACAGATAAACCAGACGCCCATCATGCAAAAGTTGTGGGCAGGATAGTTTAGATGGTTTGAATGAGGCTCCATTTGCTATATTAATGGCATCCTCGTACTCTAAAGTATGTGATGGTGGCATCAGGGATCCATGCATGCAACCTGGACAACTGCACACACAATATAATCCTCAAGTGAATGTACTGGGGAGTGTTTTAAGTATGTTGTGAATCCGAAGGCCTAAACTACATATACAGAGTTCAGGGGGATAGGCTAAACTAAATACATGCTCAAAAGCACCACAAGCAGTAAAACTAGGAAAATTAGGCAGATTATGATAAATAGGAAGCTGGGGCTTAATTTCTCCTCGAATTGTGGGGGTGAAACAAATTTTGATGCATAGGTTAGAAGGAGGAAGATCTTCCGATGAAACAGTCATCTCTCTCAGCTTCCTGATAAAGTATGTGTTCCAACAACCTCAAACCCACAGCAAGTGGCACGGTGCCTCGCCTTTCCCCGTGATACAAACTCTTCTTATCTTTAAACAATTTCTGGGTTGGACGATGACGAGCAGAGTGAGAAAAGAGACCAAATTGCACAGTAATTATTTTTTATTAAAAATGTCTTTTGGATACATTTTAAAGGCACAGGTTGCCAATTTTTCCATCGAAGTAAACAACATGAGGGCATGGCAGCCTCAACCAGAAAGTCTTGATTTCCAACCTTTCTACTACATTTACCTTCTAATTAATACTCAGTGAGTTATTGTGGTGCCTAGGGTACAGAATGACAAGACACATTCCATTGTAAGGTGATAGCTCATCAACACATTCATAGTTTAGCATCAGACAGAATCTGGGCAAGTAATGAAGGCGCATCACCATCAACTGTTCAAAGCGCACATGTTCAGCTACTAACACTTCAGTCAGCACTGGAAGATGCATGCCATTCAAATGGCCTTCACGGTTTGGCATCATACCAGGATATTGCGTTTTAAATATTGTTCTACAAAAAAATCATAGCTAGAGTATCGACTACCAAAGCCGCACACTCTCATCGAAGGTGATGAAGACAGGAAATAATGTTTAAATAAATATAATTATTTAGAATTTTGTAAACAAACATATGCATTTTGTTTAATTTAAAAGAAATATAATAGATAAAAAATTAATTAAATATGAGTATATTATTTTAAACTATAGCAATACATGTAACTTGTAATACATTTTTACACGTTAAATATTTTTTTCCTTTTAATGTTTTAAAAAAGATGTATTCTCCAGGGATATAATCTTTATAAATGAAATAAATATGTGTAAAGTAAATTAAATATTTAATACACATTTCATTTAATATGCAGTAATATTTTCTTCGAATAATGTTAAATTTAAAATAAAAATATACATTTTTTTCACAAGAATATTTTGTAATTTAATGGATTGATTGTTGTGAAAGTTTAAATAACTTTAATGAGTTTTCTCATATTTTATCTTAGGGAGATCTATGCTCTTGTGGCAGAGACTCCAGCCTATGTGTTCAAAGTTCAGTGGGGCTGCATCTAAGCGTAACTTTACAGTCGGAAATGGTGAACTTCAAAAAAGTGTAAAGTTACTTATTGGTGAGGAAGTAGATTTACATGTAATTTAATCTTTACTTGCAAATTTACCTTTGTGAATCAGGACCAAAGTGTCTGGGAATGAGGCAACACAAATGAAAGTGTCTGAGAACTATTGGAAACAATGTTATACTGCTTTCAATATTACTAGTACTATTTCGAATTTTACTACTCCTATTGGACTCCGCATCGCACCCCACAGCTTCTATGGAACCGCTGGTGCGTGATGCGTCTTTGACACATGAATTCACATCACAGCCTCGCAGCTCGTCGGAATTGCTGCTGCGCTATGAATATTTAACACGGGACCTATCAATGCTCTGCAACCATGATTTAAGGTTCTGTGCTCAGCTGGACTAACTTGGTCCCTGTATCTGGCTTGCGCTCCATAGTGGTCGGCCTGAACTTGTGACTTTGTCTCTGTCCGGTGCGATCAGATTAACACAGTTGGCGTGTTGTACTTCTAGGCACTCTTTTCACTTAAATCTTTACAGTTGCATACATATGTACTGATTGGATTTTTGTCATTTTGATCTGAAATAATTTATTACATTTTACTCTATTTTTCAAAATTGCTGTGGGATTTTTCTTGTGTTGTAGTTTCACTTTATTAATGTTTAATGTGCTGCATGAATACTTTACACATTGCCTCTAAGTTAAGCCTGACTACCTTTGTGCCAAGCTACCCTAGGGTCAAGCACAGGCTAATTTGGGGTTTGATTGGTTTTCACCATGACAGAGATTGTGTTTGCTGCTTGAGTAGGGTTCACACCCTCAACCTGTAACCCAATTTCCAACATTTGTGTCTAGCGGTTAGATAAGGACTTGTGTTTGTGGAGGGCCATACAGTGTTTTTGTGATACACTAAAAATCCCAGAAAAATAATTTGATATAATTTCAAGTTTTTTTTATTTTCTCCTTGATTGGCTCTTTTGCTGTTTCCAAATCCACTCTCATTCTACCTGACTGTGACCATACCTGCAGTATGGAATTTGAGCTGGCCAGCCTGGATAGTTACACTATGGTGGAGCTCAAGCAGTTCTGTGAGGAAAGGGGACTGTCAACCAAGAAAGGCACCAAGAAGTTGGAGCTTCAGACAGCTCTGAGGGCCTGGTTGGAGGATTACCGGTCGCTGACGGCAACAGATGAGGAGGATGACATAGACGGAGCAGTGTCTGGAGGCAAGCCCTCAGATGCAGTGTTCCGGGTAGGGGGATGATTTGGCTTGGCAGTTCGTGCTGGACTGTTCCCATGAGGAATAGGGTCAAGACTGATTTGCTTATGGCTGGGTCTGAACTGGGGTGGCGAAGTGAGCTAAAGAACGATGATGGATTCATCCCAGATCTGTGACTGGGGGTGAGTGACTGAAAAGTTTCAGCGCTCCGTCCATCATCTCCTTGTGTTTGCTTTGTTCACCCTAACTTGGCAGGGTATGCCCAGACATGGGTCCCTTGCTCACTTTGCCACTGGATTCAAGCTATCCTGGCTGATGAGGGGTGTTACCCCGAAACCGGTCCCAGGATGCTTGTTTCTGGTCCAGGGAAGACCAGGCTTGGCAGTTCGGGCTGTACTGTTCCCATGAGGAATAGGGTCAAGACTGATTTGCATATGGCCGGGTCTGAACTGGGGTGGGCAGGTGAGCTAAAGAACAATGATGGATTCAACCCAGATCTGTGACTGGGGGTGAGTGACTGAAAAGTTTCAGCACTCCGTCCATCATCTCCTTGTGTTTGCTTTCCTCACTAACACAATTTTTCATCACTTTAAAATAAGCTGACCGAAAGAAAAGGTCTTTTGATTAGCCCACACTTGTATATGTTGGATTCTAAGGGTCCCGTATTGGTGCCAGATCGTAGACAAAAAGCATGTTATTTTGAATGATCAGCCTGTTTAGAGCATCCTCATAAGGGGTATAATGGAAATGGGTAGCCTCAATATCATCAGTGTCTTCAAGACCGCAGACTGGGTAGCCACTGTATGTGCATAAACGTGGGTCCTCAGCCCATAACTTACAGAAGGGCCGGCCAGGTACCATATAGAAATGTGTAATAAAGTCATCCAACCTATGCACTACCTCAGTGGCCTGCTGGTCAAAAATATGCTAATAGAAATTCATAATCAAAACATCAGAGTCACCCAGGAAAGGACACAAGTAATAGTTGATACCAAGCCGTGGAACAAAGAGAGTTCACCTTAATACCAACAATTTGAACAGAAATCAAAACTGCGGGCCTCCCTGCGCCCTGCCTGCTACAGAGGGAATTGCAGGATTACCGAAGGAATAAAATCCACCACTATAAAAAACATCTAACATCCAGGTCTCCTGAAGGCAAATTATATCAAATTGATTGAAAAATCTTAACCAATCCTCATTTGTCAGTTTATATTGTACTCCTGTGGTGTTCCATGATAAAAATGTATACCCTCCAAAGCCCATCTGTCTTTTTATGTTTGTGGTTGTCATTGTCTGGCTCTCCACCTTTCCAGGCGACTGGGGATAAGCCCCCAGTTCAGACACGTGGCCCTCAGAGAAAGTACATGACACTCAGGGATGTCATTAACAAAGAGTCAATCGATGTCCTGAAGCTATGAGAGAAGAGAAAAGCGGTTATGCACTTTACAATTCGGAGGGAGGATTTTTGCACTTTTCTCAACCGGCCCCTGCTCCGAGTGGGAAGCCTTCTGGGTAAATTTACTCAAGGATTTATAAAAATATCCCAAGGGTTGGGCCTTAATCCTTCTTGTCATACTAGCTAGATAATTCACGTGGGCAAGTACATTTTCCACCACTTTAGGTGTCCTAAAGTTTATAACAACACTGTATCCTTTCTCCTCACTGTGAGTATCTCCCTAAATAAATCACTTGACCAAAATGAGCTTTCTTTTAGCCAATGGAACACCTTGTCTTTAAGGTCACACCAAGTCTACTTCTTGCTGGCAAATATTGGAGAAACTTCCATTAAGGCGATTACATATGGAGTGCATTCAGGTGGAAAATGAAGATTGGGCAAATTATTTAATCGTGTGTCATCTATGTGAGCTTTGTCTCAAAAATGGGTTAGACTCCCCCCTCACGTTTGTAGATCTCCAGAGGGAATATAGCCTACATCAGTCCCAGGGATATCACCATGTGAGATTCTTACATGCCTTACTCACCCACATCCACAGCGGTGCCTTGGTCCAGAATACTCCCCATTGGAGGACAGGCTGCTGCTTGACCCCATCTCTGAGAAACCGACTTCCACGATATATCGTAAATTGATAAATAATGTCCTGGACCCCCTGGTTAATCTTCGGGAAGCCTGGGCCAAAGATCTGGGTAGCATAGATGACGAGGAGTGGCAGGAGGCAATCCAGAGCCCTCGAGAGATTGCAATACGCCCTAGATTTAGGCTGGTGCAGCTCAAGATTCTACACCGCACGTACTACCCTCGCACCCATCTATACACATGGGGTAGGATCCCGACAGCGCTGTGTGTCAGGTGATGTCAGCAAGAGGGTACTTTCCTGCATATTTTATGGGAATGTCCTGTGATAACTCGGTTTTGGCAGGAAGTCACGGATACTATGTCTAGGGTGGTGGGTGAGACGGTCCCTTTGGATCCAAAGTGGCTTTTATTAATGATCAAAGGTGAATCTGACTGGTCCAGATATAAGGGAATATGGTTGGCTTTGGCAACGGGTATTGCGAAGCGCAACATCGCCAGGAGGTGGGGAGCGCCTGTTCCTCCACAGGTGGAGGAATGGAAACGTGATCTCGACTGGTGCCAGCGAGCCGAAGAAACAGTATACAAAAGCAGGGGATGTGCTAAAAAATGGGAAAGAGTGTGGGCACACTGGCGGAAATACAGCGAGCTGGGCATGGGTGAATAGACGCTGGCTAGATATGTAAAGGTTTTTACTTGTTCCCCCGTGAATACACTGTGATTGATATTCTGTGGCCACCTCACGATGTAACAACCGACATATTCTGTACTGTATGGTCTCTCGAGCTTTGTTAATAAAAAGAGTTAAAAAAAATAAAAATGACATGGTTGTGAGGGTGACATAGAATTGTTTTGCCGCTTTCACAAAGGAGATGGGTTCTCATTCACACATATTGGACCAACAGTGCAGGGATTTAGAGAAGTAGGAGGCGCTTCATGGGGACAATTACTAGTCCAAGTGTCTTTAAAAGACAGCTACTCATTAATCCAGAACGACAGGAAGAACCGGTTAGTTGTTCAGTGGCCTTGGTGTGATGCGTTAAATGAGTAACTTTGTCATCCAATGCACCTAGCTTCACTTGGATATCAATGCAAAAATCCTTCAACATTGCCTCTAAATCAAGAAAAAGGACTGCCATTTTTCAAGAACAGCGCTTTTTAATGGCTTCAACTCTGGTATATCGAAATTGACCATAGTCCTTGAATCAGCAGAGAGGCCAATATTTTTGTTCTCTTATAGTGGTTGACTGTGTTTCCCTTTATCAACTTTATCCTTTAATGACGATTGCCCATTTTTCCTCTTTCTACATAGTGTGTATCGTGGTGTGGCTCCACCCCCTCTCCTGGGCCTACCAGCCTCCCCGGACCTGAGTCCCTCTGTTGTAATGTGGGCATCTCATGCAGTGGGGAGAAATCCAGCGCTATATAGCGTGTGGCATGGTGTGGCTCCGCCCCCTCTCCTGGGGTGAGCAGCCTCCTGGGACCTGCAGTAGCTCTGTTGTGATCACATTGTCATATTAATTCTATTCTATACATGTCTTTGTTTCTAATGAACAAGATCTATGCTTCTCTCGCCTATCCGATTAATAGAAGGTCATTTTTGTACTGTTGTTAAGTATGTAACTTCTAAATAAACATTTTTAAACAAACAATATCTAGGGTCCACTAGTAGAAAATGGAAGGACATGTGGAAGCAGAACCTAAGAGCACTAAAAACGGTGACACTAAATATCATATGTCCACAAATATTGAAAGATAAGCATTCAGAAAAGTATAATATTGATGGGGTTAAAGTTATATGTATAGAACATATTGAGCAAGGTTGAAGAGTGGGAGATGTTAAAAAGAGAGTGAGCTAAAGAGAAACATTCTGAATACATAAACTGTGCACTGTACCCGAGGGCCTGAATACCAACAGTGAGCTCCATTTATGTAATAGCTAGGGGTGGGCAAAATATTCAGTTCCGCCAGCAGAGTTGGCAGAATTTTAGCGACTCTGCGTTACTTTTGTAACGCCGAGTCCCAGCCAAATTCCTCCAATCGCCTGTAAGTTGGTGAGTGCGAGCGAGATTTGGCGTCCCCTAGTGCGATTTTGAGTTGCTAGAGGACCATCCGGCAAGATTTTTGCAATGCAGGTGGTCGCGACTGAGTGCAGAACTAGTTTGCAATCAAGAAATAATACAAATTGAAATTACTGTAGGGCCTGAATATGGACAGGGAGCTTCACTCACTGAGGCAAAAGGCCTTTGTAGCAGCAATACATCACTAAAGAAAAAAACAAAGAGAATGATCTTATAATATAGAGAGAGTAGTACTAGTTGTGCATTAATTATTTCATAAAAATCGATCATTACGTTTCGACTAGATTCTTCAAAGCTTAAGCAAACAACATTTTCCCATGTTACACATTAATATAAACTTTTTCAGCATTTTGAATATTACTATTTTGAGATGTAATGTATATGATATTAAATAAAACACTCTCTTATCCCTTCAGGAAGGTAAAATGAAAACAGTGATCTTCTCAGGTCAGTGGATTTCATTAAAACAGGTTTTGTTAAAGTGCCTTAGGTGAGCTGATTTTGGCATGGAATATATGACACAAATGTTTGCAAACAGACATTTTCAGGTCAGATTTGCCCATTGACTTCAAGAATCACGTCATTAATGACACTAAAAGAACAGGTCCAGTTTGTTATTATTTATGCTACTGGAACATTAAGAAAATTTGTTTGGGTCCTTATTGGGAATTGCTATTTAGCAATAGTATTCTTAAAAAATATATTGGCTCCCATTTATAAGACATAGGATTATTACTTTGGGTGGATGGCTGCCCACCTCTAGGAATAATCACAACTCTTGCCAGGGTGAACAGTTAAAGTCAATAAATTAACTGTAGCTCAACCACGTTGTAACTATGGCACAGAGTAGTGGTGGACGTAACTACTGCAAAAGTACTCATAATTATGTGTAATTACGTGAGAAGCATAATTCAGCATTTAGGGGCCTATTAAGACGGCGGGCGGAGGCACCACCGCGGTGCTGGCGGTGGCGGAAAATGCCATTTTCCACACGTCAGCAGTGTTCCCCACGCCTGCCATATTACAATGGGCAAACATAGCCCATTTCCCATCTGCCGTGGTGCGACGTGAACTGCCATCAATATGCGCCCGCCTCCGCGGCGGTGGGAGCCAATAGAGACCCACCGCCGTGCGGAATGACGTCCCGACCGCCGTACAAATCAGGATGCCCCATACAGCCAGTCACACCGCAGCGGAGAAACCACCCAACCAGAGACGGCGGAAGCACGACAGCGTAGCGTGAAACGAGACTCCCGGTCCCCTCCACCGGGTCCCGACCACAATGGATCCAGCTCTACATGCCTTTCCGGTGCTGTACCTGCTCCACCACCAGCAAATAATGGCCCGTCGCAGACAACGCCGCAGGTACGCAATCACACAACTCCACACACAACCACAACACACAACTCCTGGGCTGACATACGGTTCCTGTCCACATCAGACACTCTGGTGGGGACAGGAACACATCCCCAAGTGTACCAACACATGTCCTACCTGTCACTAAATCACCCCTCCGCATCCGGGTCACCCATCAACCGCGAAATCACAGCAATGTCCCAGTCACGTCACCGCAGCGGTGCAGACGCGGGAAAACATGCGCACAATGGAAAAGGCAGGGCCAGCGCCAGGCATGGGCAGTCCACAAAGATCATAGGGCCACACCTCCACCCTCCACACACTAGGCCACCCACACACATTAGGGGACATGCTGTGTGGTCCTCCTGTGCACCTCCCTGCACAATAACCAGCCAGGTGACCCCAGACCCTGCACCACACACACCAAACAACCAGGGAGACAGCCCCAGTAGGTGGGGCTGAAGAGGAACACACAGCACAGAAGCACAGGGCCAGGGCAACCCTCCTCCCCACACCCACACTCCACACATGTCAAGCAAACTGAGTCCAATCACAAAATGAACACTCACACTGAATATGAACAATACCCTAACTGTACACAATGCCTGTCAAGCCACCCAGACAAACCCCACACTGACACACAGCCACATACACAAACCAGATGGCAGCAGCAATGGAGGACAAGAAATGGGCAAGACAAAAGTGAGGTGGACAGTGATGGGAACACAAGGAGCTAGCCACAAAGCATATGCACATCACATGCAATAGAAGGAACAGATCACAACACCCTTAGGCCAACCAATAACACATGGCTGGCACAGTGAGTGAAATCAAACCACAGTGATCTCTGTGCAACAACTCAGGGAGACAGCAATGCAAGCCATGCATAGGCACAGGGATGATAGGAAGTATCTGAAGTCAAATAGTGATCAGCCACACATCTGTACCTACTTACTTGACATGTGCATGTCATCAGCACAACACACAGGGCCCAGTGACACACTCCATGACTGTCAACCACAACTTGGACCCTTCACACATACCCCTCCTCCACCCACCTCACACCTGCACCACCCAACACTATTGTCAAACACACAGAATGGTGCAAATAATGTCCTGTGAATACACTGACAAAGAATCACACTCCCTGGGGTGCATACACAAACATCACACACACTCAGGGATGCCTGAAGCAATGCTGGCACACATACAATAGCCAAACACAAACTTCACAAACAACAGACACAGAAGTACAACAAGCCCAGACATGTGCAGACAAACAGTGGAAAGGTAATGGGATCACAGACAGAACAGGAGTACACAACACCATCACTCAGGACCAATGCACAGACACCATACCCCAACACAGACAAGAAGTGCATCATCCCAAAACAATCATGGACACAAACTGGGAGCAATGGTCCAATAAGAAAACACAGACAGACATACCACACCACCCATCAACTCAACATGGTGTAATAGTGTACCACATGCATGCACATGCACAATACTGACAAGTGACAGGTCAAATATGAGAGGAGAAACCATCAAGGTGCACTCAAAACAAGCTCAGGAACAAGAATACTCCTAAGTGCGTGTGACAGACACACAAGTAATGCACACTACACTTGCAACACACATCTGAATGTATCACAATGCACAAACAACTCACACACAATGACATGCAAAGAGAACATCACACACAGAGCATCTGTCAGCTGAAAGAGACAATACAGGCCAAACACTGCACACATCCACAGCAAACACACAACAGATGCACATGCCAATCCCTCACATTGCAAACACAGCTGCACATCAGGGGCTGCACACCAGGCAATTACAAGGCAACATAGACTCACAGCACTGCATGCACAACAAGCAGTGTGTGCACACCAACCAAACCAGTAGCACACATATCTGAGTGCCACAACATGAACCCC
Organism: Calotriton arnoldi; assembly: GCA_963921515.1. NCBI lineage: Eukaryota > Metazoa > Chordata > Amphibia > Caudata > Salamandridae > Calotriton > Calotriton arnoldi. The sequence continues at coordinate 3,479,662 of CAWUFW010000237.1, read as the reverse complement.
CACAACACAAATCACCACAGCACACAGACAACCTCACACAGGAAGGGTAGCAGTACCACAGCAAACACACATACAGCTTACCCATCACCCACAGATGCACAAGTCTGGGACACCCAGGTGCAAACAACATGACCAGAGGACTATGCAGCACAAACAGTTGCAATGCACATGATCAACCATGACTGCAAACATGTACAAGAAAATCACACATAACCAATTGGGAAACTGTCCTGAGTGGCACATTGGTCCTGTGCACAGATCAGCACCACAAAGCATAGTGTAACAAATGAAGTGGTGGGGAGGGACACACACTGGCAATCCAAGGGGATAGCTGACATGAGAGTGAAGTGGTGTGTACGTCAGTAGTGGACGTGGCAGGAGTGCACCATACACAAATAGATGGAGTGCTCACTCACAATGGGTAGTTAATATAAGCACAGATAGGGGATGGTAAAACTCAACATCCCACATGCCATACTGCAGCAAAAAATTGCTCAAGTGACAGCAATGCATGAGAAAACACACCCACAATGTCAGTGTGGCTGAGCAGGTCTGCACAGTGAGCACAAACAGTATCAAGACACATGGCTGATTAACAAAACACAATACTGACTTGCCAGTCACACACTCTGCATACTCACAATTGGCAACAACAACAAGTAGGTGTCCCCCAGAAGTGCAAGGACACACCAACACACTGCACAGTGCACAACCTATTACTCCCACATGTGCACACAATCCAACCAACAGGCACTCAAATCCAGGTTGTCACGTGTGTGCAGTTGCCATCGCAGGGGCACACACACGTCAACACTACTGACAAAGTCACCCCTTCACACTGCACACTTCATAACCACCCAAGTGCACACATTGTAATTTACACATGTGACTAGGATGACTGGCCATCACAAGATGACCATACACCAACACTGCTGTTCACACATCAAGAAAGATCACACAGACATGATGGACCCTGGCCACCCTGCCTGCAATCCTGTGGATAGAATCCCACTCTGTGCTGGCAGTGCATCCAAACATGACATGTGTACAATTTAGCTAACATCACCATAGATTGATTATGACAACAGTAGTTCATCACAAACAACCATCATTGCACCCCCAAGCCTCAGAGTCAAGAAGAACTGAAGTGCCTGTCACCTCTGCAAAACCCTGACAAAGTGAAATCAGCCATTGGTAATGTTAAAGTGGCATACAGAGCATGTGTCACATCAAAGCATAGCCACACATAGAACCCTTTATTTAGCAAGGACACTCACACAGCAGGCAACTGGAGTAACTGTCTTTATTCACATATTACACAGATAGGCATCAAAAGTAGACAAGAGCAAGACCAGTGGCCAGTACAAAGTGCAAAGTAGGTACATGAGAACCTGCACAGGGAATTGGCAAATTCAGTAATGAACAGCAAGGCCAGTGGCCAGTCCAAAGTACAGAGTAGGCACATGAGATCCTGCACAGTGAATGGGCAAACGCAGTAATGAACAGCAAGGCCAGTGGCCAGTCCAAAGTGCAGAGTAGGCACATGAGATCCTGCACAGGGAATGGGCAAACGCAGTAAAGAACAGCAAGGCCAGTGGCCAGTCCAAAATGAAGAGTAGGCACATGAGATCCTGCACAGGGAATGGGCAAACGCAGTAAAGAACAGCAAGGCCAGTGGCCAGTCCAAAATGCAGAGTAGGCACATGAGATCCTGCACAGGGAATGGGCAAACGCAGTAAAGAACAGCAAGGCCAGTGGCCAGTCCAAAATGCAGAGTAGGCACATGAGATCCTGCACAGGGAATGGGCAAACGCAGTAAAGAACAGCAAGGCCAGTGGCCAGTCCAAAATGCAGAGTAGGGACATGAGATCCTGCACAGGGAATGGGCAAACACAGTAATGAACAGCAAGGCCAGTGGCCAGTCCAAAATGCAGAGTAGGCACATGAGAACCTGCACAGGGAATGGGCAAACACAGTAATGAACAGCAAGGCCAGTGGCCAGTCCAAAACGCAGAGTAGGCACATGAGAACCTGGACAGGGAATGGGCAAACACAGTAATGAACAGCAAGGCCAGTGGCCAGTCCAAAACGCAGAGTAGGCACATGAGATCCTGCACAGGGAATGGGCAAACACAGTAATGAACAGCAAGGCAAGTGGCCAGTCCAAAACGCAGAGTAGGCTCATGAGATCCTGCACAGGGAATGGGCAAACACAGTAATGAACAGCAAGGCCAGTGGCCAGTCCAAAACGCAGAGTAGGCACATGAGATCCTGCACAGGGAATGGGCAAACACAGTAATGAACAGCAAGGCCAGTCCAAAACGCAGAGTAGGCACATGAGATCCTGCACAGGGAATGGGCAAACACAGTAATGAACAGCAAGGCCAGTGGCCAGTCCAAAACGCAGAGTAGGCACATGAGATCCTGCACAGGGATTGGGCAAACACAGTAATGAACAGCAAGGCCAGTGGCCAGTCCAAAGTGCAGAGTAGGCACATGAGATCCTGCACAGGGAATGGGCAAACACAGTAATGAACAGCAAGGCCAGTGGCCATTCCAAAGTGCAGAGTAGGCACATGAGATCCTGCACAGGGAATGGGCAAACACAGTAATGAACAGCAAGGCCAGTGGCCACTCCAAAGTGCAGAGTAGGCACATGAGAACCTGCACAGGGAATGGGGAAACACAGTAATGAACAGCAAGGCCAGTGGCCAGTCCAAAACGCAGAGTAGGCACATGAGAACCTGCACATGGAATGGGCAAACACAGTAATGAACAGCAAGGCCAGTGGCCAGTCCAAAACGCAGAGTAGGCACATGAGAACCTGCACAGGGAATGGGCAAACACAGTAATGAACAGCAAGGCCAGTGGCCAGTGCAAAGTGCAGAGTAGGCAGATGAGAACCTGCACAGGGAATGGGCAAACACAGTAATGAACAGCAAGGCCAGTGGCCAGTCCAAAGTGCAGAGTAGGCACATGAGATCCTGCACAGGGAATGGGCAAACACAGTAATGAACATCAAGGCCAGTGGCCAGTCCACAGTGCAGAGTAGGCACATGAGATCCTGCACAGGGAATTGGCAAACACAGTAATGAACAGCAAGGCCAGTGGCCAGTCCAAAGTGCAGAGTAGGCACATGAGATCCTGCACAGGGAATGGGCAAACACAGTAACGAACAGCAAGGCCAGTGGCCAGTCCAAAGTGAAGAGTAGGCACATGAGATCCTGTACAGGGAATGGGCAAACACAGTAACGAACAGCAAGGCCAGTGGCCAGTCCAAAGTGAAAAGTAGTCACATGTGGGCATGAGAACCTGCACAGGGAATGGGTGAGACTGTACACTGCCATGGTCAGCAACACAGTCAGGGGGACAACAATGGGCAGTCCAGCCACCGCTGTGGGAGAGAGAGGTGTGTGAGGGGGACTTTGGCTCAGACTTGGCTGTCAGTCTGACTGGGAGCTGGCTGAGTGTCAGGGCCAGTTGGATGACTGGACCTGGGAGAGAGAGGACCAGCTGAGGTAGAGGCATCAGTGGCTTTGGATGCCGGAGGGCTGGGTGGACCAGGTGGTGTGGTGGCACGTGGAGGTGGAGTAATGCTGCCGTGAGACACAGTGTGGGAGGGAGAATGTGGAGGGGTGCCCTTCTACTTCTTGGGTAGTCGATAGGGAAATATTGTCTTGGGGGAGTGGTAAGTGGGGCGGGCACAACAGGCACACTCCCCACCAAAGCTGCATCAGGTGCAGCCGGTGGGCCTCCCTCTGGGGACCTGCTGGATCATGAGGTACGCTTCGCATGGCCTTGCCTTTTCCCCTCCACCACCTGTTTACCAGGTGGGACCCCTACACTGACCTCCTTTCCCTGCTTCACAGGGGTCTGGATGGGAGTAGAGGTTGTGGGTGAATCTGCCTCAGCGGGCTTTTTCTGTTGCCCTTAGCAGGCACCAGCTTCACAGCAGGAACGGGAACTGACTGCTTTTCTTTGCGAGACGCTTTTGGGACAGGAGAGTCCTTGGCTGGGGATGCCTCTGAGGCATGTGAGCCTGAGGCCTGCTTCTTGGCTTTATGCCCCTGAGTGTCAGCTGAAGGGCTTTTGCCTTTGCGCTCTGGGGTGGCTTTGGATTTAGGGGGGGATGGTGTCTGCGCTCTGGCCCGCTTGGGCTGCTGCTGTTGTGTGCTGTATCTTGAGCCTGAGGTCTGTGGTGTGTGGTCACTATCTTCAGATGTAGCCACTGGCAGGGGGGTGGCCAAAGGGACTGGATCTGGACTCTGAGACTGTGACAGCTGAATGGCTGCCGTCCCTGTGGAGGACAAAGACTGGACAGTCTGGTGTAGCCCACCCACGTCTGAATGAATGCCCTCCATGAAGGCAACTACCTGTGCCAACTTTTTGTCATGGTCTAGGAAGGCATTGAGGAGAGTTGTCTGACCAACATACAGCTGGCGAAAAGATCCATAGCCTCAACACTGAGGGCAGCAGGCGAGACAGGGGGAGGGGCAGCGGTGCCTGGGTTGAAGGACACTCTTCCCTTCTTACTGGTGCGAGCACGTGCAGCACTAGTGGAAGTAGTTGGGAGGGTGGGCACTGGAGGATGTGTGGTGGAAGAGGAGGCAGAGTTCCCGCTTCCTGTGCCCGCCAACATAGATGTGTCACCGCTGGCGTCAGATGACATTGAGGTTGGTGTCTCTGGCTGTGATTCCTCAAGCAGACTCCTGTCCTCCTCCGAGGCGCTGGTCACATCAGTGTCAGTGTGCTCGTGTGTATCAGTCGTGCTTGATGCCTCACCACTGGTCTCCGTCCCCTGTCATTCTGTGCCCACGGTAGATGCTGCAAGAGACAGAGACGTAGGGTCAGTTCAGTGGCATTAACACATACATCATATGCAAGCAAAGCACTAAACAAGATGATGATATCCCCATGTTGCACAACACCCTGTGCAGTAACATTGTGCAACCTCAATTCCTAACTCGAATTTTGCGTGTTATCATGCAAACTTGGCATAAGTGACCCATGTGATGACCGCACAGCCAAATAGACTGCCCGTGGCTCCGTGTATCCAGACATACAGATCCCTCTGAGCATACCTAGGGCCCTGAGGGGGGAAAAGATGTACCTCCCAACATGTTGCCACTGTCACATCTGGAGGCAGCAGAAGGGGACAACACAGATACCGACTCCTAAATATCAGTCCACAATGGCCATGAGGTCATACCATCCACCATGTCGTACTGTGGGGCACAACTGCAGTTGCACATCGGTGTCAGATGTGTAGTCCTCACAATTCTGACGTCAGGCAATGCACACATTGATGTAAGCACATTCAGATGAGGCACACTGCCGTTCCCTTCCATGGGATGTCCCTGACTTCCCCAATGCAGACGATGCCAGAAGGCCACAACTCAAAATTCAATGTCAAGGGCCATTACTTCAATGACATGAGAAAGTACCGGTAGGGAAAATGCATGACAGCTGCACCCAACACGGAGGCCACTTACAAGCCATTGCATCACACTAGCAACATCACAGAGCTCAGCACTGGCTCAGGCTTGGAACACAAGCAGTCACTCACAACCAAAGTCACCCTTCCCAGAATACTCACCCCCAGCTTGCTGCTGATGCTTCCTCAAACGTGCATCCAGCTCAGGCTGTGTCACAGTTAAGATGCGGGCCATTAGTGGTGTCATGCTCCTGCGCGCCAACCTTCCAGTCTGAGGGAGCAGCCCCAGCGTCATCTCTGCCACGTTTTTGCTCAGCCGGCAGATGTCATCCCACCTCTTGTGACAGTGTGTGCGCCGTCGGTTGGAGACACCCAGAGCCCGCACCTTGCGTGCAATGGCCCTCCACACGGCCTTACACTGGTGGGCTTTGAGCTGCAGGCATGGGAGCCAAGAGGGGGAAATTTCAGTGACACTGGGTTATGTACCACAATCTCTCAGTACGGGAGCATGATACCAACTCAGCACTACTTCACAGATATGTCTAGCAGAGACAATACAGCATCTCACATAGTACATAAGCATGGGAGAAACATACAAAAATGCATGCAGGTATGAGGGTGGACACAGTACCTGCCCATCTCATACACATGCAGGATGCCGGCACAGAAAGCTATGTGTAGGGGGCCCACATATGCTATCCAGTTTGTGGGTGAGCAAGACATACATTACATTGGAAAATATGTTTTGGGGCAGACTCACTGTGTCCAACACTGCTCAGCCCTCACTGTCCTTGCCCTGTGTATGGCTCACTGTGTCATGGAGGTCACATTTAGGGACATGATCTTACAATCTCACACCCTTCTCACAAGGTCTGTCGTGTGCAATCTACAGGGCTGAGATAGCTCTTTGATGGATAGTCTAGCAGACAACCCATATGTTTCACTCTGTACATTCAGTGATGTGTCCTTGTCAGATTGGGCAGTGACTGTGCAGGACAGGTGGGCTCACACTGAGGTCCAACGTGGGGCATCAGAAATGTCACATGCAGGGACAAAATGAGAGCGTAAACAGTGCCTACACATGCGAGTCAGTACACATGCTGATGAAAATGGAAGGGGCTCTGTACAAAAGTAGAACAATCTGCTGAGTCATAGGTGAACTACCACCAAGACTGTCACCCTCTGGCATTTAAGTCCTGTGCATACTGCTGACCTATACATGGTGGCAATTATGAGTCAGACACACTTCCATCAGTACCCTCTGGACGTATACCCTTGGTAATGTCACAGATGAGCCTGTGAAGAACCTCATGGACCTACACATCCATTCACACAGGCAATTTCTGTCCTGACTCCCGCTTAACCAACTTGCTGTGTCACGGTATGGCAGAAAACACAATGCATGTCCCTCCCATTCTGATGTGCAGCCAGGGAAACGTGGAAGATAGGCTACACACCCCTTTCCCCTGGAGTCAGCCTGCTAGGCAGTGTATGACACAACCCCACACTCTCAGGCACGTACTGCAGCAGATCAACTTCATGTGTGCACTCCCTGCACTCCCCTACTTCCACTCTGAAACACTTACCATGACATCTGGAGCACCATATAGCCTCCCATACTGTGTGAGCACCTCGTCCACCAGGACCTCCAGCTCCTCGGTGGTGAAGGGACAGGCCCTGATCTTGTCAGTCCTCGCCATCACTGGGTTCAGGAGACAAGAGCAGCAGCAGTTGGTGGTGAGGGGTGTCAGGCAGCAGTGTCTGGAGACAGGAGCAGCAGCAGTTGGTGGTGAGGGGTGTCAGGCAGCAGTGTCTGGAGACAGGAGCAGAAGCAGTTGGTGGTGAGGGGTGTCCGGCAGCAGTGTCTGGAAGCAGTGGAAATGTGAGGCTCTCTCCCACACATATATAGCCCCCTGGGGTAGTTTCAGTGGTTCTAAGCTGCTGCAATTGGTGTTCCGGGTCCGCTTTTTTCAAAAGCATCCAATGACCGGCTCCGCGGTGGCGGAGCACGCCTACCGCGATTTTCAAAATTGCATTAGGCTACCGCGATTGCGGTTCCCATTGGCTGTAAGGGCTTGGGCATTGGCAGTGACACACCGCAAGGGCCAGGCGGTCGCTACCGCAGTCGTGCATCTTTCAAGTGCATCCAAAGACCGGCCCCGTGGTAGCGGAGCACGCCTACCGCGGTTTTCAAAATTGCATTAGGCTACCGCGATTGCAGTTCCCATTGGCTGTAAGGGCTTGGGCATTGGCAGTGACACACCGCAGGTGCCAGGCGGTCGCCACCGCGATATGGCTGCTATACATCTGAGCCAGTGACCGTGATTGGGGTGGCGGAGCATGCTAACCGCCATTTGACCATTCACATATGTGTATCACTACCGCGAGTGTGGCTTTGGCATTGGCAGTGACACACCGCAGGTGCCAGGCGGTCGCCACCGCGATATGGCTGCTATACATCTGAGCCAGTGACCGTGATTGGGGTGGCGGAGCATGCTAACCGCCATTTAACCATTCACATATGTGTATCACTACAGCGAGTGTGGCTTTGGCATTGGCAGTGACACACCGCAGGTGCCAGGCGGTCGCCATCGCGATATGGCTGCTATACATCTGAGCCAGTGACCGTGATTCGGGTGGCGGAGCATCCTAACCGCCATTTGACCATTCACATATGTGTATCACTACCGCGAGTGTGGCTTTGGCATTGGCAGTGACACACCGCAGGGGCCAGGCGGTCGCTACCTTGATATGGCTGCTATACATAGGAGCCAGTGACCGTGATTTGTGTGGCGGAGCACCTTGACAGCACCTATGGACACATCATGCTGTGTGAATGACCAATGGCCAGTTCGCAACAGTGCACAGTAGACACATGAATCATGGCACAAGATTGTGCACACAATGCCAATGTAACATTTACCCCACTGCTGACTACACATGCCATGTTGGTGTATGTGATTGAAAACATTGGCATGTACTCCCTCACATGTCACTTGTGATATTGCTGGGCATGTGCACAGAACAGTGTTGTGATGGACTCCCCAATGGGTACACATGTCAATGTGTGATAGGGCTAAGCAACTCACAGTGATGAATGTCTGACTACACAATGTGCATATTTCACTGTCTACTTTGGTTGGCTCATGCACATACTTGTTGTTTACGCACAGACTGTGCTAATTGTGTTGTTGATGTGTGCCCTGTTCGAATTACGCAAGTTGGTGTGGCAGGTACAGCAGCTAGGTAGGAGACAGTAGTGTTGCTGTTTCACACATATGCTGTATGAACTACTCTCAGGGCTGCTCATGCAAGATGTGGCCATATACCTTTGGGCATTCACATAGTCAGATATTGTTTTGGAGGTACTCGCTGTGTGAAAAGTGGACAAGTGTATGACTATTGTAGCTGAAGGTGTCCCTACATGTAGGTTGGGCTGTAATCTGAACTGTGATGACAGTCATTGTTGGTGTTGTGTCAGTCAAAACGTAAGATGTCGGACACATCTCATGGTGTATTGCATTGATGTCCCCTTTCATCTCACCTAGGAGGAGACCAAATGTGCATCGTCCCTTCACAGTGCTGGCAAACATGGAGGATGAGGAGGTCATACGGAAATTCCGTCTGGATCGACCCACCCTACAAGATCTATGTGCTATGTTGGAGCCCCACCTGCAGCCTTGCAGGACATATCCGACTGCATTCACACCAACGTCTAAGGTGATGGCGGCCCTGCATATTTTTGCTACTAGATCATTCCAGTACACGGTGTCCAGCGCTGGTGGGATGTCGCAACCTATGTTCAGCATGGTGCTACGCGATGTCCTGTCTGCTATGATGACCTACAAGGACAGATACATCCATTTCCCCAGGAGGCATGAATTGGGGGATGTGAAGGCTGATTTTTATGCCCTTGGCCACATCCCTAATGTTGTTGGTGCCATTGACTGCACACATGCTGGCCTGGTTCCACCACAGGCACAGGAGCACATCTACAGGAATAGGAAACATTTCCATTCCATCAATGTGCATGTGGTGTGCCAGGCCGATATGATCATCTCACACGTCTGTGCCAAATTCCCTGGCTCGGCCCATGACTTGTATATCATGCGTAACAGCATTGTGCCACAGCTGATGGATAATCTGCTTCCGGGTGTGCATGGATTGTGGGTGAGTACGCAGAGTCAAGTAGCGTGCTGTGTGTGTGACATGCTGTCCTCTCCCACAGTTATATTACAAAGTTGGTCTGTGTATCTCCCACCTAGGTGATTCTGCATATCCCAACCGTCCTTGGTTGCTGAGCCCACTGCGGAATCCCAGGACCCCAAGTGAAGTCCGCTACAATGATGCCCATGGGAGGACACGTCATGTGGTGGAGCGTACTTTTGGTCTCCTGAAGTCACGGTTTCGCTGCCTGGACAAGACCGGAGGTGCACTGATGTACTCGCCCAAAAAGGTGTGTCAGATTGTAGTAGCATGCTGCAAGCTCCACAACCTGGCCTTGCCCAAGGAGATCCCCCTGCACGCTGATGAGCAGCTGAGGCCCCCGCCTGCAAACCAACCCATGTCCAGTGACGAGGATAGTGGAGAGGAGGAAGGTGTCGACCTGCGTCAACAGCTCATCAACCGCTACTTCACTTGAAGGTGAGTGACAATGTACAACGGGGCCATTGTCTGCTGATGTCGTTGTTGGTGAAAAGGTCTATGTGAGCTTTGTGACTGCAGCCTGTTGTTGACTCAGTGCTGGCTGCCAATGTTTCTGGGACAGGGTAGTTTGGCACAGTTCCAGGATGTCTATGTCGGTACTGTTGCTCATTGTAATGTGTGCAGATTGGAGTACCTTGATGACAAGTGTTGTGTGATAGCTGTGATGCCATCGCCTGACTAGTGAATATTGTTATGTTGTGTTTTCCTAGGTCCCATCAGCCTCTCCTTGCCTACAAACAATCCGTGCTCCTGGTACATTGTACTCATGGTGAACATTGCACATCCTGTGATTAAAACACGGAGCAGACACAACGACATAGGTGTGTAAGGAGTGTTTATTTACAATGGGTACATGTGACAGGGGAGTGAATATTTACAAAAAGGTGAGTAGTGCAGCAATGAGTTGTCAGTGATGTAAGATGAGACAATCGAGTAGTCACCACATTGATGTGGTGACCCAGTCCAACAGACGGATGCCATTAACTTGGCGGTGTGGGGAAGGACAGTCAACAAAGTCAATGGCAAGGTGAAGAGGGGTGCCATCATGGCTGGCTCCTTGACTGGCGTTTGGCAGGTGCTTTGCCACAGGTTCCTCCCTTGGATTTCTTTGGACGGCCCCTTGGTCGTTTGGCAGGGGTGGCCTCTGCTGCAGGGCCAGTGGGGTCTGAGGAGTCCCCCCTCTCCGTGGCTGCAGGGGAGTATGTGGAACTGTCATCCTGCGGGCCACCGGAGGGAGGTGGAGGTGTTGTTTGTGCCGCAGGCCTGTCCCTCAGAACCGCCACTAGCTGGCCCAAGAGGACCACGATTTGGCCCATGAGGGTGTCTATGGACCTCAGCAGCAGGCGAAGCTCACAGGAATCTTCCAGAGCCTGGCCCGTTTGTCCCTGGGCCCGTTCATAGGCCCCAAGGACTCTTGTGATGTTGTCCAGGGCTTCGGTCCCAGTGTCCGGTTGGCTTAGACTCCCCCTTGCCCTCCCACCTGCCCTGCTGTCACGGACCTGTTGCCTCACCACTGTACGCACCTGCCTACTCTCCCTGCCCTCCTCAGTTGGTGGTGTGGGGTGGTCATCCTCTAGGGCAGGGAGAGTGTTGCAGGCAGCACTGGTGGTGGTGGTGGTGGAGGCCGCACATGTCGTTCCAGCAGGGGTCAGCATAGTTGTTGTTGTTGCTGATGTGGTGGCGGGGGGGACAGTGGGGTCCTGGGACCTGTTGCGCCCAGGCATGCCAGATGGGCCGGCTTCAAGCTCCGCATCCTCAGAATCCAGGGAGTCATCATCAGGGAGTCAATGTTCCGGGGGTGGAGACTGGCTCTGCAGGTTGGTGTTGTCATCCTCTGCAGTCAGTTCTTGGTCACCTGTGGGACAGAGGGGAAATGGTCATTGACGTGCACCCCTCATGCTTGGTGTTCAATGTATCTTATTTACAGGTTATGCAACACATAGTTTACTAGTTCTCACATTGTATGTCTGCACAGTAATGTGCATCATGACATGATGTGGAGGTACACACATTAATTTTCCATGGTGTGACATGTCAATGGCTACCATGCCCCATGTGCAGATTTTGTGATTACTCTGACATGTTTTCATCTGACAACTGGCGGCAATACGACTTGATGTGAAGCATCTTTGCTGATTACTCTGCCTGGCAGGCGTTACATCTGTGCATGAACTAGCCATTGTCATCTCATGCATACCTTTGTCATGTCCTGTGCTTTGATTTATTTGTTCTACAGACCATGCTTGCTTTGTTTTCATATGGTCCTTCAAGCTCAGCCCCCATGGAACTTACAGATAGCATTCAGTGCTGTGCATGTTTGAGCCCTGATTTACTTCAACATGGGATTTGGTGAGTCACACTTTTGTTTCTGTGACAGTTACATACTCTTAGCTGTCTGCACACTGTAATTTGATGTTGTATCTGTGTCAATTTTGGGGGGATGTGAGGGCTGGTGTTGTCATAGGGCTCCATGCTTTTTGAGAGGGATGGTGGGGTGCATGCACTCTCTACTTACCTGTTCTGTTGTCACATTGGGGTGGACTTTCTGACACATCTCTCTGGGTGTGTGTTTATGTGCTCCATCCTGCTCAGGGGTGGGACAGGGGCCTGGTGGGAGTTGTGGGGAAGGCCTCCCACACCCAAACTGCTCTCCCTGTGAAGATGGCTACCTACCTGTTAGATGAAGGTGAACAATGCAATGGCTGACACATGCTTCTGGGTGGGGGGGAGTGCTCCATCTTGCTGAGCTGTGGAACAAGGGGGCCTGGTGGGAGTTGTGGGGAAGGCCTCCCACCCCCAAACAGCCCTCCCTGTGAAGATGGCTACCTACCTGTTAGATGGAGGGGAACATTGCAATGGCTGCCACATGCTTCTGGGTATGGGGGGAGTGCTCCATCCTGCTCAGGGGTGGGACAGGGGTGCCTGGTGGGAGTTGTAGTGCAGGCCTCCCACCCCCAAACAGCCCTCCCTGTGAAGATGGCTACCTACCTGTTAGATGAAGGTGAACGATGCAATGGCTGCCACATGCTTCTGGGTGGGGGGGGAGTGCTCCATCTTACTCAGAGGTGGGACAGGGGGACCTGGTGGGAGTTGTGGGGAAGGCCTCCCACCCCCAAACAGCCCTCCCTGGGAAGATGGCTATCTACCTGTTAGATGAAGGTGAACAATGCAATGGCTGCCACATGCTTCTGGGTGGGGTGGGAGTGCTCCATCTGGCTGAGCTGTGGAACAAGGGGGCCTGGTGGGAGTTGAGTTGTAGTGCAGGCCTCCCACCCCCAAACAGCCCTTTCTGTGAAGATGGCTACCTACCTGTTAGATGGAGGTGAACATTGCAATGGCTGCTACATGCTTCTGGGTGGGGGGAGTGCTCCATCTTGCTGAGCTGTGGAACAAGGGGGCCTGGTAGGAGTTGTAGTTCAGGCCGCCCACCCCCAAACAGCCCTCCCTGTGAAGATGGCTACCTACCTGTTAGACGGAGGTGAACAATGCAATGGCTGCCACATGCTTCTGGGTGGGGGGAGTGCTCCATCTTGCTGAGCTGTGGAACAAGGGGGCCTGGTGGGAGTTGTAGTGCTGACTGCCTGTACACATGCCACCCTGGGAATGTTGCAGGCTACCTTTGTGGTGATTTAGATGGAGTGGATGTTACATCTGTGAGACCTGTGTTGGGTATTGTGGTGCAGATGAATGGACTTGGGCCTAGGAGGTGTAGCTTTGTGGTTGTGCAAGACAGTACATAGCAGTGTAATGGTATACATTTGTTTGTCCTTACCAGCCTGCACTCCCCGGCTATTCCTGTGGGACTCTCTGGATGCAGTATGGCAAGCACCTTCTCCTCCCATGCAGTGAATGTTCTTGGTGGAATGGGAGGGCCACCGCCAGTCATCTGAGCCAGCTGACGGTTCTGGTTCTTCTTCTGTTTCACCACCCTCTTCAGGTCATGCCACTGCTTGATGATTTCCTGCTTGGAGCGCGGGGTGGGCCCTACTGCATTGACCTTGTTGACTATCCTTTGCCACATTTGTGCTCTTGTGGATAATGGTGTCTGTTGGACCAGCGTACCAAACAATTGTGGTTCTACTCTGATTATCTCATCTACCATGACTGACAACTCACTCTCTGTGAATTTGGGCATTTATTATGTGCCATGGTGTGTGCTGTGCAGATGTTTTGAGGTGCAGTTGTGAGAGGAGTGGGGGTGGTGTGGGGGTGTGTATGTGTGTTGTTGTGCTGGTGAGATGTGTGGTGTTTTGCATATCCAATGTGCTGCAGGGTTTGGTTCCTTCAGGGCTGGAGTGGTGCAAATGATTCTGGTCAGGAAAGGGGCTGGTTTTATGCTCAGCTATGTGGGTGTGTCAAAATGGGGTATTGCTGTCAGGTGTGTTGTGTGGGTTGTCCTGGGATTTGTATTTTTGAAGTTGCCATGGGGGTGTGTCACTGGGGTGTGTTAGGTGTTTTTGGGGGCAGGGCTAGTTTGATGAGTGCACTTGTTGGCCTTGTTGTGTGTTTTTTTTGTAGACCGCCATATTTGTCACGGAGCGTCCGCAGCGGTGGCTATGCAACAGCCCTTCCGCCGGCTCTTCCATTCATCACTGTTTGCGATCGCGGTGGTCGTAAACAGCGAAACGTCCCGCTGTCACATCGGGGCAATCCTAATTTTACGTGCGGTCACCCCGCTGGCCTTGCGGCGGTTTAGTGTGTTTCCGCCGCTAATCCGACCGCCGCGGACGGATTTTCACCTGCTCCGCCCGCTACCGGCGGTCTTTCGTGGCGTCGTTCCGCCGCGGCTGGGAATTTTTGGTGGTTGATCATAATCGGACTGCCGGTTTTGCCGCGGTACCTGCGGGCGGTTGATTTCCGCTACCATGGCGGTCGGGGTGGTTTTCCGCCCGCCATCGTAATGAGCCCCTTCCTGTCCAAAATGGACCCGATAATGCATTTTGCACTAAATGCTGCAGGACTCATACAGCAGTAGCCAGCAGCTGCTCGCTCTCTCTTAGGGCCAGATGTACGACTATTTCATTTTGTGAGTCTCTAATTGCAATTTTTTGCGACTTGCAATTAGAGGCTCGCAAAATGAAATGTACTAATGTGTCTCAAAAACATTAGTGATTCCCAATGGGGTTGCAATTGACCTGCCTCATCAATATTCATGAGGCAGGTCACAATTTGCGACCCATTGGGAATGAAAATAACACAGGGATAGTGGCCTGCTGGAGACAGCAGAGCACTATGTCTGTGCTTGCTTTTAAATAAAGCAACCTTTTGTTTTTGAAATATAGCCCAAGATGCGTTTCAATAGGAAAAATGAAACGTTTCTGTTTAATTTTTTAAAGGTAGGCAGTAGTCCGTTGGACCTCTGCCTGCTCTTAAAAAATGCTTATGATACCATTCACAAAGGACAAGGGGTCCCCTGGGGACCCTTTGCCATTTGCGAATGGGTTACCACCTACTTGAAGTGGGTGGTAAACTGCAATTGTGTTGCAACCGCATTTCGGTCGCAAAACAATCGTACATCCCCCCTGCGACACGCTATTAGGAAGGGATGCCCTTGGCACGCCCCTTCTTAATAGCGATTTGCAAACCCTATTTTGTGAGTCGTAATAGTTTACCGACTCATAAAATAGGGTTAGTGCATGTGAAAAGGCTATTTAGCTCTCGCAAATGCCCGGTTTTTCTGATTGTGACTGCTAAAAGCCCTCGTACATCTGGCACTCAGTTTGTTGTTCCTGTGCTTCTGCAGCAGGATTTGTGCACCACATTATTCTTAATTACTCAAGCTAGCATAATTGATTTTGGTAATTTCACATCACAAGAGTAATGCGCAGTTAATGAAATTACCCTGGCACAATTAAAATTTTAAACCAAAGTGGTATGCAGTTCCTATTGGGAGTAGCAGGTCGTTGTATATGTTTGAAAGTACACACGGTGGTGTTCAATCAAAAAACAGGAGAATGATTTCCTCCTTTCGGAAAAAGACCCTCACACACCCAGCCAGCTAGGTGTCTTGCTCCTTATCGGGTCGGCGCTGCAATACCCGATCGGCACCCGAGATGGGGCTTTCTTGGCGGAGATCTTTATTCCTTTATGCCGTAGGGTGTAGTGCATGTGAGGGCCCTTCGTCAGTGTAGGTGTAGTGTGAAGGGGTGTGAGATTAAAACAGGAAATAGTGGTCCACTCAAGACAATTTTAATGAAATGTGGCCACTAACCTGGTTAAAAATGAAAAAGCGCGCACACCCGCTCTAATGTTGCGGGTTTATACACTTGTAGTTCGGGTCAACATGTTTCTTGCCTTTTATCAATTTGATGGCAATTCCTCAGGACCTAAGTGAGATCTACCTACACTCTTTGGTGGTGGTCCGAACTACGTGAAAAGAAGTCGTGACCACCCATACAGCACCCTAAAAAGTGGTACCTGTAGATCTACAACATAGCCTGCAACAAGAGAGATTCATACAAGTTAGTTTGTCATAATACAACGGATTTTCATACATAGATGTTTGTGCACCACTTATATCCTAAGGTGCAGCACACGCATGCTTCACACTCAAGTGATTGTGGTCATGCGTCAGATGTAAAACAGATACACTAAAAAACAGCAGCAGTAATAAAAAGTACCTTGTGAGTCAGGCACAAATGTGAAACTCACCCTATTTGGGTCAACTATGCGTGGCATCGTGTACCGGCAGGTGTAGACACTAAAGGTGTAGTGTCCTAGTGAATGGAAGAATTCAGAAGAGTTAAAATATGGACATACAGGCACAGTTTCCTGTAGGCAGTTATCTGGTCAGTGGTTAAATCACAGCAATGATGGCCCCCTAAGTGTAGGTCATCACACACAGGCTCCCACGCCTAGAAAAGGAACCTTGCGTCCACCGATCTGCTGGAAAAAAGACACGCCCCAGGCAACTCCCCTCAGCGCGAACCGATGGCTCCACAGAGGCCAACCGATGGCTGGTATCTGGTTTGCCACAGGCTAGCGCCGAGGTTGAGAACCGGAGGCATGTCCCTAAATCAACAGAAAAGTGCCCACAATGATTAATCACCGCTTGTAAATGCGCCGTCAACCCACAAGGGTTGTTCGAGTCACATGTGCCCGCCTACAATTACTCGATCGTATCTTTGTGGCCAACTCGATCCCAGCTGGGGACACGTGTAAGGCAGGGGGTCTCATGTACTCCTTATATGCCCGCAGTAGGTTTATGCTGCATGTACCGGACAGGAGAGGTTCCCTTCCATTTGTCAGTGCCCTGTACGAGTCGATTACCCATAGGCATGTCCCATTCCCTCTCAATACTCACATAGAGAATTCCAGTGGATCAGCGGTCGTCCTACCCCTCACTCTGCCGGCCCGGGTGGTGCCGAGTTCATTCCAACATGGTTAGTTATACCTCCGGTCGGCCTTACACAAGGGGCGGGACTTCTGGTCTGTCCATTGGGAAAAGGCTGGAGTGCTGCCCGCGGTATCGGGCGCCATATTGAAATTATCGCCTCTGTCGATACTGTAGGACAAGTCGAGCAGGTCAGCCGTGATTTTGGGCGCCATATTTGAATTCTCACTATTTATGGTGTTGATTAATTCAATGCAGTTTGGTGATGGCAGAACTAAGCTATTCCACGAATCGGGAATGTCACGGTGGTACAGATAAGAGTTACTTATATGTAACCAATATGCAATTTTTGGTGATTATTTACTGGGTCTTACTATGTATGTAACCAATAAGGAATGGGATGATGGTTGGATACGTATGTTAATGTTTATAAGGTATCTACCACAATTCATGGTCGTGAAAGTCATAGTAATGATCATTTTGGCACGGATAGGAATTACTTGAGGAATACCCCATTGGAGTGAATTAGGTCAGTAAACTCCAAGGTATATCCTGATTCAATCCTTCTTTGTCAGTGGCTAACCTCAAAACCCATCGTTGTTCGATGCGGAACAGGGAATTTTTGGTCATCCCTGGATGGGCTTCAATCACGCCCCAGTTGAAAGAGTCAGGATAATGTTTCTGTTGTTCAAAATGTGCTGTCATTTTCGTATTGGTCTTATGGCATCTAAAATTGCTTCTGTGTTCCATTATCCGGACTTTCACCGGTCTCGTTGTCATTCCTATATATAGGAGTCCACACGGACAACTCAATATATAGATGCAGTTTGGAGTATTGCAGTTCGTATGCGTGTTCATCTTCCATTTGACTCCGTTAGGGAAAGTCAGTTCTTTCGTGATTTTGGTGAGAGGACACACTGAGCAGGACCCACATGGATAATGTCCCATTATAGGCGGTAAATCCCATAATGTTCTTTGTACTTTGCTCTGGAGATTTCTGGGACTCGTGTGTATGAGCATGTCCTTTAAGTTGCTTGTCCGTTTAAATGCAAACCTTGGTACAGGTAGGTTTAATGTTCCTGTATTAAGAATGCTCCAATGTTTCTTAATGATGTTTCTCATACGGTTGGAGTCAGGGGTATAGGTAGTCACGCAAGTGATGGCATTATCCGGTTCTCTAGGTTTGCTTTCTAGTAGGCTGTCCCGGTTATTGTTCTTAGCCCTTTTGCAAGCAAGTGTGACGGTGTGTCTGGGGTACTCTCTCTGACAAAGATCTTTTGTCAAGGTGTCGGACTCTTTCTGGTAGTCTCTTAGTGAACTACAGTTCCTCCTAATGCGGAGGAACTGTCCAAACGGAAGATT
Source organism: Calotriton arnoldi (assembly GCA_963921515.1). Lineage (NCBI taxonomy): Eukaryota > Metazoa > Chordata > Amphibia > Caudata > Salamandridae > Calotriton > Calotriton arnoldi. The sequence goes on along the minus strand of CAWUFW010000237.1, from coordinate 3,461,327 downwards.
CTGTTTTAGGGCCCTGGGATGGTGACTACTAAATAGCAATAAACTATTTCTATCTGTTGGTTTGCGATAGAGTGTGGTAGTGATAACATCATTCTCCAGTTTTATCAGTAGGTCAAGAAAGGGGATCTCGGTTTCTGAAATAGTATTTGTAAATTTCATAAAAGGGTTCCGTGTATTGATCCAGGCACAGAATTCTTCGCATTTCGTGAGTTCTCCTTTCCATAGGATCAGAATATCATCAATGAACCTCTTCCACATTAGCACATTTGCCTTGTATGGATTCCTGGAGCTATGGATCTCCCTTTCTTCAAATGCCGACATGTACATACATGCCAGGCTTGGCACAAATGTACTGCCCATAGAGGTGCCCTGCGTTTGATGGTAGAGTTGTGTGTTATACTCAAAGAAGTTTTCCGTTAGGGCTAAGGTGGCACACTCTAATATGAAGGCCACTGGAGTGGGAGAAGTCCAGTTACCATGACTTAGTGCATCCTCAATAAATTCCAGGGTCGCCCTTTGTGGGATGTTAGTATAGAGGGCCTCAACATCCAGGGTAATCAGTAGGTCTACCTCTTCTGGATGTTGGACCCCCTCAAGTAACCTTAGGACATCTGTGGTGTCCTTAATAAAGGACGGGGTTGCTCTCACCAGCGGTTGCAGAAAATGATCGCAGAATCGTGAAAGGGGTTCCAAAATGGACCCGATCCCTGACACAATGGGCCGTCCGGGGACCGGGGTGACCCCCTTATGGATTTTGGGCAAGGTGTAAAAGTATGGGGTCTTGGGCTCTTTTGTGATTAAGAATTCAGCTTCCTTTCTGGTGATCCATCCCTCGGTCTCAGCTAAGAAAACCATGGAGGAAATCATCCTGCTAAGTCGGGGAGTGGGGTCCTCTCTCAAGGGAGTATAGTATCTGTGGTTGCTTAGTTGCCTCCGACATTTCTAGATTAAAAGGCCCTAGGTTCCCCCTCTTTGGAAATACAATTAAAATTTTGCCGAGGACTAGCGCAGAGTAGACCGGTTTAACTTAGGACAATGTGTAAAGTATTTATGCTGTACCAAAACAGTATAACATCAAAATGCCAAACAAGAAAACTCCTAAACTGATTTAGGAAAACTGAGTAAAATATAATAAACAAAATGACACCAAAATGACAAAAATCCAACAAGGGGAACCACTGACATGAACTTTCCAAGTTTTTTAGTAAAAATAGTGGCAAAAAGCACAAAGCACCGATGATAGTCAATGGTCACTGTAGACCAGGACCAAGGCATGATTTAAGGCGTGCAATGGAACATGTGTCAGACACACCAACCAGGTTTTTCCTGGTCAAAGATTTTGCCTTATGACTTAGGGGCTGATTACGATGGCGGACGGACTTCAGTAGGAATTACGATGCGACCGCCACCAAGGCGGTCACATTGCCTATTTTTTGTATTGCGGTGTGTGCTGCTGGCTGCAGCACACACCGCAAGACATAAACGGGTCACCACACATATCCCTGCACTACATGGCAGGAACCAGGCAGTGCCTGCCACATGGTGCAGGGACATGTAGGGGGGCACCATAGGAGCCCCCCAGTGCCCACAGCCTAGGCCCAGGAGGGAAGGGGGGCCCGCTACAGGCCCCCAATGTCCCTCTCCGCCAGCTTTTCCGTGGCGGGTGAACCACCATGGAAAGGCTGGCAGGGAGGGACATCGTAATCCCTATAGCGGTGCCTGATAGGCATCACCACCAATGCAGGGATTGCGAGGCCCTCCGCCGTACCGGCGGGCTCAAGGAGCCCGTCGGATGCTTGGTGGTCGGTGTTTCCGACCTTCATCACAGCACCCGCCATCCTAATATGGCGGGCGGTGAAGGTGGTCCCGATGGCGGTGAGACTGCCACTGACAGTATGTCTGTAGCGGTCTCGCCGCTATCGTAATGACCCTCTTAGGGGGATATTCACAAGAACGTGCGCTAAACATCTCAAAAAAATGTTAACGCAACTTTACACATAGCAGTCTATTGCGGGAAAATAACCCCGTGCCAACGTGGAATTCACAACACGGCGGTACCATGCGATAGCCTCCCGAAACCGCGGCCAATGTCCGCGATACAACCACCACGACGGCGATAAAAACACAATCCCCAACGCGTAACAAGACGCGATGGGCCCAAACGCGATAAGAAAACAGTGATAACCAGCAAGAGCCCAGCAATACCCACGCGTAATGCGGGAAAAAGCACAAGAACAGCATACAGAAAATGCCACCAAAAAGGAAATGAACTGCGAAGTACCACGGATGCACCCTGACCGACTGCAGAGGACAACATGAACCCCACAATCCCCACGGAGGAACATCCAGGAATCCAGGGCTCGTGGAAGGGCAATGAGAAGAGGAAGAGGAAGACGGGTTACAGTCTGCAGGAAAACACGATTATCGTCACAGATGAGATAGAACACCACCACCAACTGTACGTCACCTCCAACGTGTCATTGGCAACAAAGAGGCAAAGATGGCACACCATCTCGGACCATGTGAATGCCGTTGCAGCGCCGAGGAGGACAATGGAAGAGGACAAGAGGCGCTGGATTGATGTGAATGGCAAAACCAAGCAGAAACACGCTGCCAACATGAAAGCAGCAACGCACTTCGGAGGAGGGGGGCCAGCAGAACACCAGGAGCTGAATGACATGGAGAAGATGGCGGCCACAGTCATCAGTCGGGAGACGGTGACAGGAGTTGGGGATCCGGACACTGCCCAACATGACCCGACACCACATCAACAGAGTGCGTACCAACCAGGGAGTGTGGGGACGGGGGGAAATGGGCACAATGGCACACATGCACAATTAAGCAGAGCACACTGCACACCCACAATGACTCGGGATCATGTTCCTGATCCCACGGGAACACTTCAGCACACACACAAACACCAAGTAGTCCCACGTACACCATGTGCCCAAAGGGGCACCCACCCAACACATCAACAATCACACAACCAACACATGCACACGTGCGAAACACAGCAAACATGCATATACGTCAGCCACACTGACAATGCAAGAGACACCACATGACGAGTGGCATGGCTGCAGTCCAATCATCATGACAATGTACACGGCACAACACTGAGGTGGCTGAGTGCAGACCACAACCGGAAAGGAGCAGGTCACACTCGGACACAACCACCTGCACAAACAACCCCTGATGTCAACGACACATCTGCGGACAAGCCATGCCCAAGAGTCACAACTCGACAAAGAGCACAAGTTGCCCAAGTCTGCAACATCTCAGCACTGTGGAAGCACAGAACTGAAAGGCACACCGCATGAAAGGGATAAGTGGCAGCCAAATCAGAGCCACAGGAGCAACTCACCCACCGTGCAGCATACGCACATAAGAATAAGTGCACCTCGACATTGACAACATCCTGGTACAAACAGCAACACCTCCACAACAGAACACAGGACACAACTGGTGCCGCATATGTGCACAACATGGCCAATCACATCTGGCACAGCAGAAAACTGTGACATGACAATGCACAAGTACAACCTGTAACCTGCAAATATTTATTATTCACACTTGCCGTGCTTGTGGACATTTAGTACTGTCCCATGATTGCAAAGGACGGCCACAATATGACGTGTTCATGAGAAGAAATTGGCAATGAGGGTGTTCCTACGGGCTATTCCTGCTGCAGCTGCAGTGGCATGTGGGCCACCTGCCCCATCGTCCTCATCATCGTCCGGTACCTCTGGAACTTGGATCCATGGGGCATTGGTGCATACACAGATGTTGTGCAACACACAACATGCAATGATCATCTTGCACACAATGTCTGGGCTGTACAGGAGCCTTCCACCTGTGACGTCCAGGCACCTGAAACGTGACTTCGACACGCCAAATGTGCGTTAAACGATGCCCCTGGTGCGTATGTGGGCCGCATTGTACTGCCTCTGGGCGGGTGTGTTCGGGTCTCGGAGGGGTGTCATCATCCAAGGGCAGAGTGCATATCCTTGATCACCTGTGACAGTGCAGAGAGATAAGAGTCAATACTTGGTTCGGCATGATGTGTTGGCAGGCCCACTAGTCCAGTGACGCCTGTGCTGGCTGTGTGTGGGGCGTGTGTAAGCCAGCCCTCAGGGAGTAGCTGGTGCTGGCAACAACTTCAACAGTCATCAGGCACTCAGGAATGTATTGTATGAACAGCAAGGGAGCATGACTTGAGTTGCACAGAGTTAGTGGCCCCGGATGCACAGCGGCCCACACGGGCCTACCGCCATGGGACGCTGACTTGTGGGAGACTGGGGTAGGGTCATGAGGGCAGAGCAGGGTCTCGTATGTATCAAAGGTGGTTTTCGCTGAGTGTCTCGGGGGAGAGTGGGAGGTGTACCCCCAGGGCATGAGGCAGAGGGCACATACCAGCTGTGTCCTGCAACATGGCGGATATGAATGCCACAGACTCATGCCAAACACCAAGTCCGTACCTGCCAGTTGCTGATGACAACCCCCAGGCCACAGGCTCAGACACCAACAATGTTCTGCCGGAGTCTGACGGTGACTCATGGCGCACAGGGTTAGTGGCACCAGGTCAGTCCTTGCGAGTGGTTGACCTCCTCCGTAACAGTGATCCGTGTTTCCACCGGACTGAAACGCATCTTTCTCTCACTCCTCTCCCTGCGTTCACTGGCATGAACTCTGCCATTGATTAATGAAGACTCAGTTCTAGATGTGGGACATACTGGACTGCAGTGTAGGCCGGCTGCAGCGGTGGGGTATGTCAATGAATGTGGACTCCTGGGGGCCTGTGTCACGGAGGACAGCGATGGTCTGAGGAGGCTGCCAAGCTCGCGGGCATGGGTCTTGGAGCTAGCACCGGCACGTGGTGGGCCCTCTTTGACACACGACGGTGTCGGCAGGTGAGCAGTGCGGCATTGGAGCGCTGGGGCAGGCAAGCCGGGTCTGGGTATCAGCGGCCTGGGGTGCAGCAGGCGCACAGGCTCGCAGGCCCGCTGCTCACGGTGTCGGCCTCGTAGTGACGTTGGCCATTCCGGGAGAGCACCACGCACAGTGCAACGGTGTTTCCATCTACACCCCTGCGCAGGCCTGGCGCAAGCCGGGCCAACCCACTACGCTCACGCACACAGTGGGGGACGCAGCGAGCGACATTTCCGCGATCTAACCCACAGCCTGGAGTGACATGGTTGCGTCCACTGTTCACTACTCCCCAGACACCAGCAGTTAATGTCTGCATGGACATATCTGTGGTTTGCATACCCAGGTCTGTCCAGCACATTCACGCCACACTTGTCGTTGTGTACATTCCCATTCATGGGTCACTTGCATCCTTCGCACATACCTGCTTTCCGCCTCTCCACACGTTCAGCTGTTGTGTGGCTGTGGTGCCATGATATTGCTGGCTTGTGCACATGGGAAGCCCAGTATCCCAATGGAGTTGTATTGTCGTGTCTGGTAGGTGGGCATGTTGATTGACATGTTGTAGTGGTTTGGTCTCGTGTGCATTCCCACAGTTGTGCGTTGTGTGATGGTGGATTTGAGGTGTGTGGTGTGTTGATTTGGTACTTACCAACGAGCAGTCCAGTTCCATAGATGCCATCCTGGAAGCACTGGTTGATGATGGACTGTCGGAAGATGTAGGAATCGTGCACACTGCCTGGGTAGTTTGCGACTGCCTGGGTAGTTTGCGACGACATTGGTGAACATTCCCCGGTGGTCCACTATTGCCTGCACATTGATGGAATGCGTGTGCTTTCTGTTGCGGTAGATGTGTGCAGTGTCCGCAGGGGGCACAAGTGGGACATGTGTGCAGTCAATGGCCCCCAACACGTGTGGGAAGCCAGCAATGGCGTAGAAGCTTGGTCTCCAGCTGTTGCTGCGCAATGTGGGGGAAGTGAAGGTACTGGGGTATGAAGCTGATGATGGCATCCAGGACAGGTGTGAGGAACTTTGATAGGGCTGGCTGTGAGACTCCTCCGACTCTGGCCGTTGTTGTTTGGAAGGTACCAGAGGCCAACGTGTGCAGCACAGCCAGCAGCTTTGTCTGCGGAGGGATGTTGGTTGTCCGCTGAGTTGGGACCGTCAGCCTGTGGCCGATGTGGGTCATGATGCGGAGGATGGTTGTCCTTTTGAGCCTGAAGTGGGCAATGACCTCCTCGGGCGTTAGTTCTGTGAGACTGGTGCATTTTCGGTAGGTCCGCTGTCTTACCCTGCGCTGCCTCTGTGGTGGTCCGGGGGGGGGGTGCCGGTCCGGGTCCTGGGGGTGGTGGCGGTCCTGGGGGTGGTGGCGGTGGGTGTTGTGGCCCTGTTGGGGCTCCAACCTGCATGATGAGTAGCTCCATGGCGTCGATTGTTCTTCGGCTGTGGCTGTGTGTGGGGCTCCGTTGCCTACTGCAGGTAGTCGTCCTGCTTAACACCAGCAAGAGGCAGGTGTTAAATAGCTGCTGCTACTGCGGCTTATCGCGTGGTTTTGGTTCACATCGCAGATCTGGCAGTTCATTGTGAAAGTGGTGTAGTGGTGTTTTCATGTTTTCATGTGTTTTTGCATGGGAACGCCTACTCTGCATCTCATTTTGGTTAGTTGGTGGTGTCACCCGTGGAGGTAAATTTTGCGGCAGTTATCGCAGGAATACTTGCGTTGTCTGCAGTTTGCACCCGCTTGTGAATGGGGCGTTAAATCTATCTCCACTTTTGATGTGTTAAGGTGGAGATAACTCGGCGATAAGTCCTTGTGAATATGCCCCTTAGTCTTTTGTGTCTCAACCTACCACAGGACTGCACTTCTAAGACACCCAGGGGAAGGACCTTCAGGGTATCAAGCATAAGCCAACAGCAAAGTCCAGTTGCCACTAGTCAGCTGGGTGCTTCAGATAAGAGGCCTCTTGCAGCTTGATGTGTCACCCTGAAGCCACATAGGAGGTCAGCCAACTGACCCTTGGAGTTCCTTTCTTTGTCCTGGTTACATGAGGGAGCAGGTCCAATCCTTCAGGACTCCTCTCAGGTCACAGACAGCAGGTCCAGTCCTCTTTGGATCTTCCACAGATCCAGATAGTGTTCCAAAGTGGGTGACTGGAAGTTCAATATTTATGTCTGACACCAGCCAGTTGGTGGGGATGAATCCTGGGCAATGCCTAACCATTGGGGTAAAACTTCCCAGGGACAACCCTACCCACTTTTTCAGAAGCATCTATTTCCCTGGCTGCAAACAAGTTGAAAATGACACATATCAGGACACTTTTAAGATGAGGAAAGTTTTTGCCACACTAAACTTTGCTCTGAGGGTTGTGTGGGAGTGTCAATGGGTAATCAGCAATCTAACCCTAAAATCCAGTTTAAATCAGACACTGCACCAACAACAAACCCAGAGTCAGAAGTATGTTAGGACAAAAGCAAGGTCCTTCAGCAACTAATCAGGGGATCCAGAAGAACTGTCTTGGTATCCTGTTTTCTCTCTTTCAAGTGTGCAGCAACTGTTACATGTGGCTCAACAGACCTGTAAAGCAGGGTTTGACAGTGTGGTGTCACAGAATGCCCTCAGTCCCCACTTTGAAAATTGTGTGGAGTTCAAAGCTACTATCTCTGGCCTTTTGGGTCAGCCTATTGTTTGCTCCTGGTGGGTTTCACACCTTATTCACACATATTAAAGGCTGAACACAGGCTGGGAGAAGCTGGAGAGCTAATGCAAATTAGCCTCCAGGAAATTCAGGCAGGGCTAAGGTGACTTTTGCAAAGCTACTTTTTACTTAATAGTCATTAAAAATCTGACTTCACAATTGAATTGAATTTTTAATAACTATTAAAAATAGTGGTTTAATTATTTTTCTGGATGGTCCCTTTCCCGAGATTCAGGACTAGTGTTTTATTCTGTACCTCTGAAAATAGCTTTTAGGGCTTTGCTACTGTAGGGACATGTCAACATTAATTTTCTACTTGTCCCACATTTCAATACTGTGCACCCTACCTTGTGAGCTGCATGACCTACAAAGCGGTGACCTACTAATATTTATAAGGGAGGTTTTTATCTAACAAAAAGGGTTATTTTAACAGGTTTACTGCGGTTTTAAACTGCAGAAGTCAGAGAAGGCTGAATGAAGACAATGGACAGCACAGATTTCCTTTGCTCTCCAGTAGGCTGACTCTCTTTTTAGGTCGAGCCTCGAGTAGCGCGCAAGCGCTGCTAGGCGAAGACTTTATGTAGGGGTTTCGAAAGCTGACCACACGCTCGTGCGCCGTGGCCTTTACCTGTGGATGCGCTGCGCCGCAGACATGTGTTTCCACCATCGTGCCCAGACGCGGGCGCGATAATTGGAAACACATGTCTGCCGCGCGCGTAACCGCAGGCAAAAGGCCACGACGCACGAGCGTGTGGTCAGCTCTGCAGGCTGCCGCGCTCGCCGCCCCCGCTCCTCTCACACAGACATACATACACTCCGAGGTCGCGCTCCTATCAGCGCACACCCAGGATTGCGTGGAACGAACAACCTCCCCCTGGCTCTCCTCTCTTCACTACCCTCTCTCGGGCCGCCCGTGCGCACGCACGCACGCACGCAAAGAAGGGCGCAGTAAACAGTGAGCGCGTGCATCTGTGCTCCTCTTACAACCGGTATCGTCCGTTGAGGCTCCTGCCCCGCCTCGTTCCTCCGTGTCCTGCAGGAGAGGAAATGTCACTCGGTCTTCAAGGTGCTGTTGGACTCCCAGTAAGGACTGCGGCCGCACAGAAAGGGGAAGGCGAGCTCTAGTCTCCCTTTGTGACCCTTTCCCCTTTCTTCTTACCTGTCCCTCCTCCATTCCGCTGCCCCTCTACTGTGTCCCTTCACCACACATTGTTACCCCGCCCTTGTCCTGTCTCCTGGTCTCCCGTGTTTCCTCCCGCCTCTCTTGTGCTCTTTTACTCCCTCGTCTACCATGTCTTTCTCTGCCGCCGGAAGCCTCTTCTTTTCACCCTTTATCAGCTTAAATCGCCCGCTCCTTTGCCCACGGTCCTTATTCCTATATTTCCATCCCTGATTTACCCCATCTATAACTTCGTTCTCCTCTGACATCTGGTAGCAAGAACAAGTCTCGGATAGCAAGCCAGAACGAAGCCCTGGCCCTCCAGTCGATCCGAAACATCAGAGGCAACACTCAGTGCGTGGACTGTGACATGGAGAGTAAGTACACTCCTGTAATGAACGTGGCAGGGGGCTCCCCTTGGTGCTGCCTGTACCATGGGGTATGTGAGGTGTAAGGGAAGAAGCTGCTCTGGGGCACAATACATGACTCGTATGTGGCAGTGTGCTCAGTTTGTATCCTCGTTTACTTCGTGTGCCACTTAGAAGCATCTTTGCTCTGGTGCGTCCTCGTCTTTAGATGTTCACATGTAGCTTTTGTAAATGTTGCCTCTCTGCCTTTCGTATTGTGGGAAATGATGTTTATTTGCAGTTTTGCATCAACCTTTTATTCTTGGGGAACTCGGAAAAATATTTTGTCAATTGTAAATTCATATAATGGATCTTATTTCTTTTCTAACTGTAAATATTACTAATTTTAAGATGGCCGATGCAGTAACTGTTGGTTGTTTACTGTGGTAAGCCAAATGAGCTGTGGTCCAGTCTAGCTGTTCAAACGCCAAAGGCTGCATTGTTGCAATGTTTGGATTGTCTCACTGAAGTAATATACTTTCACATACCATGTTGTTCTCAAAGCACTTGCTGATCTCGGAGTGTGATGAAAGGTATGTACACAACAAACATTATGACCTTGATGTCCTCTTCAAACTGCAGAGCAGGAAACATTCCTAGCAGTTTAGATGTCTCAGTGAGTTGAACGTTTGCTGCTGGCATCTCGCCTGACCTGTCGGTTACTGGTCTGAATATCGGCACGGCCAACTCAGCCTTTCCCGCTTGTGAGGTTGATAATTGTGCAATTAGCTTACCTAATTGCAACACCTGGGATCTACCATGCTTAGAAATGGCACTAAGTTGATTATAAAGGGCTATATAATAAATAAGGTAGTGAAGCTGATGAGGGGCCAGATACCAAGAAGGCCAAACTAGGAATGTTACACTGTGGCTGTGATAAAATGTTATACCCTTCTGGCACGAGAAGAAGTCAGCACATATACAACTGAAGTCTACATGGTAAATGATAAAGTATGATATTTTGCATTGGTATACGTGTTGCTTCTTTTCATTTTCACTTCACAAAATAATACTGGGAATCATGACTCAAAAGCTTACAGTCTAGTTCACTTAAATTTCTTTCTCCGTTACCGAAACCTACATTCTGTCGAACGCCGTGATGGAGGGAGAAAGTATTTGCAAAATATTTTGCACTAACCCTGTGGGATATTCCTTATTATTCCTGAGTACCATGTTTCTTTGACTCGAGCATGGTCTAGTTTATTGCCCTTCTGTAGGAAGGTGGAATCTGACTATATGGTTGCCCCCACTTTTTTCCTGGTGTTTTGCTGGTTTATGACTTAGTTGGACTGGGACCCTGCTATTCAGGGCCCCAGTCTATCTGCTCTCTCTAAACGACATGGAGTGCACTCTAGGTGCACTAGTGATTGGATACTGTGGTGCCTTATGAGTCCCTAGTATATGGTACCTTAGGTGCCAAGGGCATAGGTACTTCACAGGCCTACCAGGGGCTGCAGCATGTGTTATGCCACCCCTGGGAAGCAGTCTAAATCTGACACCACAGGCCTGCTACTGCAGCCTGGGTGAGGTGGTGCTAGCACTCCTCACTGAGATATAGGTTTCCTATATCTCTCCTGCACACACATATAAACCTATCAGTCACCCCTAAGGCAGGCCCTATCAATCCTGAGGGCAGGGTGCTTGGCTTCTATGTGAGGGGGTGCCTCTGCATGAGCAGGGCCCCTCTGCAGTTCTCAGAGTCCATTCTCTGGTGCTGTTTGTGGATGCGGTTAAACCATATACTCTTAAGTGCATTATATCCTCGCGGTAAATGCTAACTTTGGAATGGCTGCATCAAAACATGTCGTGTTTGGTGTCAAACATCTTGGAATACTACCCCCCGCCCATCTTGGCGGCGGGGGTAGCATTCCACCCTTCTAGAGGGATAAGACATGTACCTGCTGTGGACAAACGCGGTAGAATCCTAAAGAGCCCTGGCATCACAAAATGGATGCCACCAGTCACAGACACTGGGCTGCCCTCCTGCTGATGACCGAAACTCACAGTGGAGGAAGCCCAACAATAGGCATCCTGTCACAGGGAGGTGTAACCACCTTCCAGACAGGGTTTAGTGTATTGGGGCTGGGTGGGTGCACTCTTAGAGTGCTTTGAAGTCCTGCACTGGGGGAGCAGAAGGCTCCTCTGTGCATATGCCAGTTCAAACCAGCTCAGGGGCTACCTGCCCCTGCTCTGGCGCGAAACTGGACAAAGGGAAGTGGGTGTAGCCACCCCCTCCCTTGACCCTCCCATAGGTGGGGTCATAGAGCTAGTCCATCCCCTCTTTTAGTATAAGAGGGGGAACCTTGCCATTGCAAAGCAGATAACCCCTGGACGACGCTCTACAGAAGAATCCTGGCCCTTCGACGTTCCACTACCTTTGGAAGACAGAAGAATCTCCCTTGGAGTCAAGGAGTGACTCCCCTGCTTGGCAGGCACCAAAAACGACAACGACGGTCGCAAACTACGCCGCTCCCGCCGGAGTCCGAAGTCCCTGCAGCCCAAGAAGTGGATTTCCTGACCTCTCCCAGGCCATCGTGAGTCCCCAGCGAAGCTGAGGCAAGTGGACCCCACGAGTAACGAGGAACCGCGACCCCTGGGTACCGTGCACTATTGTCGAGTGCAACCCCTTCACAACGTTCTACGAACTTGTGCTTTGGACCACGTGTGGTCCCGACCTCCAGCAGGAATCCTCCGAAGATCAGAGGCCTACACCGTCCCGAGTGACCGTGGGCCCCTGTTGAGTGATTCCGCCCGAGGTGTCTTCGCGATCCCTTGCCCGCTGGCTTGTGGGTCCCCAGAAGACTTCCTAAAGAAACCAAAGGGCTCCCCTGGTTGCTCCAGGCCTGCCCTGACTTACCCTCGCTGGGTGAGTCCCTCAGACCTTGCTGGTCTGCGCCATCGACTTTTCTTCATCTCCCCGAGACTTGCGGCTGCCAAGGCTTGTTGGCTCCGATCGAGTTGCCGACACCGCAGTCAGCTGCAGACGTCGAGGGACACACCGAATCCAGCTCCTGGTCGTCGTCGACGCCTCCTGGACCACGTGGCTGAAGAGTCAAGGCACCTGCAACCGACCTGAAGCGACCGACGACGGTGGGCATCCATCTTCCTTGCCCCGGGTCACTGCCAAGTGACTTTGAACACTGTCCCCTCTGCTTTCAGGTCATCCTTCTTCAGAATCCAGGCTTGGATTCCACCGGACACTTCTTCAGCTCCCGCAAGCAGCAAGTCTTCTTTGTTCGCCATTGAAAACGACGCCGCGACCCGACACCAAAGGACACCTGTGCACCCGGCTTCCCTGGGTGAGGTAACTCCAGCACTACGGTGCTCCTGTGGGTGTGGGCCCTAGAACTACTTACCCTGTAAGTGACTTGCTTGTAGGTTCTCCCGAAGTATCCTAAAACTCTTTATTTCCAACCGCGACTTGCCCCATTGAAGTTAACGGCGATTCGCGCCTGTGTATCCACACTGCACGCGTCCCCCGTGGGTCCTTTACTTACCTGCCTTGGGTGGTTTCGTGAGGCCCCAGCACTTCTGAAGGCCTTAGGCCTTGTCTCCTTGCAAGTCGTTGTTTCTAAGTCTCTTACTTAGTATATGGTCTGGTACGCCCCTAGGGCCCCAGCCATATTTTGTGCTTAACTTATTGTGAAACGTTGATTTGTGCATATGTTTGTCTTCTAATCTCATAAAGAGATTAGTAGAGAGTTATTTAGAAATAAATACATATATATTTGATATATATACCTGTGTGGTGTCTTTTCATTTGGTGATTCAAGAGATTATATGGTAAAACAAGCTGCTTTACATTCCTCCGAGACTTAGCCTGAAGGCTGCTCTCCACAGCTACCACTAGGATAGCTTTCTTTAAAAGGTTGTCTTAAACCTATCTACCATAAGAGTCGATTTGCCCTGGTGCAAGGTGTCCACTTTAATTAGTGAACAGCATATACCAGGCCAACTTCTCACATTGGTGGGCAGCGTGTGGGATTCCAGCTTGCCATTGTTTTACCAGAAAATCTCTATTTGAATTACTAACTGAAAACCATTATAGGTACTCAAGGTACATATAAAGTCAAGCTTAGTATCAATAAGTTCTACTGAACTTAGAGCTGTGTTCAAAGGGATAGCACACCCTTTCCACAGCTCAAGCTAGGATCAGTAGGCCACAAACTAGTGTAGGTAGTACAACACTGCACAACACTAGAATGTCCTTGAAGGGTGGACCCAGTGGATCCACTCAGCCTCAGTATAAGGACATGGCTTTCTCTGACTTGAGAGCCATGTGTGTTGACAGACACCTGAGACTAGGACAGAGTCCCTCAACCCTGCACCTGATAGATCTGCTAACAGCAGATGACCTTAGATTGGCTCTAGGAGCTAAAGGGTTTGAATCAGTGGGTGGGTCAGTCATAGTATCTGGGTCAGATGATGAAAATCAGAATGACCAAGACTCTGTGGTTGAAGGGCCAGGCTTCAAGGAGCCTGAACAGGACAGAGGAATTCTCCCTAAGAGAACTGGCAGAGTGGATGAGAGGCACAGATCCCCTTCCAGGGAATCTGAGCACTCTTATCACTCTGGCAGAGAATTTGTCCAAGAGAGGAGCTCATACTTTAACTTAAGAGAGACCTCCTCTGAGAGAAGGTGCAAACTGCTCCAGTATGAGGAAGCCAAAGTGGCCCTCAGAACCAAGCAGTTGGCACTGGATAGAGAAGCCCTGGAGATCCAGAGAGCTTCCAGAAGGGAGGGTTTAGAACCCCCTGGTGGCAGCAACAGTGTCCCTAGAAGCAGAGAATATGTCCCTGACCATAGGAACCTGAGCAAGGTTGTTCCTCCCTACCAGAGTGGGGATGATATCCACAAGTGGATAACTGCTATGGAGAGGGCCTGTAGAGTACAGCAGGTCCCCCAAAAGCAGTGGGCAGCAATCTTGTGGCTCTCCTTTTCAGATAAAGGAAGAGACAAGCTCCTCACTGTTAGAGAAGAGGATGCTGATGATTATGAGGTCCTGAAGAGTGCACTGATAGATGGGTTTGGCTTAACCACTGAAGAGTACAGGTTGAAGTTCAGAGATACCCAGAAGGCACAGACTCAGGACTGGACAGACTTTGTAGATTGTGCATCCAAGGCTCTGGAGGGTTGGCTGGTTGGCAGTAGGGTTACTGATTTCAAAGGATTTTATAATCTAATGATGAGAGAACAGATCCTTAATAATTGTCAAAACCAGCTTTTACACCAGTACCTGGTGGACTCTGATCTGACCTCTCCCCAAGAATTGGGAAAGAAGGCAGACAAATGGGTCAGAACCAGAGTAAGGCCTAAGAATCAGGGTGGTGACCACAAGAAAGATTCTACCAAGTCCCAAGAGAAAGGTGGGGATAAATCCAAGGATAAGTCCACTACAGGGCCCCAAAATTCCTCTTCTGGGGGTGGGTCCCAAACTCCTTCCTCTCCTGAAAAGAAACCCTATTGCCATGTCTGTAAAAAGCCTGGGCACTGGAAATCTGATCCCAGTTGTCCCAGGAATGGCAATAAAGAAAATGTTCCTCCAACAACTACTACCACCCCTCCTGGTACTACCAGTAGTAATCCTCCAGTTGGGAGTAGTGCACCCAAAAAGTTAGGTGCTTTTGCAAGAGGAACAGAGGTGGGCCCTAGTTTAGACAGGACCCCCTCAACAGACTCCTCAGATTCTGATGGTGGTGTAGGATATGCCACCTTTACCATGGGTCCCATAGCATTGGGCAGGTACAGACTGGAGCCAATAATTAATGGTCAGAAAGCTGTGGCATTTAGGGACACAGGGGCTAGTGTCACCATGGTGGCAGGGAAACTAGTCCCCCTCACCAGCTTTTACCTGAGTTTAAATACCAGGTGACCAACATTGATGGTGTCAGAACAGATCACTCCCATGGCCATAGTCAATCTCAGCTGGGAGGGGGTCACAGGCCCAAAGAGAGTGGCAGTGTCCCCAACCTTACCTGTAGATTGCCTGATGGGCAATGATCTGGAAATTTCAGCCTGGGCTGAAATTGAACACCAAACCCATCTGAAGATGTTGGGTGTCCCTGTAAAGGTTAGTGGGGCTGTGATGGCCACAGCCCCAGCCCAAGATTTTGGAGAGATGGAGCCTGGAAGAATGGCCCACTCTCCCCCAGAAGAGAGCACAAGGGTTGAAGAAAAGTCTTCTTCCTCCAGACAGTAGGTAAGGGTCAGCCTCCTCAGGGAACTGACCCTACCCCTAGTGAAGGAACTGCCACAGAGGTAGTCAGGCCTGGCCTGGCCACCCCCTGATGGCAGAGGACCCTTACAAGGTGGTACCCAGTCTGGAGCAGGTAACCTGCCCCTCTCTACCCTGCCTCAGTCAGCCCAGGGCTGCAGAGGTCAGGGAGGTCAGTGGACCCCCAGGGCCCCCTGTCCAGAGGAACCCCCCATCAGCAGATTAGGGGCACCCAGGCTAGTAGCCCTAGCCAGGTAGAAATTCCTCAACCCACTGAGGGATCCCCCATACCTTTATGTAGGGACCTCCCCCAGAAGGACTCTGTTAGGCAAGGGCAAACCTGGGACCAAAAGGTTCCAAACATGCCATGTCCCTCCAGTGTTCCACCCAAAGGGACCCAACCCCCGGCTGTAGGCAGTCAAAGGTTGACCCTTAGAGCAGAGTACCACTCAGTCATGGAAAGACAGGCATACATGGTGACCAGTGAGCTGAGAAAGCTGAGGCCAACATTCCTAGGGCCACACTTCCCTACTCAGACACCTCACCAGCCTGGTACTTTACCAAAGCACACCACAGGTAGTGATTCCCCATGGTGGAGACCCTCTCATACCCTTAGGGTGAGGGATTGCTTAGTGGACCATAAGACAGGGGGCAACCATGCTAGTGCAGGTGCTTCCTTATATGGCCACTTAGTCAATAAAGGCTCAACTGGCCAAGGTTAGCCTTATCTCCTTTCGTTTGGGGGGTTATGTAGGAAGGTGGAATCTGACTATATGGTTGCCCCCACTTTTTTCCTGGTGTTTTGCTGGTTTATGACTTAGTTGGACTGGGACCCTGCTATTCAGGGCCCCAGTCTATCTGCTCTCTCTAAACGACATGGAGTGCACTCTAGGTGCACTAGTGATTGGATACTGTGGTGCCTTATGAGTCCCTAGTATATGGTACCTTAGGTGCCAAGGGCATAGGTACTTCACAGGCCTACCAGGGGCTGCAGCATGTGTTATGCCACCCCTGGGAAGCAGTCTAAATCTGACACCACAGGCCTGCTACTGCAGCCTGGGTGAGGTGGTGCTAGCACCCCTCACTGAGATATAGGTTTCCTATATCTCTCCTGCACACACATATAAACCTATCAGTCACCCCTAAGGCAGGCCCTATCAATCCTGAGGGCAGGGTGCTTGGCTTCTATGTGAGGGGGTGCCTCTGCATGAGCAGGGCCCCTCTGCAGTTCTCAGAGTCCATTCTCTGGTGCTGTTTGTGGATGCGGTTAAACCATATACTCTTAAGTGCATTATATCCTCGCGGTAAATGCTAACTTTGGAATGGCTGCATCAAAACATGTCGTGTTTGGTGTCAAACATCTTGGAATACTACCCCCGCCCATCTTGGCGGCGGGGGTAGCATTCCACCCTTCTAGAGGGATAAGACATGTACCTGCTGTGGACAAACGCGGTAGAATCCTAAAGAGCCCTGGCATCACAAAATGGATGCCACCAGTCACAGACACTGGGCTGCCCTCCTGCTGATGACCGAAACTCACAGTGGAGGAAGCCCAACAATAGGCATCCTGTCACAGGGAGGTGTAACCACCTTCCAGACAGGGTTTAGTGTATTGGGGCTGGGTGGGTGCACTCTTAGAGTGCTTTGAAGTCCTGCACTGGGGGAGCAGAAGGCTCCTCTGTGCATATGCCAGTTCAAACCAGCTCAGGGGCTACCTGCCCCTGCTCTGGCGCGAAACTGGACAAAGGGAAGTGGGTGTAGCCACCCCTCCCTTGACCCTCCCATAGGTGGGGTCATAGAGCTAGTCCATCCCCTCTTTTTAGTATAAGAGGGGGAACCTTGCCATTGCAAAGCAGATAACCCCTGGACGACGCTCTACAGAAGAATCCTGGCCCTTCGACGTTCCACTACCTTTGGAAGACAGAAGAATCTCCCTTGGAGTCAAGGAGTGACTCCCCTGCTTGGCAGGCACCAAAAACGACAACGACGGTCGCAAACTACGCCGCTCCCGCCGGAGTCCGAAGTCCCTGCAGCCCAAGAAGTGGATTTCCTGACCTCTCCCAGGCCATCGTGAGTCCCCAGCGAAGCTGAGGCAAGTGGACCCCACGAGTAACGAGGAACCGCGACCCCTGGGTACCGTGCACTATTGTCGAGTGCAACCCCTTCACAACGTTCTACGAACTTGTGCTTTGGACCACGTGTGGTCCCGACCTCCAGCAGGAATCCCTCCGAAGATCAGAGGCCTACACCGTCCCGAGTGACCGTGGGCCCCTGTTGAGTGATTCCGCCCGAGGTGTCTTCGCGATCCCTTGCCCGCTGGCTTGTGGGTCCCCAGAAGACTTCCTAAAGAAACCAAAGGGCTCCCCTGGTTGCTCCAGGCCTGCCCTGACTTACCCTCGCTGGGTGAGTCCCTCAGACCTTGCTGGTCTGCGCCATCGACTTTTCTTCATCTCCCCGAGACTTGCGGCTGCCAAGGCTTGTTGGCTCCGATCGAGTTGCCGACACCGCAGTCAGCTGCAGACGTCGAGGGACACACCGAATCCAGCTCCTGGTCGTCGTCGACGCCTCCTGGACCACGTGGCTGAAGAGTCAAGGCACCTGCAACCGACCTGAAGCGACCGACGACGGTGGGCATCCATCTTCCTTGCCCCGGGTCACTGCCAAGTGACTTTGAACACTGTCCCCTCTGCTTTCAGGTCATCCTTCTTCAGAATCCAGGCTTGGATTCCACCGGACACTTCTTCAGCTCCCGCAAGCAGCAAGTCTTCTTTGTTCGCCATTGAAAACGACGCCGCGACCCGACACCAAAGGACACCTGTGCACCCGGCTTCCCTGGGTGAGGTAACTCCAGCACTACGGTGCTCCTGTGGGTGTGGGCCCTAGAACTACTTACCCTGTAAGTGACTTGCTTGTAGGTTCTCCCGAAGTATCCTAAAACTCTTTATTTCCAACCGCGACTTGCCCCATTGAAGTTAACGGCGATTCGCGCCTGTGTATCCACACTGCACGCGTCCCCCGTGGGTCCTTTACTTACCTGCCTTGGGTGGTTTCGTGAGGCCCCAGCACTTCTGAAGGCCTTAGGCCTTGTCTCCTTGCAAGTCGTTGTTTCTAAGTCTCTTACTTAGTATATGGTCTGGTACGCCCCTAGGGCCCCAGCCATATTTTGTGCTTAACTTATTGTGAAACGTTGATTTGTGCATATGTTTGTCTTCTAATCTCATAAAGAGATTAGTAGAGAGTTATTTAGAAATAAATACATATATATTTGATATATATACCTGTGTGGTGTCTTTTCATTTGGTGATTCAAGAGATTATATGGTAAAACAAGCTGCTTTACATTCCTCCGAGACTTAGCCTGAAGGCTGCTCTCCACAGCTACCACTAGGATAGCTTTCTTTAAAAGGTTGTCTTAAACCTATCTACCATAAGAGTCGATTTGCCCTGGTGCAAGGTGTCCACTTTAATTAGTGGACAGCATATGCCAGGCCAACTTCTCACACCTTCTTAATCAGCCTGAAACCTAAGATCGTTGCCATGTTGCATCAATTGGCCATTCTCCCACTTTTGAAATGGCTGGGGATGTCTGTTGAAGTCTGAGCCATTTGGAAGACGTTCAGCTATTTCACTGCATTGAATTGTAGCTTTGTCACTTCCACAATACTAAAAACTTCTTGGCAGCTGTGTGGTGTAACATATTGCGCACCACAGAAGAATGGAACATTACCACACATGCGTTCCTTGATCTCTCTGTCCGATTTGATTTGGTTTTCTTTGTTGTCTGATTTGCGAACTTGAGCCAACATGTATGATGATCTGAGGGCCAGTATCTTTTCGTTTTATTTCAGAACCCAGAAATGGGTTTTATATTTCCTGACTCGTGACATGCCAAAACAAATCACCATGCTCTCCAATGTTGTTTTGTCATTAATTAAATATACAAATTGACTCCCTTTGTAACTTGATGTTACAATGGCAGTTCATAACAAATATTCCATACGTCTCTGTTCCGACAGTCACTTCTATAGACATCTCATAAAACAAATCAAAAGTGTTAAACCAATGTATTAAATCACAAAAATTGATTAATAATCACAAATATAGAATTCATAGATTAAAAATAATTATATACACATAACCTAATCAAACCATAATTTTACACAATCTTCATAAAAATCCAAATAGTTTTGACGCAGATTTTCGGTGGAAGCTTGGGTCACACCACCTTCTTCAAGACCAAACAAACGCAATTTCAAAACCATACAAACTGTAGTATCTCTTTCCCAAGTGCCACGGTGCAAAACCGCAATTCAGTTCACACACAGTTAGTGGCATCTTTTGACTGGCTCGCCAAAGGGCTCGCGGTTGAAACTCTTGAATCCTTATTTCTGTATTGCACTGGTATAGTATATTTTTTGTCCTTGTGTCTTTATTAATGCTGTTCTTGACAATTACAACCCCGGAAGAATCCCGAGAGATCTTTACTGCACGCTGTGCGACTTGACTTGCTACGTTGAGGCGTGAATTCTGCTTTCTGTCCGGGCGCACTGCCTGGATGCATTTCGCTCCCTTGACATTTATCGAAGGGTTTTGATATGGTGTTTAAATAGGACTAGTCCATGTTTGCAACTATAAATACAAAGGTATATATTGTATTACTTTCCCTTTCCTCATTACTATCTTCTAAACAATTTGCTTTTGCTCTTGCTGCATATATTTTCTTTGTAATGCTTTTTTTATGCTAATATGCGTATTTGAAAGCAGTTTAAAACAGTTTAAAACTGGAAGACACTCCTATTCGACCCACAAAATAGGCACACGAATCATAATCATAATTGGTGCAACAACATCAAGTGTTGCATGGCTAAACACTTATAAGGTCCCAAAGGCGAGACCTATTGGCTATGCCAATGCTTGTTTTCGTATGAGCTGGGGGACTCACTTCTGTAGCGGCCAGCTGGCATACAGCTACCATTCCTATGATAGCTACTGCTCACCATGCAATTATAAAATCAGCGGAAACTCTGAAAAATAAAAGATGTTGGCCTGTTCAAGACAAAAAAAACAAATACACAAAGATGGGATCTGTTTCTATTTCCGTAAAGCAAGACAGTTTGTTCAGAATTGTTCTTCTGTGGCTCGAAACAAGAATGCTCGATCATGATCAACAAACCCAGTTTGAGCATTAAAGAAAGTCAAGTGTTTGCTGACATCAAGGCACATTTCCATTTTACTGTTGTACTGGCTACAGCTGGAGGTCCTTTACAAATGCTGCTTTTATTAGATTGTGGAACCATGTTTTTTTTATAGACTATTTGTGTCATAGTCAAACCAAGATACCTTTACTTTGGAAACAAAAAGAAGTAGTTATCCTCTTACCCATCTTTCAGTCACTCACATGGAAGAGTATGAATTTTGGCCACAATAGAATGTGTTTTTTGGTGTTTTTATTCCTAAGGAAGCTGAAAAACTTCATCAACCTCAGAGTTATGACTGTGACATCAATTTAGTTCCTAGTGCAAAGATTCCCTTTGGAAGATCTACCCATTGATTGTGAAGAAAGAAAAGATTCACAGGAAATTCATCAAGGACATTTTAAAAGTGGATTCATTCCCTATTTTACATCTCCAATGGTGGGTTACCAATTTTTTACGATAAAATCTGAAGGCCTTTTTTACCTTGCAGATTACAGAGAATTAAATTAAATCACTATTAGGAAGAGATTTACCCTCCCTCTGATCTCTCTCTCCTATTGGATCAATTAAATAATGCTAAAATATACACCAAGCTAGATCTGAGGTTTGCATATCACGTGTAAGAGAGGGAGATGAAGTCAGCCTTTAATACTATGCACGGCCACTTTGAACACTTTGTGATACCATTGGCCTGTACAATGCACAAGCTTCATTTCAACATTTTCTGGGATATTCGTGTCACGTACGTAATTATCTATCTGATTAATAATTTGGTATCTCTGAGATGCTAATAGAACACAGACAGCACTTGAGCAAATTTTGTTAGTACTCCTCATAGGCTAAGCTAAAAAAAATGCAGCATAGAAACACAGCATATCATGTATGTTTTTGGGAATCCATAATCCTTCAGGAGTGCAAATGGTTCAAGGAAAGGTGTCAGTTGTCTTCAATTGGCCACAACCTATGACAATCAAAGAAATACAGATGTTTGTTGACTTTTCAAACTTTTAAATCATTTCATTCATTTTATTCTTTTCTCAGCGCCCACCTCCACATGAAGTGGCATCACTGCATTTACAAGCATCCATCTCTACAGGAAGTGACATCACTGGTTTTCCTCTAAAACCATCTTGGGAAGAAGAGCCCAGGCAAGTGTAGCTCTTAGTCAGCCTCCATCTGAATAAGAAGCCTAGGAAGCCTAAGACAACAGACCAAGCTTTCATGCGCACGTAGGTTTCTCAAACCCAACTGTGTTGCGCACCCGGGTTTGAGAAACAGCACAGACTCCCAGGCACTGTCTGAGAGGCAAACCAAGCTGCTCAGACCAATCTTGCTATTGAGAGCAGCACCAGGATTGGGTGGGGAGCCTGTGCTGGTGTCCCAGGGACTTCTGGGACACCATGAGGGACACCATTAGGAGAGAAGAGGGGCACCAAGGTTGCCGGCAGCTTCGGTGGGAGAACAGGTAAAAAAAAATTAAATTATTATTATTGCGCATCTGAGTTCACCCACTATCTGCCAATATTTTTCCAGTTTGCCCTACTCTAAGATTTTGGCTCTGAAGTTCAGGGAAACTGTAGGACCACAAGAACAGCTTCTATGCTTGCCTTACTAAGAAATTCCATCCTCCAAACATTTTCTATGCACCAAGGTATACTTTTTGAGTAAGACAAACCACCAACTTTTTTTGACGACACTTCTTTGTGGGTCCGCCACAAAGGGTGCAGAAGGGCACAGGTCCCATTCTACCACACTCCATGGACTGACATAGATTTTTTTCCATCACTTTTTTTCCTATGAAATCTTCTTTGCAATAATGCATGATCCCTTCATTCTTACAACCACTTTTCTTCATTGTTCTGATTTTTCACGTCTTAAATTGTTCTCTTTTACTGCAACATGTCTTGAAAATGTTATGTGTTAGGTGTTTTTGCGCATGTATCAAATTCATTTTTTTTCTGAGGCATACCTTGTTGCTGGTGCTAAACTACCAATGGTCAGAAGTCAATGTTTTCGGTACTTTACTCCAACAGATTCCCGATACGGGGTTTCTTGATTCCCCTATTCCTGCCTGATAATTTTCACATCAAAAGTCGATGCACTAAAGGCTTGACAAATTGATTTATAACTTCGAGACAAATATCAGTATCTCCTCTGTTACCTTCAGGTGACCTACCATAATTTTCATCAGTCACTCAAAGAGGGTTCACTTCACAGAAAGTCTGAGCATGCTGCCATATTGCCAGATAGTAAACCTTTTGCTGTGACCGACACAGAACTTTAGGAAAGTCTCAAACCAACTGTAGATTACTTTGCTGAATGACATTGGGAGAAACTGGGCTGCTGTGCAATGCTTGACAGTTCAGTGCACTGAGGCAAGCTTTTTTTATGAGGGCTACCTTTTGTTATATTTGAAAGTTGAACCTGTTAGACAGGTCAATTTTGCGTGTAGGTGCTCTGAATAACAAAACAACGTGACAACAATACAGAAAGAAATAAAGACACTCAATAGCATTCTTGTTGTAATTGTAGACATCTTTCAAGGTATCAACTATCTGACCCAGTTTATTAAGACCAGAGGCGGCCATTTTGGCTGGCTCGAGAAGAAAAATGGGCCCCTCAATGTGTCTGGCACGTCTTCAGCACGCGGAGGCACAGTTGACGCTACTTCTCCTGATCTCTTCAACCCTTCAAGCCACCCTTCATTTTAAAGTGTTAGTAGTGTAAAGTAAGGGTGCAAGAATCTGGTGGAAGGGGAGGGGAAATTGACTTGCACTCACACAATTCAGATTTTTTTGTCAGTGACTATGGGAATTAGACCTGTAGTGTATACGACTCATGTGAAACAAGGGCAAAGGTAACACAGTACTGTGATCTTCTTTCCTTACAGGGCTAGCCTCCCACGTTGTGAAGCATCAGACAAGAGTCTTGTTCACACTGTATATGAGCTCAAGTACTTGGCTTAACCAGGAGCTCGTCCTACAAACCTAAAAGTCTTTTACCCCCTATTGGATTTGATGTAGTTTTTTTGTTTGCAACTGGATACCTCTCACAATGCCAGGACAATGTGCTTCAAAAAAGTAATGTGCTTCCTTGTTCTCTTCTTTCATGACGTTACTTCACAAATGAAATGTTTCCTCGTTCTCTTTTTTCAAAATGATGCTTGAAAATTCAATGTTTCTTTCACAATGTTTTCTTTCTTTTTCAATTGCACAATCTCGCTGCAGAATGATACCCCGCAAATGCAGTGCTTCCTTCCCTTCTCGAGTTGGCTACTGCTGCTCCTTAACCATGGGCTTTGCTGGAGTCGACAGGTGTTATGAAGAGGAGAAGCTGTCTACTTTTATTTTCCCAAGAAGCATGTGGTGAATTTTGTTTTTGATTTTGGGTCATAAAAAGGTGTTCAGTTTTTGTTGATTCGGCATCAGAAAATTGGCACACATCAATCAATCAACTTAGATTTGTAGAACGCGGCTAATCACCCGTGACGGTATCCAGGTGCTGGGTTCTTACTGGAATCAATAGCAGAATAGAAGAAAAAACAAGGAGAAGCAATGACAACGAGGGAAACGCATGGGGGAAGCACTCAAACGTGGGGGAAAAGCAAGGAAAAAGCAGTGAAAACAAGGGAAAAAACAAGGAGAAGGCACTCAAAAAACACAGGGAAAATGGGTCAAAAAGCAGGAAGAAAGCAGTGAAAACAAGGGAAAAGCAAGTAGAAGGCACTCAAAAATGGGGGAACATGGGGTAAAAAGCAAGGATAAAGCACTGAAAATGAGGGAAAAGCAAGGAGAAAGCACTCAAAAAACAGAGAAAAAACAAGGCAAAGACAGGAGCAAGAGCGATTCAGCAGCACAGGGAGAATTTTCGTGACATATTTGAAGGTTGAGGATGTCATGAATGGATAATATTTTTATGTAATGCTGTGTATCGTCCATGTATTCTTGAATATTGACTTGGGTGTTCTTAGGAATTCTATATAGTTGAACAATATAAGAGAGAGTATGGCTCATTGGGAAACTCCGGATGCTATGGGGAAAGACTTTGAGATGTGTTTGACAATCTTCAGACTCTGGTTGCAGTTAAAGATGAAGATGGCTTTTTCCTATGATCACCATTGTCAAAAAGCTACCCATGTATCCGATAAGATGATTAAGCAAGATTCTCTTTTTTCTAGGGTGCAGTGGACATCATTTCAGTCGCTATTTCTGTGCGGAAACCCAATCTGAAGCTGAACTGATAATCAGCTAGCAGTTAGTTCTCATATACGTAGTAGCTGAGTTTGGAGGAGATACTTTACTCAATTGTTTTCACCATCCATGGATGGTTGGAGACTAATCAGTAGTACAGAATAAGAAATAAAGCCACTTTCAGTCAATTGTTTTAGCAATGTAAACTTATCTCATTCCCTGGTAGCCGTGGCACAGAGCAGACAGGCCTAACTTAGAAAATGTACCAAAAAATTTAAAAGTCGGAAACACAACATAATGAAAATCCCACTCCATTTCATAAAAAATATTGAAACATTTAATTAACAATATGACCCCAGAAAGGAGCAAAACTATATAAGTAGAACTGGAAATATGAATTTTTAAAGATTTAAGTGAAAATAGCACCAAAAAGTACAGAACGGGTAATGGGCCCTCCCCCCTGCAAGTTAAGTTGGGGGGGCATTACCCATTCCCTAAGTGCTTGCTGCTTCTGAGTGGTTTATTTGATTGCAGTTGGCCAGCCTAAGGGGGCCCCTTTGAGATGAACGGTGTGGGGGTCCCCCGCACTACGGGGGCCTCTGTTACGCCCCTGGCCCCAGTAGGGCCGTGAAGTAGGGATATTTGAAAAAAGTTTCTAAGTCACAATCTGAAAAGGTATTTTGTCAGGTTTTTTTAATGAAAAACTCTTCTCCGTGTGGGAGAAACCTGAAATTCAGTCCAATGCTGTGGAACTGCCAGTCAGGTACTTATTCAATCGGTACCCTGAAGATCTGGAGAAAATGTTTTGAAAAGTTTCCAATACTTATTTTAGTGCCCAAACAACCACATGAGTACACTTTCAAGACACTCAGGACCTGAGGGGAGCACTTAGAGACTCTCAGGGTGGCAGGCAGAGGGGAAGAGCAAAGTCCAGTCTAGGTCACTGTTCAGCTGGGATACTTCACATGAATGTCCTCTTCAAGTTTTGTTTATGTTTCTAGAGCCTGCCACGTGATCAGCCTTATGATCCTTAGAGATCTTTCTGCCCTTGGAATTCAAGTGGCAGGGGGATCCAAACTCCTCAGGACCTTCTCACAGGCCACAGATGCCAAGTGCAGCAGGTTCAGTCCTCCTAGTATCCTTTCGTATGTGCAGACGTTTTAAGTGAAGCTGGGTGAGTGTCAGATTAAATAATGCAATCCGTACTTGGGTAAGGCCACACTGCGACGTTCTGAAGATGATCTGGACCCATCTCCTTATGACCTACCTTTATTACTTGTGAATGTTTCAGACAACAAAGTAGATGTTCAGGAATAGAAATGGTGAGGGTCATATTTCTTGAAGCTCTGTTCTGGTTTGTTCCCCAAGTGAGCTTTTGTCAAAACTTGAAAACAAAGACCTTGTTAGTGTGCTGTTTTTTTCAGGTGTAATATTGTTATCTACTTACCGAAAGATTTCTCACTATGTCTACCCGGAGTCAAATGACTCTGGAGTATGGGGTGGCACTGGAGTGGTGTTTGAAAGACATCAGATGATCTTCTCTGAGCCTACTGTAGAATGTAGGTTTACTGATAGCCTTCCAAGAAAGCATGTCTTATAAGTGTATCTAGTTTAAATCAATCTAGTTTATGCAAATGATGTACTACATATGCTTGGTTTACATAAAACTTTAACATATGGTGTTCCACCTTCCCTTACGGTGTTGTCCTTCACACCAAGGGTTTTGAGTTGTTATTGTCTCTTAGTTCTTTATTTTTAAGAATTGTTTCATTGGTTCTGCTTTCCAATTACAAAACTAGCAAAGTCTCCTGTGCAAATGTCTATGGTTGTGTTTTCTCTCGGTTCTTGCTTTTCTTAATGCCTAGCTATGTGTATATTGTAATGAAAGTTGCACCTTATTTGGGAGCTCCTTTTGGAGATTAATGTGCTTACTGTTTCTTTCGACATTGTTCAGAAGTTCTATACCGGAAGACGAAGACTGCCCCTGAGACAGGGAACAACGAAGTAATCTGACTCGTGGACAAGGCGGGGGCATTACTGGATCCTTGTAGGTAAGTGCAGAGGAGCAAAGAACCTTCTTGTTTGAAGACCTTGAGGCAAAGCATGTGAGTCTGCTAGGGGGTGGATTAAACACCAAAAGCACCCAAGATGGCCACCGAGATTTGCCGAGCTCTTGCGAGACTTCAGCAAATCTCTCTGGAGAAATATCATTCTTCACTGAATACTGGGTGCTCCATCGCAACAACATTGAGGCTTGATGAAGGTTCAGTGAAACAGTAAATAAGTCAATAAGCAGCAGGATATTCCATTACTTCTGTATCATGACCGGCATTGAACTAGGGAAGGCTAAAAATGGGTGAGGCTGAGATATTGTCAGTGTAGGGAAATGACGCCCACTAAACCCCCCACTAAGGAGCGGGACAAGTGATGCATGTCTGGGGAGCCATGATAGAAGGAGGTAGATGGACTGCGCAAGTGACATAGGAGATGACCGTGAGGGTCCAGCTTTGTAGGGTTCACCAGCCTGTGCATGGGGACACCATAAGACACTAGTTCCTCTCTGAACAACAGAATTAAGGTTCCCAGGCACTGACGTGTCAGTGCATTTTCAAGGTGGCAAAAGTCTTTGGTCACACTTAACTTTGGCTTTGAAGGCTAGGGTGAAGAGTGTACAATAGTTATTCTAGCATAGTCCCCATAGCCCCAGTTCGAAGCAGGCACTCTACCCACAACAAACCCAGAGACAGATGTCTGGTAGAACAAAAGCAGAGTATATCAGCAATCAGGCAAACGATACACAGGATTTGTCAAAGCAGCCTGTTTTCTCCCTTTGAAGGGCACAAAATGTTTACATGTGCTTCTGACAGACCTATCATGCAGGATTTGAAACTGGGGTGTCAATAGGAGGGGCACAACCCCAACCCTGAATACTCTATTGTGTTAAGATGAGTCATCTCTGCCCATTCAGTTCTTCCTATTGCATGCTCCTCTGAGGAATTTCACACCCGAATCAAGGCTGAGCACTGTCTGGGAGTAGTTGGGGAACTAATGCAAATTAAGCTCCTGAAAGCTCAGACAGGTAATTGGTAATTTCTAAAAATTACTTTTCCCTAATATTTATTAGAAGTCTGAATTCACAATTGAATTGGATTTTATTACTGTTATAAATGGTGGTTTAATTATTTTTCTAGCTGGTACTTTTCTACAATTAGCAGTTTTAGTATTTTATTCTGCAGTCTATGTTTCTACATAGGACAGCTAGGCCTGCCATAGTGAGAATAGATATTTTGGACCTTGTCACTGTAGGGCCATTTTAATATTTATTTTCTACATGTCCCACTATGAAATACCATACACCCTGCCTTGCGTGTTATAAAGCCTGTATAGGGGTGACATATAAACATTTAAAAGGGAGGTTTTCTTGTGTCAAAAGTATTGTTTCAATTGGTCAACCTGCAGGTTTAAACTGCACCAGTCAGGCTGCAATGGTATGCCTGAAGTCATGTTTTCCTTGTCGCACTAGTGGATGGCACAACTAGTGCTGCAGTCCATAGGTGACCCTTAACGTTCCATGCCAGGGGTGCAGTTGCAACAGTATGGCCTTAAATGAGAATTAAATATGCTAATCAGGGATTAGTCAATTTGTACATGTCTCAGGAGTCAGAGCACATTCGGTGTGAACCGCACAGCAGTCAATCACTATGCCGCAGACCTTGGGAGCACTATATTGAAAGCAAATTCTTTTCCTCCACAGCTTGTCTCACAAACAGTTCAGCTTATTGAGTATGCACACGACTTGGTAATACTTGATTATACAAAAACTGGAATGCAACACTTTCTGGACACACTACACAAGTATAATTCACTTAATAAGCTGAAAGTGAGCACCGGAAAAACAAAGATGATGGTATCTGCAAAAGTAAGGAATAAGCCTAGCCAGCACTGGAAACTAGGACATTTAAAGATAGAGTATACACCAAGGTATGAGTACCCGGGAATATGGCTGACTGGTACAGGTATTCCGACCTGCCTTATGAGCAATATAAACAAGAAAGCCAGTAAGCTGACGTTTGCTTTGTGTAAGTTTGACTCACAGCTATATAGTCCATCTGTAACTAAAACAGTCGCTTACGGCCACCTTGCTTTTCCCTCAAAATTAGCACAGCTGCTTGACAGATTACAGTGTATTACATGCACACTTATTTTCCACTAACCACAATACACATTACAAGTGCAGATTGGATTTGAGTTTGGTCTCCATAGACAGACCTTGGAGTGTGAATCGTCTTGCATCAAATACCATTATCAAGTTTTAAATGCGGAACCAGACACACTGAAGTCAGTGATGCAAACAATTTATACCCAGAAGAATAACCCATGGTCGAACTACTTGCATACTGCTATCAAAGATCTTGAATGAATGAATGAATGAATGAATGAAATGATTTTATAAAGCGCACAATTGCCCTGAAGTGTCTTAGCGCTAAAAGAAGGACAACAAAATCCAGTCGGACGCCAAAACGCAATTAACTCTAACAGAATTATTCCACGGCTTTGGTAGACAGCCAAATCTTCAGCTGCTTCCTAAATTGCATCAGGGAAAGTTGACAACGCAGAGTAGGAGGCAGTGAGTTCCACCATTTTCCTGCACAAATGGAAAATGCTCTACCTCCCCATCTTGTTTTGTTTGATCTAGGAATGATGACGGGTTGTGAGGAGCTAGATCTAAGATTCCTGCTCAGCATGTACCAGGAGAACCGTTCCTGAAAGTACTTTGGACCGGTCCGATGAAGGGCCTTCGGGACCATGCACATAGCCTTAAAAACAATCCTTTTTCTGACTGGAAGCCAGTGAAAGCTTGGGAATTTTCAGCAGCAGTCTCGCCGCTGCATTTTGTAAAGACTGTAATTTCTTCACCACATATTTATGAGCGCCTAAATACAGGCCATTACAGTAATCCAACTTCGAGAAAATGAGAGCTGTTATTACTGTTTTTTGCAAGTCAAAAGGAATAAACGGAAAGATTTTTTTTAAGACCTTCAGCACAAAAAAGCTTGAAGAAGTGATTGAGTTTATTTGCTCAGAAAAGGATCCTTTTGTGTCAAAAATGACTCCTAAATTTCTTACTTTCTGGACCAGTACTGGTAATGTGCCTACGATCGACGGCCACCATGAGTCATTCCAGAAAGTGGTCTCTTTTCCAAAAAGCAGTACCTATGTTTTATCTGAATTCTGTTTCAGACAATTATTTTGCATCCAAAGTGCAACTTGAGACATTCAATTAAAGAAGTTTCTTGCCTCCTTGTTTATGTCCGGTGAAATAGATACCACTATCTGAGTGTAATCGGCGTAGGAGAACACAGTTAAGTCATAGCTGTGAATAAAGGTAATAAGGGGGCTAACATAGATATTGAAAGTTGTGGGACTGAGGGAAGACCCCTGGGGAACACCACAGGGTAGGGAGAAAGGCGAAGTACTTGCATCCCCCATCTCCACCTGCTGTTGTCTGTTACTCAGAAATGAGCTCAACAAGTTCAATGCTGAGTTTCTGAAGCCTAGCAAATGGAGCCGCTTTAAGAGGAGTAAATGGTAAACCGCATCAAAAGCGGCAGATAGATCCAATAGAATCAATACCGCTTTACCAACCTTGTCGATTACCATTCTTAATTCCTCTGAGGCTGCTACCAAGGCCGATTCAGTGCAATGATTTGCTCTGAAGCCGTACTGTGAGGAGTCGAGCAGCAAGTTAGCATCCAAAAAAGCTAGCATCTCGTTGTTCATTGCTTTCTCTAGTATTTTAGCAGGGAAAGGTAGGCGGGATATGGGCCTATAGCTTTCCACCTTCATTGGGTCCAAGGTGTTATTTTTCACCAGTGGAAGGATAGATGCCTCTTTCCATATATTTGGAAATTGCCCTGTGATCAGTATTTCATTCAATAGTTCCATAAGAGGGCCGGCGACTGAACTAGGTACCTGATTAAGAACCTGTGGTGGACAAGGATCTGATGGAGGCCCAGCTTATGAGGTTAATGAAACTGATTATTTTTTCCTTGGTGAAAGGAGAAAAACTATCTTAAACTATCTGAGGTCCATTACTCTAGTTTAAGTTCCTATCCGGCCTTAAAACCTCTACTAAAAAAACAAGTGCAACTTATATCAAGGGAATTGACCAATGTAAAAGAAAAGGCATGCTTTGAATATATTCTCAAATCCTACAAAACGAATCAAAAGCACCCATACTTAACCAAGGGACTGAGCAAGGCTTGTAGAAGAAATACTTTGCGTGCACGGTCAATGGTCCTCCCGATCAGCGAAGACAGAGCAACATGGAGGACACCTCCAACTCTCAACATGGGCTGCAGGTTCCATAATTACGGTAACAAATCAATTACACACTTGCTTTGTTGCTACCCCAAATTTTTATCAGCACAACGCACTTTAGTTCGGACAATGTTCCTGAAAAGTGGAATCACTACCTGTAGAAGTGCTGTAGCCCTATGCTTTTCTACCTGTGACGGAACTTGCATGGTTTGGAAAATTTATAAATATGATTAGCAAGAAATGAAAATATTGCAGATCTGATAGCTGTAAAATGCACTAGGATAATAATACTAATGTCGTTTATTTGATTTTAATTGATGGATATTATTGTGGTGTATGTATTTATTGTAACAATTTCAAATAATTGAACCAATAAAGAATTGTACTTGTTCTGTGCATCAGTGCCCCAGTGTGCAAAGTGTAAAAACCAGCAAAAAAAATCAGCAAAACAAATGGGGATGACCACATAAAAAGGGGCATTTTTTCAAACTTGGGAAATTCAGTGATATTTCAAAAAGTGCACATATTGTCTACAAGTGTCCTTGCTGGGGCAGCTTTCTCTTGCAGGCATTGTCATACTATGAATAAACACAAAAATCAGGATAAGCACATTTGGCCTGTAATAGCTATGATCTTATGATGTCATCTTTGAGACAACTGATTTTATTCAGTCCTGTACACTTTGGGGCCGATTACGGTGTTAGTCGTGAGGCTTTACGACCGACATCGTCAGTTTAAATTCCAACCGGCTGATTATGATACAGCCGGTCTGAATTGTAACCAGCCGGTCATTTCGTCTGGCTTCGGAACCAGCCCGTAGTCCATATGGACGGCGGTTTACGCCGTCTGGATTACGATGCATGGTTTCCGGCAGGGTTTCCATGCCGGCCTTTCCGACATGGAAACCCTGTCGGAAAGCGTCTTCTTTCCCTTACGGCTCTGGTTGGGGGCCGAGAGGGCACCTATGGTGCCCCCTGCTAATCCCTGCTGCCCGAGGCAGGCACCTAGAGGTGCCTGCCACGGGGTGCAGGGATTAACACAACCTCCCATTTCCCTATGGGAGCTTGTGTTACAGAGTACGGACAGTTTACCGCTGTAACACATGCTCCCATAGGGAAATGTATAATAATTAGGCAGTCTGGATCGCCGACTGGAGGTCGGTTGGTCCCCTTTCCGCCACGGTGTTGGTCGGAGGAAACTCCGACCGACATCGTAATAGACCCCTTAATGTGATGTTGAATTGAGAGAAGGTCATCCTGACAAAGACAGGTTGCATTGCAGGATTTTTGCATCTTATATATTTAAATGTTTGTGGTACTGGAAAAATGGTTGGCAGTTTGTGAAAGTAGGGCCTGGAAGTAGGGACATTCAAAAAAGGTTTCTAAGTCCCCGCCTGAAAAGGTATTTTTTCAGGGGGTTTTAATGCAAAACTCTTCTTTTTGTGGAACAAACGTGAAATGCAGCCTGATGCTGTTAAACTGCCAGTCATAAACCTTTGCAGTCGGTACCCTGAATCTCTGGAGAAAAGGTTTTGAAAATTTTCCCAGACTTATTTTAGTGCCCAAATAACCACGAGTACCCTTCCAGGATCCTCTGGACCTGAGGGGAGCACTTAGAGGCTCTCAAGGTGGCAGGCAGAGGGGAAGAGCAAAGTCCAGTCCAGGTCTTGTTGTCACTGTTCAGCTGGGATACTTCACATGAATGTCTTCTTCAACTTTTTTATGATCCTAGAGCCCCCCCCACGTGATTATCATTATGATCCTTAGAGATCTTTCTGTCCTTGGATTTCAAGTAGAACGGAGGTCCAAACTCCTCTGGATCTTCTAACAGCTCACAGATGCCAAGTGCAGCAGGTTCAATCCACCTAGTATCCCTTTGCAATTGCAGACATTTTGAGGAAGGCAGGGTGAGTGTCAGATTAAACAATGCAGTCTGTACCTTCTAAGCCCACACTGTGACGTTCCTGCGGTGATTTGGACCCATCTTTTTATGCCCTACCTTTATTACTTGTGAATGGTTCAGACAACAAGGAAAATGGTCTGGACTAGAAAAGATAGTCCTATTTCTTGAAGCGCTGGTCTAGTTTGTTCCCCAAGTGAGCTGTTGTTGAAACTTGAAAACAAAGTCCTTATTAGTGTGTTGTTTTTTCAGGTATAACATTGTTATCTACCTTACGAAGGATTTCTTGCTGTGTCTACCTGCAGCCAGCCAACTCTGGAGTATGGGGTGGCACTTGAGTGGAATTTGAAAGACATCAAATGATCTTCTCTGAGTCTTCTGTAGGATGCAGGTTTACTGACCGTCTCAAAGGCAACCAGGTCTTATACGTGTATCTAGTTTAAAACAATCTATTTCACAACAAATGAATTCCAACATATGCTTGGTTTACCAACTTACATAAAAACTTTAACATACAGTGTTCCAACTTCCCTTATGGTGTTTTCCTTCAGACCGAAGGTTCTGTACTTTTATTGTCTCTTAGTTCTTCACTTTTAACAAGTGTTTCTATGGTTCTACTTTCCAATTACAAAACTAGCAAGGTCTCTTGTGCAAATGTCTATGGTTGTGTTTTTTCTCGGCTCTTGCTTTTCTTAACATATTGCTATATGTATATTGTAATGAAAGTTGTACATTATTTGGGAGCTCCTGTTAGAGATGGATGGGCCTACTGTTTCTTTCTTTTCTTTGTACGTTGTTCAGAAGTTGCATACCGGAAGACGAAGACTGCCCCGGAGACAGGGAACAACGAAGTAATCAGACCCGTGGACAAGGCGGGGGCATCGCTGGATCCTTGTAGGTAAGTGCAGAGGAGCGAAGAACATTCTTGTTTGAAGACCTTGAGGCAAAGCATGTGTGTCAGTTTGGGCATGATTTAAACACCTACAGCGCCCAAGAAGGCAGCCAAGATTTGCCAAACTTGCGAGACTTCAGCAAAGCTCTCTGGAGAAATATCATTGCTAACTGAATACTGGGTGCTCCATCTCAACAGCATGGAGGCTTGATGAAGGTTCGGTGAAACAATAAATAATTCAATACGCAGCAGGATATTCTATTACTTCTGGAATATGACCGGCATTGAACTAGGGGAAGCTAAAAATGGGCCGGGGGCTGAGATACTGTCAGTTATGTTATGTTATTTTAAATTTATAAGGCGCACAGCTACCCCGAGGGGTTTCCCGGTGCCGGCAGGTAGAGTGAGCAAAGTAAGTGGAAGTAAATTACTGATTGAACAACCAGGTCTTCACTTGCCTACGGAAACTACTAAGGACAGTTTCCTCCCGTATAAAGATCGGAAGAGAGTTCCACAGGGAGGGGCCCAGGAAGGAGAAAGACCTACCGCCCATCCTGGTCAGTCTAATTCTAGGGATAGCAAAATTAGACTGTCCAGCAGAGGGCAAATGGCGAGAAGGAGTGTACAACTGGATTAACGATTGTAAGTATTGCGGGGCTGTTCCGGATTTAATTTTAAACATAAAGCTCAAGGCCTTAAATTTGATACAGTTCTCCACTTTCAGCCAGTGTAGTGTGCGAAGAGAATCGGTGGCAGACACCATCCTGGGAACCTGACACAGCAGCCTCGCAGCTGCATTTTACACCACTTGCAGCCTACGTATTATAGTTTTATTAGCGCCTAAGTATAGGACGTTACCGTAGTCAAGCCTAGACGTAATCAGGACTTGAACCACAGGACGTTGAACAGAGAGGGGTAACATCCACAGAAGTTTTCTCAACCATCTCAGAATGGTAAAGCATGTCGCAGCCACCTTAGTGATTTGTTGCTTCATTGACAGATGGTCGTCAATAATGATACCCAGGTTACGAACTTGACATACTGGCTGGGGTAACAAGCCCATTTCAGTGGGCCAATGTTTCGGTCCCCAGAGATCTTGTTCTTTTCCTAAAATCATACCTCAGTTTTTTCTCCATTTAGTCGGAGCAAGTTATTCTGCATCCAAGATGCAATTTTGCTCAGGCCAACTTGGAGAGCAGATGAATCAGATCCCCTAGATGAAGTAAGGGAAAAGATTATCTGCGTGTCGTCCGCATAGGAAAAAAGGGACAGCCCAGCCTCATCGGCAATATATGCCAACGGGCGCACATAGATATTAACCAACAATGCACTCAATACAGAACCCTGGGGGACTCCGTAAAGGGAATGATGGATATTAGAGCTTGCCGAGTTAGAGAAAACCTGAAAAGTTCGATCAGCCATGAACGAACGAAACCATTGTAAGGCTGAACCTCCAAGGCCTAAAGACTGCAAGGCTTTTAACAAGACAGTATGAGACACCGTGTCGAAAGCGGCACTGAGATCAAGTAAAATGAGAGCCACCGTATCACCATAGTCCAAATGCCGTCTCAATATTTCGGTAACCCCAAGTGACGTAGATTCAGTGGAGAAACCTGCTCTAAAACCAGACTGAGAGGGATGAAGGAAACTCAGAGACTCCACCAAAGAAGTCAGCTGGAAGTTGACATGCTTTTCAAGAAGTTTAGAAAAAAACGGAAGCAGCGAAATAGGACGAAAGTTAGATGGCATAGAAGGATCAGCATTGATGGAGCAGGATAAATGAAAACATTTTAACCTCCAAATAATTTCGTAAAATAATTAATAAACATGTTCGTTTAAGTAAATAACCAACAATGTATGTTACATATAAAAGGGTTAAAGGTAACACGCTATTTTGTGTGCAAAATAATCAACTTATAATTGTTTACGTGTCTAACATAACATAATATTTGCGTACTAATTAAATAATAAATGCATGATCTGTGCTTTTAAATAAAACGTATGGTTGCAAAATAAAGCGATGGTAAGTAAGGGACGGCTTTATATGTTGCTTTTTGCTAGGTAATACCTAATTGGGGTACGTAGAAAGACGGGAGGGAAACGAAAGGGTTTATATTCTTTATTTTAACAATATTTTGTTTATCTTTGAAAATAGTGCGCTTAGGCCCGTTGAGCAGCGATATAAAATGGCCGCCAAAAAGCTAGAGTACGCATGTCCAAGAAGCCGTATGGTAGAGGAGAGAGGCTGGGGAAAAGGATGACCACGTGTTCGTGCTGAGAGGCTAAGATGGAAGTATGGTCAAGGCTATTGTGACCTTTCTGAGCAGATGTGTGCCAAGATGATCAGCAAGAAGCGTGAGAAGTCAAACTGAATAAATGGACGGAACTGTTGAATCTAAAAAGTAGCAGAAAAAGATACAAATTGGACTGATCGAAGCGGATGAGCAATGTCATGAACTGTGGGAAACGATGCAAACATGAACAGTCCACAAGGAACTGGTTAAGACAAGGAAGTTTGATTAAAATGTATATGGGCCTAAGTGAGCCAATGAGAAAGAATCACGCCATGAAGATGCAACATTTTATTCAGTAAGCTAGAATTAGGGTATAAGAAGACCTACTCTTGGTGGGAGGGGTTGAATGCTGGAGAGTTAGATGCAGGAGAGTGAGTTGCTGGAGAAGTTAGATGCTGTAGGTGGGTGAAGTTGCGGTTGCTGATGCTGACGAGCTGATGCTGCTGCTGCTATTTTTATTTTCCAGTTGAGTATAAGATGCTGTTTCTTTGGAGAACCTTTTTATTCCTGATCGATTTTTCAGTTAGAACTATTAGATTTTTCCAAGACAGATAGATTGATCTTTTAGAGTTCTTGCTATGATAAACTTATTTTTCCGTCTAATAGATATGCATTGAAATTTCAATTTATTCTTATAATGATGATAAATGTAATGATCTGAATAATAAGCTTAAAACTTATTTCTTGCTTCGAAACTTTATATAAACTTTATTATTCTTTAAACAAATGACTCAGTGATTCTTTAGCTCAATGATTAAGGTAAATTGTTAAAGAGTTTATTGTGATTGAGCTGGTCTTAATCACCATCAACTGATTCCTACTAGTTGGTCCATCGACCAATGAGCGGAATACCTTAAAAGCAATGAGAAACATTATGTCGTGTTAAAAGAGGTATCCCGTCTCCTTCCAGCTGAATCGTTTTCTCCTAGGTTAAGGACGGAGGAAATCCAGGGAATAAATGAGTAAGTGAATATATATGCGGTGTTATGGGCCCCACCGTCATATGGATATAGTTTGTGTGTTGGAGGAATAATTGTACCTGGATGACCGAAGCATATAGGAGAATAATTTTTATTGTTAGCACTGGATCAGATTTCTTGGTAGCAGAGTTATGGTTACTATAGATTAGTTTGGTGATTATTGATTATTGATTATTGATAAGTTCATGTCTAACACTTTATGTTGAGTCGCTGTTATGTTATATGTAAGTTTTCACGCTTCCGGGAAGTAGGAAGTGGAACACGTGTGGCAAGAGAAGTCACATGGAATGGTGCATTGTCTGAGTTCATATTGGTGATAACACAGGTTGTGTTATGATAGGGACATTTTCCGTATAAAAGGTGTGTAAGTGAAATAGTGATCGGTTTTCTTGTGAAACTCTGGCCTTAATTCTCAGGAGCAGTATAGTCTCCACATGTGTTTTATCCCCAGAGAAACGGGTTTACTGTTTGCTTGAAAGAAGGGTAAGGTAGAGGGAAGTGCTACTTTATTGGCGAAACTGAAAATTCTGTGGTAGGGTAGAGGTAAGCGCTGCCTACTGGAAAATACAGAGTTCTTGTGTAAATGGTCAAAGCTATGTCTTTGGTTTAGCGAATCAGACAATGGAAATGTGTTTTA
This sequence comes from Calotriton arnoldi, assembly GCA_963921515.1. NCBI lineage: Eukaryota > Metazoa > Chordata > Amphibia > Caudata > Salamandridae > Calotriton > Calotriton arnoldi. The sequence continues at coordinate 3,423,517 of CAWUFW010000237.1, read as the reverse complement.
AATGTTGTAACTAACGAAGAATTGTTGAAAAAGAAATTGCCGATAAATTTTGTAAAGGAGGGGTCAAGAGCAGAAGTGACGTAGACAAGAGTCGCGCTGGGATTGGACAATGCGTTAGTCAAACGGAAACAGGAGCAGAACTGATGTAGACAAAAGCCGCGCTGGGATTGGTCAGTGCGCGGTAGACAGAAATCGCTCTGATTGGAGTTTTGGTGTGAGTCGCGACAGGATTGGTCAAATAACCTAGTGACGTGGAAGTTTGTGATTGGCGTGTTGGTGTGAGTCGCGCTAGTATTGGTTGGAATAACGCATACAGAACAGTGTTGAATTGCGGATCGCTTGAGGAGAAAAGAGATTGTGAATCATGTCGTATTATGAGTATGGTAGAGAGAAAACGTCATGGATGTCGAAAGTTAAGAATTTCTTTAAGAAAGACAAAAAGGTAGTGACTAGAGAGGGACAAATAATTCCCCCGCCGAAATCACCAGATTCGCATATGATGCTGAAATATGGATATCATACATGCATATGGTTAGAAAATTGGACAAAATATACCAAGAATGATGGAGCATTGGCTTTCCCTGAGAATGGTTCATTTAATGTAGCTGTACTACGGAACTTGAGAGAAAAGATGGCAATGTTAGAACCTAGACCTAGACCGACACAGTTTGAAGCTTTAACGGAATGGGAAGATGAGATGTATGAATGAGAGAGATTCAGAGGATTAAAGAATCATGAGTTTGTGCCTGGAAGGTTATGGGAGTAAATTATGAGGACAGAATAAAGCGTTGGAGATGTGCTAATATGACAGGAGGTTTGTTTCAGCTTTTACAGTTGAGGAAGAAGCAAAGAGAAAGTGTACCGAGAAAAAGAAACATGTAGTGATAGAAAAGTATGTGTATGGTGGTAGTGAAACGGATGACGAATTGCTGGAAGATATTTTAAACAGAAACCCACCTCCATACCAACAGACTTCTGCGGTGGTGACACCTAATGCACCGCCAATGGAAACTGGGAGGAATAAAAATCCCGAACCAAGAGATGAGACAAATAGGTCACAAGATCAATTAAAAACTTCACAAAATGAAGAGATAGAAAGTGACGATGCAAATGAATTGATTCTCAGAAACAAAGGTCCCTATAAGGTAAGAAATGGATAAGATGGCCACAAAGTCACAATGAAGTTTGAGGCTACTTTAGTTATGCATACAAAATATTTAATTATTAAGAACCAAAATAACAAAACACAAAAAAATCAATAATGAGTGAGCAAGGCGTGAAGAGGTAGGGGAAATCAGCCGATTTCCTTACCGCAGGCAAGTGACTTAAAAGTGACTTAAGCAATAAAATGAAAATTAGAAGCCACAATAAGGGGTACGTCTTTTACTCAAAAACAATATCTATACAACATGAGTTAGAGACGTAGGTGTCGACAACGTTTCGATCCCAACTTAAATTGTGGGATCATCATCAGGACTGAAGGTAAAACAAATGCCTGAAAAGTTGCTCAAAATTCCGAGTGAGCTGTCGTGAGGGCAGATGTCTACAAGGGGAGCGATCCAGGGCGAGAGTAGACCTGTCATACAGGCGGAGATACTACATAAAGAAATGCGGGGGGCGGTCAAGACGGATCCAGCGGTAGCAGGGCCTGGAATCGGTCATGAAAGTATACTGCCCCGGTAGGACTGGATCAGTAAGCCCAGGTGCGGGCGTATCTTCCTACAGACCCTCGTGGTTGAGGTATAATTGAGTGTCTACATACTACACAGCCCCCCGACCATCCGCGACGGTTCCCTTCTGACTCCATCGCATAGAGGACTTTTCCGACGGCTCCATTGAGATTGCCGCCACCTTTCAAGATACGCCCGCACCTGGGCTTACTGATCCAGTCCTACCGGGGCAGTATACTTTCATGACCGATTCCAGGCCCTGCTACCGCTGGATCCGTCTTGACCGCCCCGCATTTCTTTATGTAGTATCTCCGCCTGTATGACAGGTCTACTTCGCCCTGGATCGCTCCCCTTGTAGACATCTGCCCTCACGACTGCTCACTCGGAATTTTGAGCAACTTTTCAGGCATTTGTTTTACCTTCAGTCCTGATGATGATCCCACAATTTAAGTTGGGATCGAAACGTCGTCGACACCTACGTCTCTAACTCATGTTGTATAGATATTGTTTTTGAGTAAAAGACGTACTCCTTATTGTGGCTTCTAATTTTCATTTTATTGCTTAAGTCACTTTTAAGTCACTTGCCTGGGGTAAGGAAATCGGCTGATTTCCCCTACCTCTTCACGCCTTGCTCACTCATTATTGATTTTTTTGTGTTTTGTTATTTTGGTTCTTAATAATTAAATATTTTGTATGCATAACTAAAGTAGCCTCAAACTTCATTGTGACTTTGTGGCCATCTTATCCATTTCTTACCTTATAGGGACCTTTGTTTCTGAGAATCGATTAGCACCCTTGGTCCCTTTTGATTTCAAGGGTTCCCTTGTCCTTTTTCTGATGCAAATGAATTAGCAAAAACCACAAGAGAATTGACTGAGAAAATAAGAGCATTGACAAAGAATATGGAAGCTGTAACTGTACCAGTGACAATAGGTCCAGTAATGCCAATTTTTGAGAATCAGAAAATTGATGAACGTTCTTTAGTGATTCCCATGAATTCACATTTGCAAAGAAAAAGAGAAGGGATGGAACTGAATAATGAAGGTGCACACCATTTGGCTAGTACCTATAGACCAAGCCCACCTACTAATTTGACGATAAATGAGAATGAGATTAGGAGAATACCTATGGTGACGGAGTCTGCATCAGGGACACCAGAAAGAAGTAACAATTGGATAGAATTAAATAGTACGCCTGTAGGTCCGACTCCAGATGAGTTAAATGAATGGATGAAAGCGCTAAAAACAAAAGAAACGGAAGTGAAACCATTAGATGTAATTAGGTTGAAAATAGACATGGAAGAATTGATTTTAGGAACAATTGGTACAGAAAAATTAAAAAATTATCAGGATGATGAGATTATGTTTTTGTGCAAAAGTCTTACATGGAGAGCTAGAAATTTACATGACAAATTGGAAGAGACAGCAAATGAACTAGGAGTAGAGTTTGTAAAAGTGAGAACGTTGCAGAAACCATACAGAGTAGATTTTTGTGAAAAAGATATAGAGAATTTGAACACATCAGGAAGACTGACCAAAATAAAAGAATTAATTGTTTTACTGAGAAAATGGGGTGATGTGGATAGATGGAGAAATAGATGGACGAAAAAGAACGAGAAAACAACAGATAAAGCATCTTTGGCTTTTGCAGTGACAGATAAGGAACCAGTTGTGAGGGAGTACCCGATGAGAGAAACTCCAGGTGGTAGTTATGTGCATGTTCCATGGACTAGACAGGATATACTGTCATTTACAAATGACTTCCCAAAGTTGAGAGAGAAGCCAGTAGAATGGTACAGACAAGTGGAAAGATTTGTTAAGGTTTCAAAAGTGTTGTGGATAGACTTGGATGGATTGTTTGATATAGTAGTGCCAGCTGATTTGTGGACAGAATGTAAGATTACTATTGATTGGCCAACTGTAGAATATCCAAGGGAGGCTAAAACAGGAGCGCCAGGACCAGAAGTAATGAGGAAGTATGACCAAGTAATTACCTTTTTGAAGAATAAGATTCCACCTAAAGAAACAGATTGGGTAAAAATAGACAGAACAACGCAGGAAAGTAAAGAATCAGTGCATGCTTATTACGAAAGGCTGTTGTTGGTTTTCAAACAGTATAGTGGTTATGAGACACTAAATGAGAAGGATATGAGTCATTTTGTATATAGATTTGTATATGGGTTGAAACCGGAGATAAGTGAAATGATTAAGCAGCATATGATTTGTTGGCAGAATAGCACAGTTGACGAGGTTTTGAGATATGCTAAGTATTGCAGTGATGATATTGAGAGTAGACAGCGTAAATTGAAAGAAAAAGCCATGTGGGCACAGGTGAAAGTTGCAGAGAAGCAAGAAGCTCAATTGAGTAATACTGGTAATGAAACAGGACAGGTTAGATCCCGACCTAATATAGGTAAAGGAAAAGGACAAATGAGTATAGATGAGGCAAAGAAAAAGTGGCCATGCCACAACTGCGGAAAGCTAGGGCATTGGAGAAACGAGTGTAAATTTCCTCCAAAACCTAATGTGGAAAATCAATCATTAAATTCACAGGTGCAGAGTGAGGTAGTTACTCAACAAGGTCAGGTGCCACAACCACCACTTCCCAAGAGTGTTAACCAACAGAAATACAGTGCAGAAACAGGATTCTACGGAGGAGAACAGGTAACACAGTTGCCGCGTGCAGCTGCAATTTCTCAATATTGGTTACGACAGGATGAGGATGACACGGATGAAAGTTTCTGACGGTGCCTAGGAGAGGGGGAAGAGTGCGTGCTGGCGCAACTCTAGAGGTAGATCAGTCTGGTCCATTTGTGGTTGGAGAAGTGAATGGTGCAAATGTAACATTCCTGGTTGACACTGGAGCTACCCGTTCTACTGTTAGGTCAGTGGAAATTCCAAACCTTCCTCTCTCAGGTGAACATATCCAAGTAGTTGGAGTTTCAAATCAGCAAATTAAGACGCCTCTTACTAAATTAGTGGAGGTAAGAATTGGTCCATTTAGTGAAATGCACCGATTTGTGGTATGCGATTGTAGTCCCGTGAACCTTTTAGGACGCGATTTATTGTGCAAGATGAATTGCACTATCTATTGTACTCCAGACGGAATTGTATTTCAGACCCCAGATGAAGATGTATTGTATAAAATGACAATGGGGAATTTAGAACCAGAAGTAAATGATTTGTTTCCTGTATTTGATGCAGAGAAAATCCCAATTGAATTGAAAAAGACAGTGAAAGAAGAAGTGTGGGACTTTACAGGAGAAGATGTAGGGTTAATGAAAGAAGTAGATCCCGTTAAAATAACAGTAAAAGAGGGAACGAGTTACCCAAATACGCCCCAGTATAAATTGACACCAGAAATAATTGAAGGAATAACGCCAGTAATAAATAAAATGATTGAACAAGGGATTCTAAAAGAAATCATGAGCAGTCCATGTAATTCGCCAATAATGGGACTGAATAAGCCAAACGGAACATATAGAATTGTACAGGATTTGAGGAAGGTAAACAAAATTGTTGTGCCTTGTTGCCCAATAGTACCGAACCCTGCTGTGATTCTATACCAGATTCCACGTGAAGCAGAATGGTACACAGTAATTGATTTATGTCATGCATTTTCTCTATTCCATTGCATCCAGATAGCCAGCCACTATTTGCGTTTAGGTTTGGAGAGCGTATTTTGGCATGGTGCCGAATTCCTCAAGGGTACACAGAAAGTCCCTCAATCTTTAATCAGATTCTAAAGAAATCCTTGGAAGATTTAAAAATGCCAGAAAAGTCAGTGATGGTTCAGTATATTGATGACCTACTGGTGGCATCAAAAACAAAGGAAGCATGTGTCAATGATACAATTGCTTTGCTGAATCATTTAGCAAAAAGAGGACATAAAGTGTCCCCCTCAAAATTGCAGTTTTGTCAACAAGAAGTCCAGTATTTAGGGCATAAAATTGAGAAAGGAGTGCGAAAGGTAACGACTGAAAGAATAAAAATGATTCAAGGAATGAGAGCTCCAATGACACAAAGAGAGGTAAGAATGTTTCTGGGAATGGTTGGATATTGTCGACAATGGATAAGCGGTTTTTCGCTGATTGCTAAACCGTTGCAAAAACTGACAAAGAAGGATGTTAAGGATCCGTTTGAAATGAATGATGAAGAAATGAAAGCATTCAGAGAGCTGAAAAATAAATTGTGTGAGGCTCCAGCATTAGGAATGCCTGACTATGAGAAAGATTTTGAGCTGTATTGCAGTGAAAGAGATGGATGTGCATTTTCAGTTTTGGTACAGAGACATGGAACTATGAAAAGACCCATTGCATATTTTTCAGCTGTTTTAGACCCTGTAGCGAAAGCGTTGCCTGGATGTTTGAAAGCAGTTGCTGCTACTTGTGTGAGTTTGGAACAGAGTGAAGGCATAGTGATGGGATATCCACTGAGAGTATATGTTCCCCATTCTGTGGAAATTCTCTTGACAAGAACGAAAACCCAATACATGACACATAGTCGGCTGACTAGGTATGAAAAAGTAATTTTGAGTGCAGATAATGTGACCATTGACAGATGTATGAATGTGAATCCTTCGACATCTTTACCAGATGAAGAAAGTATAATTGAAATGGATGAAGTAGATCACGATTGTCTGAATGTGCTTGAATATTGCACAAAACCAAGGTCAGACATACGAGATGAGCCTTTAAAGGAATCAGATTATATTCTGTTCGTGGATGGCTCATGTTTGAGAACGAGTGATGGAGTTCTAAGTGCAGCATATGCGGTTTGCACAGTAGCAACTGTAATGGAAGCATCTTGTCTGAAAGGGATACGGTCTGCCCAAGTTGCAGAACTAGTAGCTCTGATTCAAGCATGCAAGTTGGGAAGAAATGTACGGGTTACGATTGTGACAGATAGCCAGTACGGCTTTGGGGTGGTGCATGATTTTGGTCAGATTTGGTCACAAAGAGGTTTCTTGACGTCTGCAGGAACGCCCATTAGAAATGGAGATTTTGTGAAAAAGTTGCTTGAGGCGATACAGCTGCCTAAACAGATTGCTGTTGTGAAGTGCAATGCACATAAAAATGGGGAAGACTACATAACTGTTGGTAATAAATATGTTGACGAGATTGCACAGTACTGTGCAAAGAATGTGGTTTCTTTAAACAAAAGTCGAGAAAGAGAGCATATTTCTTGTCCTTTGCTTTTTACTAACCCTGTTGAGACATGGGATGAGGTGAGACAGTTACAGGAAGCTGCAGATGATGAGGAAAAAGATACATGGATAAAAGCAGGATGTAGAAAACATGAAGAAAATGATGTTTGGGTTTACAGAGATGAAAGACCAGTTATGCCTGATAGCATGATTTCTGACATGGCACGGATGTACCATGGACAAGCCCATATTGGGAGAGATTCAATGATCAGACTTTTTAGACAAACATGGTATAATCCAAAATTCAGAGCCATAGCTGAGAGTCTTTGTCAGAGATGTCTTATTTGTCAACAGTTAAATCCAGGAAGGAAGACAGTAGTGAGTCTAGGAACAATAGGACGAGAAGGAGGTCCGTTCACTAGAATGCAAATGGATTTTATTGAAATGCCACCTTGCAACAGACTAAGGTATGTCCTAGTGGTCGTCTGTTTGTTTTCCCGTTGGGTGGAGGCATACCCAACCAGAAGGAATGATGGAATAACGGTAGCAAAACTTATGCTGCGAGAATTCATTCCGAGGTATGGTTTTCCAGTCACGATTGAAACAGATAGAGGAACACATTTCCAAAATGAATTAGTTAAACTGATTTGTGAAGCACTTAGTATTAAACAGAAACTGCATTGTGCATACAGACCAGAGGCTTCTGGAATCGTAGAGCAAGTGAATGGAACAATTAAGAACAGGTTAGGAAAAATGTGTCAAGCTACAGGACTCAAATGGCCAGATGCCTTGCCATTAGTTTTAATGACAATCAGAAGTATTCCGGAAAGGAAAACTGGACTCAGTCCCCATGAAATAATTATGGGACGAGCAATGAGACAAGCACAAGTACCTGTCAACAAACTACTGACTATAACTGATGATCTAGTGCTGGATTATTGCAAAGGATTGGCTGATGTGGTGCGTTCTGTGTTTCATCAGGTTGGACCGGATGCGACCACTCTTGAAAGAAAACCAGCTCACGACTTGAATCCAGGAGATTGGGTCCGCATAAAAGTCCACAGGAGAAGAAACTGTTTGGTTCCTCGCTGGGACGAACCACGACAAGTGATCCTGGTGACAACCACTGCAGTCAAGTGTGCAGGAGTGAAACACTGGGTGCATGCCAGTCACACCATCAGAGTTCCAGAACCTGAAGATCGACATGTGAGTCGACATCTGGAAGTATTGGATAACAGTTCAGCATCAGAAGCAGAAGAAGAAACAAACAGGGTGCCAGAACCTGAAGATCGACCTGTAAGTCGACATCTGGAAGACCCAACTACAAGTGCAACGACAGAAGAAGTAGAGGAAATAGCTGAAGTTCCAGAACTTGAAGATCGACCTGTAAGTCGACATCTGGAAATATCAGATACCAGTTCAGAATCTGATACAGATCATTCGGATTGTGAAGAAATTCTAAAAAGAAATTGGAAATTTGAAAGCATAAGAGAAGAAACTGAGCCAGAAGATAGTAACAGTGAGCAACCAAGTACAAGTTGTGGTGAAAATCCTTCGGAGATAATATTAATAGATGAAGAAGGGAGAGTTTCAAACAAAAAGCTAGAAAAATCGGAAGATCCCCGAGGAGCAATAGGGACAGATAGTCAAACACAAGAACAGGGAAATTTAGAAGCAGATAGAGAGACTGACACAAATTCGGAAGAACCTCGAGGAGGGACAGAAATAGGTGAACGAAGGAAGATAAGAAAAGAACCACAAGTAGAGGAAGAAAATGAAATTATAAGTTTCAAAATAAGAGGCAATAACGAAAGAATTGAAACAGAGTCTGAAGAAAGTGGAGAAGAAAAAACCAAAAACTAGAGTCAAGAAAAAGAAATTGGAAAACAGAAAGAGAGGAAAAAGGAAGTGAGGCAAAAAGGCCAAGAAAAGGAGACAATTGGCCCAACGAAGTAAGAAAATTAAGATACAGAATCATAAGGTTAGATGGGAAAAGTGCTGAACAAGTGAATGAAATAACAAGTCAGAGAGAGCAAGAAAAACAAGGTGGAAAACACTTGCAGAAAACGAAAAGAGTAAAGAAGGTAAATCCGAAGTATAGATCACCTGAATGGTTGTATCTTGCTTTGACTGATAACAAAGAAAAAAAGAACACTCACGAGAACCCAGAACAAAGAAACCTAATGGGTGAAGGTGAGGTGCAGCAAACCTGAAGAAATTTAAACAGTTTCTACCGGACTTGACAAAACACTGGATCTGACGAATTTCTACCGGATATGACAAAGAAAGAATTCTGAAAAAGAATTAAAAGAAAGTACCAAGTAAAGACAAAACATTGGAGTACAGAGTGGCAAATAAGTCATTTCTGAGGTGTAGTGACACAATTTTCAGGAAAATAAATAAATAAGGTTATAAAACAAAATGGAGAATACTAGAGATAGAAAATGTAAATGTGAGTTTTTAAGTAGATGGTGTAAGATGTGCTGCTTTTGTACAGGATTATTAATGACAGTATGGGTGGTTTTAGCAATCACTATTCCAATTAGTTTAGCTGTAGCAGAAACGTCTAATAACACTGAGAAAGAAAAAGGAGCTAACACTCAAGAACCAGTTATTTTAAAAAGTAGTGCAGAATTACACAAGGACAAATCGATAACAGATTTTTCTAAAAATGTTTTTACTAAATTATTATATGAGTATGTAGAAACAATGGATGTAAGAGATTGCTATGTTTGTATGCAGTTGCCTGCATCTGTAGCAGAGGGTGTGACTTATCATCACCTCCCTTTGACGTATGGAATAACATGTAGTGTCTTAGCAAGTTTATTTTATAAAACAGGTAGATTAGAATATTATTACACTGACATAGATAAGATTTTTGCGAAAGTTTCTGTAGTTCCCGAGCTAAACAAAATAAAAGAGGGAAAAACGTTTGGTGAATATTTTTTAGATGATAAGATTTTAACATTAGATAATATAATTAGGTACAACCTTACCTGTGTGTTAAAGAAGGAAGAAAAAGTATTTTTAGAGATGGTTGAAGAGAGAAGAGTGAAATTTCAAAGAAAAGTGATAGAAGAGACAAAAACACCTCTTTGGGAGTTTGAGGAAGACAATCATGACAAGAAAAAGACAAATGCAGCTATGACTCTGGATTGGCCCCAACAGGGAAGGTTGTGCATTAGAAGAAATAAGACAAGATATGACAATTATTTTGTGGGTTCCAGTATTTGCCATGACAATTATCAAATTTTAGGTGGATGGGGATTCAAAGGGGGAAAAGATCCAATATTTCCAGGGATCTATTATGTTTGCGTGTAATAGGGCTTATTACAGGTTACCGGACCATTGGTATGGGTCATGTTATTTAGGCCTGGTTTTTCCTAAGATTTTCCATATGGACAGAAAAGAAAAAGGAACACACAGAATGATAAACACCTTTACACGTAGAAAAAGGGAAAGTTTTTCAGAAATAGTAGGTGATATTTTTGGCGCATTGATACCAGCAGTGGGAATATCTTTGAATGCATTTAGAATTCGGAAATTATCCACAGTGGTAGATCGTTTATCTACAGATACTGCTGGAGGGTTCTTGATGGTAAATACTGAGATGGTTGCCATGAGAGCTATGGTGATGCAAAATCGACTTGCCCTTGACATTCTTTTGGCAAAAGAGGGTGGAGTCTGTGGAATGTTGAAAGTCCAACATTGTTGCACTTACATTCCAGATAAAAGTGAAAATATACAAAAGTATATAACAAATATTACAAGTTTGCACAAAGAACTTGTTCCACTGGAGGTTGAAGGTGCATTGGGAAAACTTGGTAAAGGGTTTTCTTCAGTAATAAATTGGTTAACAAGAATGAGTGGATTAATAATAGGGAAAGTTATAATAATAGCAACCATGATAATAATAATAATTTTAGTGCTGAAGCTTGTAATTACCTGTATAAAGAGAAGAAGAAGACAGAATAAAATAGAAAAAGAAAACATGATAAACAAGGAGAGAGAGAGAGAAATGGGTGAAATAGAGTTAGAAGAAATAAAAGAGAACATGTACAAGAAAACGAAGAGACAAGTTGAAAGGGATACAGTTGTGTAAACTAACAAAAGCAAACGGATAAAAGATATATGCTGTCTGAAAGAATTGTATAACTTGGGTTTTGTGGTGATATTAAAAATCACCAAAGGGGGAGTTGATGGAGCAGGGTAAATGAAAAAATTTTAACCTCCAAATAATTTCGTAAAATAATTAATAAACATGTTCGTTTAAGTAAATAACCAACAATGTATGTTACATATAAAAGGGTTAAAGGTAACACGCTATTTTGTGTGCAAAATAATCAACTTATAATTGTTTACGTGTCTAACATAACATAATATTTGCGTACTAATTAAATAATAAATGCATGATCTGTGCTTTTAAATAAAACGAGTGGTTGCAAAATAAAGCGATGGTAAGTAAGGGACGGCTTTATATGTTGCCTTTTGCTAGGTAATACCTAATTGGGGTACGTAGAAAGACGGGAGGGAAACGAAAGGGTTTATATTCTTTATTTTAACAATATTTTGTTTATCTTTGAAAATAGTGCGCTTAGGCCCGTTGAGCAGCGATATAAAATGGCCGCCAAAAAGCTAGAGTACGCATGTCCAAGAAGCCGTGTGGCAGAGGAGAGAGGCTGGGGAAAAGGATGACCATGTGTTCGTGCTGAGAGGCTAAGATGGAAGTATGGTCAAGGCTATTGTGACCTTTCTGAGCAGATGTGTGCCAAGATGATCAGCAAGAAGCGTGAGAAGTCAAACTGAATAAATGGACGGAACTGTTGAATCTAAAAAGTAGCAGAAAAAGATACAAATTGGACTGATCGAAGCGGATGAGCAATGTCATGAACTGTGGGAAACGATGCAAACATGAACAGTCCACAAGGAACTGGTTAAGACAAGGAAGTTTGATTAAAATGTATATGGGCCTGAGTGAGCCAATGAGAAAGAATCACGCCATGAAGATGCAACATTTTATTCAGTAAGCTAGAATTAGGGTATAAGAAGACCTACTCTTGGTGGGAGGGGTTGAATGCTGGAGAGTTAGATGCTGGAGAGTGAGTTGCTGGAGAAGTTAGATGCTGTAGATGGGTGAAGTTGCGGTTGCTGATGCTGACGAGCTGATGCTGCTGCTGCTATTTTAATTTTCCAGTTGAGTATAAGATGCTGTTTTTTTGGAGAACCTTTTTATTCCTGATCGATTTTTCAGTTAGAACTATTAGATTTTTCCAAGACAGATAGATTGATCTTTTAGAGTTCTTGCTATGATAAACTTATTTTTCCGTCTAATAGATATGCATTAAAATTTCACTTTATTCTTATAATGATGATAAATGGAATGATCTGAATAATAAGCTTAAAACTTATTTCTTGCTTCGAAACTTTATATAAACTTTATTAGTCTTTAAACAAATGACTCAGTGATTCTTTAGCTCAATGATTAAGGTAAATTGTTAAAGAGTTTATTGTGATTGAGCTGGTCTTAATCACCATCAACTGATTCCTACTAGTTGGTCCATCGACCAATGAGCGGAATACCTTAAAAGCAATGAGAAACATTATGTCGTGTTAAAAGAGGTATCCCATCTCCTTCCAGCGAATCGTTTTCTCCTATGTTAAGGACGGAGGAAATCCAGGGAATAAATGAGTAAGTGAATATATATGCGGTGTTATGGGCCCCACCGTCATATGGATATAGTTTGTGTGTTGGAGGAATAATTGTACCTGGATGACCGAAGCATATAGGAGAATAATTTTTATTGTTAGCGCTGGATCAGCATCAGGCTTCTTTAAGAGAAGGAGCACCATGGCATGCTTCCAGTCTGGAGGAACCAAGCCTTTCTCTAAGGAGGCATTAAGAAGATCCATGATCAGCCGGAGCGTTGGTGCCTCAAGCTGTTTCACCACGGAAATAGGAAGAAGATCTCTAGGAGAGCCAGATTTAATGCTAGCCAAGAGATTGTTAAAAGTGCTAGGTTCTAAAAGGGGCCATGCTTCCACCCTGATGTTGGATTTAACATTATCCTGGAACCGAGTTACTTCCATACTAACAGTAGTAGAAGTGGTATTAGAAGTCTGTGGAGAGCCTAGCTGGTTGTCATAAGTTAAAGTAGAATACATTTTCTCGACTTTCTCCACAAAGAAGCAAGCAAGATTCTCGCATTGCGTAGCAGTTAAGGCACAAGGGGTAGTCAGAGTATTAGAGCCAGATAATTCTTTGACTACCTTAAAAAGGGTTTTTGGACAATGCTGAGCGTGAGAGATTTTAAAAGGAACAAACTCTGCGCAAGCTGATTTGAAAAGCATATGATACTCATTTAGAGCCTTTTTATAGGCTATCTTAACATTTGGCTTATAGTGTTTCCTCCATTGCCTTTCCAGATTTTTACACTTAGATTTCTCAATCTTGAGTTTCTCTGTAAACCAGGGGGCAGGCAGCCGATGGTTGCCTAAACGTTTATAGGAGGTAGGTGAAGATTCAGGTCACCCAGAATAGTAAAATTAGCAGAGTTCAAAACATGGGATGTTATCAGATCCGGGCAGCAAGGTGCAGCTGGGCCCGGAGGGCGATAAACTAAAGTACCAGACAATGTGAACTTTGGTGTGCGTGTAAATTTAAATAACAAAGCTTCACAATCAGTGGAATTGCCATCGTCTACAAGAACACCCTCCGGGTCTCGACCAGCACCGACGACACCCTTAGCACCGCCGAACACCTGCACTTCCAGATCCACACGGACCCCAACACCACCCTCAGAGGAACACTCGTCTACAGACCCCCCGGACCCCGGCCTCAGTTCAGCGACTCCATCGCCGACTTCGACAGCACGCCTGCCATGGCCTCCACAGACTACATCCTCCTCGGAGACCTGAACTTCCACCTCGAGAACAACAACGACAGCAACTCCACCACCCTGATCGACAACCTCGCCAACCTCGGACTCAGACAGCTCGTCACAACGCCCACCCACTCCACCGGCCACACGCTCGACCCCATCTTCTCCGCAAGCTCCCACGTCACCTTCAGTCACACCACCGAACTCCACTGGACCGACCATCGCTTCATCCACTTCGCCTTCCAGAAACCCGCCACGCACCACCGCACCCAACAGATCCACCGCCGCAGCTGGGGCAAAATCACCGAAGACCAGCTCAACACCACCCTCGCCCGGAGCCCGCCCGCCGACCCTACCGACACCGACACCGCTGCCCGCAACCTCAGGCGATGGATCAACGACTCTGGCCCCGATCAAGAAACCCTCCAACAGGCACACCGACAAGAAAGCCGGCTGGTTCACCGCGGAGCTCCAGGCCTCCAAGCAAACCTGCCGGAAACTAGAGAAGAAATGGCACCGCGAACAGACACCGGACAGCCATGCCGCCCACAAGAACGCCATCCGCAGACACATCATCTCATCAGAACCGCCAAAAGGACCTCCTTCAAGGACCGCCTCGACAACAACGCACACAAGAGCAAAGAGCTCTTCAACATCGTGAAGGAACTCTCCAACCCCAGCGCCAACACCAACGACATCCCACCATCACAAGACCTGTGCGACTCCCTAGCCACCTTCTTCCACCGCAAGATCGCAGACATCCACGACAGCTTCAACAACGAGACCGCTCGACATCAATCGACACCTCGGACCCCCCGCCCGCCATCAACAACGACCCCCTGCTCACCTGGACCAACGTGAACGACGACGACACCATCAAAATCATGAACACCATCCACTCCGGATCTCCGTCAGACCCATGCCCGCACCACATCTTCAACAAAGCCAGCGCCACCATCGCACCCCATCTCCGCAAGGTCATCAACATTTCCTTCGAGACCGCGACCTTCCCGGAGAGCTGGAAGCACGCCGAGATCAACGCCTTACTCAAGAAACCCAAGGCGGATCCGAGAGACCTCAAGAACTTCCGGCCCATCTCCCTGCTCCCGTTCCCAGCGAAGGTCATCGAGAAGATCGTCAACAGACAACTGACCCGCTACCTCGAGGAGAACAACATCCTGGACCCGTCCCAGTCTGGGTTCCGCAGCAACCACAGTACCGAAACTGCCCTCATCGCCGCCACCGATGACATCAGGACCATGTTGGACAACGGCGAAACAGCGGCCCTCATCCTCCTGGACCTCTCAGCCGCCTTCGACACTGTCTGCCACCGCACCCTACGCACACGCCTCCACACCGCAGGGATCCGAGACAAGGCCCTGGTATGGACTACCTCCTTCCTCACCGGCAGAACCCAGAGCGTCCGCCTTCCCCCTTTCCGTTCTGAAGCCTCCGAGATCATCTGCGGCGTACCACAAGGATCACCCTCAGCCCAACATTGTTCAACATCTACATGGCACCGCTCGCCCACATCGCCCGACTTCACGACCTCAACATCATCTCCTACGCCGACGACACCCAGCTGATCCTCTCCCTCACCAAGGACCCCCTCACCGCCAAAGCCAACCTCCACGAAGGAATGAAGGCCGTCGCCGAGTGGATGAAGAACAGCCAACTGAAGCTGAACTCAGACAAGACGGAGGTCCTCATCCTCGGCTCCACCCCCTCAGCCTGGGATGACTCCTGGTGGCCGACCACACTGGGAGCAGCACCAACACCCACCGACCACGCACGCAACCTGGGGGTCATCCTCGATTCGACACTCTCCATGACCAAGCAGGTCAACGCCGTTTCGTCCTCCTGCTTCAACACCCTACGCATGCTCCGCAAGATCTACAGGTGGATCCCCACCGAAACAAGAAGAACGGTCACCCTGGCCCTCGTCAGCAGCAGGCTGGACTACGGAAACGCCCTCTACGCGGGAGCCTCGGCCAAACTCCTGAAACGACTGCAACGCATACAGAACGCCTCTGCACGCCTCATCCTCGACATCCTCGCCACAGCCACATCTCACCCCACCTGAGAGACCTGCACTGGCTCCCCGTCAACAAGAGGATCACCTTCAAGCTCCTCACCCACGCACACAAAGCACTCCACAACGCCGGACCGGCATACCTCAACAGTCGACTCACCCTCTACAACCCGAACCGCCAGCTCCGCTCCGCCGACCTCACCCTCGCCATAGTCCCCCGCATCCGAAGAGCGACCACCGGTGGAAGATCGTTCTCCTACCTCGCCGCCAAGACCTGGAACTCCCTCCCCATCCTCCTACGGCAGACCCAGGACCTACTAACCTTCAGGAGGCTACTCAAGACCTGGCTGTTCGAGCAGTAGCAGCACCCCCAGCGCCTTGAGACCCTCACGGGGGAGTAGTGCACTTTACAAATGTTCTGATTGATTGATTGAATCATTAGCAGGTAAGTCAGCGCAATTGCAATCAATAGAACTTTTGTGAATGATAGCAATGCCACTTCTCATTCATAATTTCCTCTCCTTCCTGAAGATGGAATAATTAGTAGGGAGTGCCGCAGCCACATCAGGCCCTGAACTGTCATGGAGCCAAGTTTCCGTTAAGAAAACCGCATCTGGTTGGTTATTAAATAAAAGATCAAAAATATCCGCCTTATGTCTAGGAAGCGAGCGACAATTAATGCTATAAAAAGTAAAGTCTAGTTATGATGGAGGTATACCCAAGGGAGTAGTTTTCCCTGCCAGAGCAGCATAATTCAAACATCCCTGTTCGTCCACTAAGGGCAAAAGCCCGTCTTGACAAACAAAATTCGTAGTGGCCAGAGAGGGGAGCCTACAATGCTGACATTCAAAAGGGGCAGTATCTAATGCAATCTTGGCACAGTTAAGAAGGGAGGGTCAGTTTAAATCATGCAATTGACTAGAGGAATACCTAAATTGGCCAGGGGTTGTGGCCCCTGGTCCCGGCCGGGCGCGGACGGGCGCAAACGGGCTGCTTTTGGCATGCCTTTGGGGCGCCCGCTGCGCATCCGCTCCAGGGCCATTAAAATAGTGGTCAGGGAAGCCGCAACGCGAGAGCTAGATCGCTAATTAGAGCGGAAGTGACGGGGAAAGTAAATGACCTACAAGGGAGGAGTCCCAAGGTCTAAAAGTGCAAGTGCAGAGAAGAGTTGTCCCAGTAACAAGTAATGCCCCCCAAAAACTGAGTATAACACACTCAGCAAACGTGCTACAGTAATTGATTAAAATCGATTTAAAAATCACAATTCAAATTCAATAAAAACAATACAATTTTCCAAGAGTAAGGCAAAGAGGATAGGAAGCCTACCAGCCGCTGCGCATCCGCTCCCGGGCCATTTAAATAGTGGTCAGGGAAGCCGCAACGCGAGAGCTAGACCGCTAATTAGAGCGGAAGTGACAGGGAAAGTAAATGACCTACAAGGGAGGAGTCCCGAGGTCTAAAAGTGCAAGAGCAGAGAAGAGTCAGTGAAGGGAAATGACGCCCACTAAGACCCCCACTAAGAAGCGGGACTAGTGTGGCGTGTCTGATCAGCCCTGATGGGAGGAAGTAGATGGACTTCCCCTTGACATGGGACATGACAGTGAGGGTCCAGCTTTGAACGGTTCAGAAGCCTGTGGGTGGGGCCACCATAAAACAATCTTAGTTCCTCTCTGAACATCAGAGTTATGGTTCCCAGGCACTGACATACCTACTTTTGTAGTACTTCCTGATTGCTTTTCACCAAGCAGGCCTAAAATGCCATGTGTCAGGGCATTTTCAAGGTGGCAAAAGTCTTTGGCCAAACTTAACTTTGGCTTTGAAGGCTGGGTGTGTATGCGAAGAGTATACAATAGTTATTCTAGATTAGTCCCATATCTAACACTAAAATCCAGTTTGAAGCAGGCACTCTACCCACAACAAACCTAGAGACAGACGTCTGGTAGAACAAAAGCAGAGTATATTAGCAATCAGACAAGCGATACACAGGATTTGTCGTAGCAACCTGTTTTCTCTCTTTGAAGGGCGCAAAACTTTTACACGTCCTTCTGACAGACCTCTCATGCAGGATTCGAAACTGGGGTGTTAATAGGAGGGGCACAACCCCAACCCTGCATACTCTATTGTGTTAAGGTGAGTCATCTCTGCCCATTCAGGTCTGCATATTTCGTGCTCCTGGGAGGAATTTTACACCTCAATCAAGGCTGAGAACTGGCTGGGAGTAGTTGGAGAACTAATGCAAATTAAGCTCCTGAAAGCTCAGGTAATTTCTAAAAGTTACTTTTCCTTAATATGTATTAGGAGTCTGAATTCACAATTGAATTGGATTTTAATAACTGTTATAAATGGTGGCTTAATTATTTTTCTAGCTAGTACCTTACCAGAATTAGCAGTATTAGTATTTTATTCTGCACTCTATGTTTCTATATAGGCCGGCTAGGAATAGTAATAGGAATTTTGAGCCTTGTCACTGTAGGGCCATTTTAACATCAATTTTCTACATGTCCCACTATGAAATACCATACACTCTACCTTGTGTGTTATAAAGCCTGTGTAGGGGTGACATATTAATATTTAAAAGGGAGGTTTTCTCATATCAAAATGGTTGTTTCAATAAGGTCACCCTGCAAGTTTAAACTGCAGCAGTCAGGCTGCAATGGTCAATCAATCATGGGTTTGTTGAGCGCGACTACTCACCCGTAAGGGTCTCAAGGCGCTGGGGGGGGTGGGGGAGGCGCAGGGTCCTGTCCATCAAGGAGGAGGTCTATCGAAGAGCCATGTTTTGAGGTCCCTCATGAAGTTGGGGAGTGATGTCGTCTGTCTGAGGTGGAGCGGGAGGGTGTTCCAGGCTCTGGCCACGAGGAAGGAGAAGGAGCGGCCTCCCGATCTGGACTTCCTGGTGCGAGGGACCACGGCGTGGGAGAGCTGGGCTGATCGTAGGGTCCTTTGGGGTGCGTGGAATGTGAGTCGGCTATTCAGGTATGCTTGTCCGGTGTTGTGGAGGGCTTTGTGTGCGTGGGTGAGAATCTTGAAGGTGATTCTTGCCTCGATGGGGAGCCAGTGGAGTGTGCGCAGGTGCTGGGTGATGTGTCAGTGTCGTGGCAGGTTGAGGATTAGTCTGGCGGCGGTGCTCTGGATGTTTTGAAGTTTGCAGGTGAGGTTTTTGTTGATTCCGGCGTAGAGTGCGTTGCCGTAGTCAAGTGTGCTGGTGACGAGGGCATGTGTGGCGGTCTTTCTGTGTTCGAGGGGGATCCATTTGAAGGTCTTGCATAGGAGGTGGAGGGTGTGGAAGCAGGAGGATGCGACGGAGTTGATCTGGCGGTCCATTTTGAGTTCGGAGTCTAGGATGATTTCGAGGTTGCGTGCGTGGTCCGTGGGGGTGGGCGGGCTTCCGAGGGCGGAGGGGCCACCAGGTGTCGTTCCAGGTGTCGGGGTGTGGGTCCATGATGAGTACTTCTGTTTTGTCCGTGTTGAGTTGTAGACAGCTGCTCTTCATCCATTTGGCGACTGCTTCTATGCCTTCTTGAAAGTTGTGTTTGGCTGCATTGGGTTCGTTGGATAGGGAGAGGATGAGTTGGGTGTCGTCTGCATATGAAACAATGTTGAGTCCGTGGGTTCTGACGATGGGGGCGAGCGGAGCCATGTAGATGTTGAACAAAGTGGAGCTGAGGGAGGATCCTTGGGGGACTCCGCAGGTGGTCGGTGTGGGGTCCGAGAGGAAGGGAGGGAGTCTGACCCGCTGCGTTCTGCCGGAGAGGAATGAGCGGATCCAGTCGAGGGCCTTGTCCCAGATCCCTGCGTCGTGAAGTCTGCGTGTTAGGGTGAGGTGAGAGACTGTGTCGAAGGCCGCTGAAAGGTCGAGGAGGAGGATGGCTACTGTCTCTCTTCTGTCCAGGAGGGAGTGGATGTCGTCTGTTGCGGCGAGGAGGGCAGTTTCCATGCTGTGGTTCTTTCTGAAGCCGGATTGGGAGGAGTCAAGGATGTTGTGCTCTTCGATGAAGGTGGCGAGTTGGCTGTTGATGGCTTTCTCAATGACTTTCGCTGGGAACGGGAGCAGGGAGATGGGTCTGTAGTTCTTGAGGTCGGTGGGGTCCACCGAGGGTTTCTTCAGGAGGGGGTTGATCTCAGCGTGCTTCCAGTCGCAGGGGAAGGAGGCGTTCGCGAGGGAGCGGTTGATGGTGTGGCGAAGCATGGGGGCGATGGTGTCGGCGGCTCTGTTGAAGATGTGGTGGGGGCAGGGGTCCGTGGGGGCCCCGGAGTGGATTGACTTCATCGTCTTCAGTGTGTCTTCGGTGGTGAGGGCTGTCCAGCTGTCAATCGTTGGCTTCAAAGTGTCGGGGTGGTTGGTGAGGGTTCTGTGTGTTGGCTGTCTTCGTCGAAATTGTCGTAAATGTTCTTGATTTTGTGGTGGAAGAAGGTGCTGAGTTTGTCGCAGAGGTCTTGTGATGGAGGGATGTCTGTAGACTGATGGGTTGGACGAACTCCTTGATGATGCTGAAGAGTTGTTTGCTATTGTGCGCGTGCCTGGAGATTCTGTCTTTGATCGCTTTCTTTCTTGTATTTCTGATGATTTGGTGGTGGGCGTTGGTGGCGGCTCTGAAGTTGTTGTGGGCTTCTGTAGATTTGGAGTTCCTCCAGGCCTTTTTGAGGCGGCAGCATGTGCGTCTGGACTCTCGGAGTTCGGTGGTGAACCAGCTGGCTTTCCTGGCGTGTGTGTTGTTGTTCTTCTTGAGGGGGGCTATGGTGTTGGCGCAGTCGGAGATCCATCTGTGCAAGGTTCGGGCTGCGGTGTTGGGGTCGTCGTCCGCGATGGTTGGGGTGGAGTTGCCGAGTGAGGTGGTGAGCTGGTCGTCTGTGATTTTAGTCCTGCGTGGGAGCAGGTGCTGGGTTCTCTGGATGGTGGGTGTTCTGAAGGTGAAATGGATGCAGCGATGGTCTGTCCACGGGAGTTCGGTGGTGTGGCTGAAAGTGATGGAGTTTCCTGTGGTGAAGATGGGGTTGAGGGTGTGTCCTGCTGAGTGCGTGGGCTTAGTCACGATCTGGCGGAGTCCTATGTTGTGGAGGTTGTTCAGGAGGGATGTGGTGCTGGGGTCTTGTTGGTTGTCGAGGTGGAAGTTGAGGTCTCCCGGCAAGGTGTAGTTGATGGACAGGATGGCCTGCGGGGTGATGCAGTCCGTGATGCAGTTGGTGAATGGTCCAGGGGGTCCAGGGGGTCGGTAGATGAGGGTTCCCCAGAGGGTGGTGGTACGGCTGGCCTGTATCTTGAAGTGTAGGTGTTCCATCAGGTCTGTGGGCTCGTCGGAAAGTGTGCTCAGTCGGAGGGTGGATTTGTGAACGATGGCGATTCCCCCCAGGGCGGGTGGGGCGGTCCTTCCGGGAGGTCTTGTATCCTTGGGGAATGGCGATGGCGATGTCAGGTCCCGAGGTGGTGTTGGTCCAGGTTTCAGTGAAGAATGCGACGTCCGGGGTGGTGCTGTCGAGGAGGTCCCAGATTTCAGTGGCGTGTTTGTGGAGGGATCGGACATTGAGGAGGATGCATTGCAGGGTCTTTGGTGCGGTTGCGTTGTTGCGGGCAGGTTGTGCTGGATCCGCGGTCTTGGCGGTGCTGCAGGAGTGGCGGCAGCGGTGACAGCTGAAGGGTCCGTGGGTGTCAGCTGGTGATGCTAGCTTGCAGTTGTTGTTGCGATCTGGGTTGAGTGCGTAGAGTGCTGCTGGGTTGTAGCGTTGGCGGTTCGGAGGTCCAGGGTTCCTGGCACTGGTCGCGTTCAGGTCGCAGACGCACGCAGACAGGCTTGCCTTTGGCGCGCGCGCCGCACCCGCGCAGCTGCCGCCATTAAGTAGGGGTCGGGGAGGGCTGGACAGCTGGGAGACGGGGAGGGGAAACTGGCTTGGGCTGGACAGCTGGGGGGGAGGGGTCGCGGGGGCAGCAGCGGCGGGGAAAACACAGGAGAGAGTTGCACAGAATAAAGAGTAGAGTGAAAACAGAGTAAAAGTGAAAAGGAGGATGAAAAGTGATAGAAAGAGAGTGACAGTAAAAGGGTGAAAAACGAAGGTGAAAGGAAAGAGGTGAAAAGAAAAAGCAAGCAGAAAAACGGAGCAAGAGAAAGAGTGAGAGGTCCACTGGACCACCAAGGATGAGGCGCAGGTATAGCCTGCGGGTGGAGGAGGGCCTCAAACACCAACACTCGACTCAGGAGGGCCTCACTTGATGGTGGAGCTGCGAGGGTGGGAGAGCAATTTCACTGACAATGTCTGAAGCCATGTTTTCATTGTCACAATAGTGGATGGCACAACAAGTGCTGCATTTTATTGGTGACCCTTAACATTCCATGCCAGGGGTGCAGTTGCTACAGCATGTACTATGGCCTTACAGGAGAATTAAATATGCTAAACAAGGATTAGCCAGTTTGTACATGTCTCAGGAGTCAGAGCACATTCAGTGTGATCCGTGCAGAAGTCAATTTCTATACTGCAGACCTTGGGAGTGCTATATTGAAAGCAAATTCTTTTCCTCCACAGCTTGGCTTACAAACAATTCAGCTTATTCAGTATGCAGGTGACTTGGTTATACTTGATTATACAAAAATTGGAATGCAACGCTTTCTGGACACACTACGCAAGTATAATTCACTTAATAAGCTGAAAGTGAATGCTGGAAAAACAAAGGCGATGTTATTTGGAAACGTGAGGAATACACCTAGGCAGCACTGAAACCGAGGACATTTCAAGATAGAGTATATACCATGGTTTGAGTACCTGGGAGTATGGCTGACTGGTACAGGTACTCTGACCGCCCTTATGAGCAATATAAAGACGTCTGCTTTGTGTAAGCTCGACTCACAGCTATATAGTGCATCTGCTGAGGCAATACTAAGAGTAACTAAAATAAAGCTAATTTCAACAGTCGCTTACGGTAACCTTGCTTTTCCCTCAAAATTAGTACAGCTGCTTGACAGATTACAGTGTATTTCATACACATGCATTTTCCGCTTACCACATATCACAAGTGCAGATTGAATACGAATGTGGTCTCCATAGACAGACCTTGGAGTGCGAATCGTCTTGCATCAAATACCATTATCAAATTTTAAACGCGGAACCAGACACACAGAAGTCAGTGATACAAGTAATTTATACCCAGAAGAATAACCCATGGTCGAACTACTTGCATACTGCTATCAAAGGTCTTAAACAATCTCCTGTCCATTACTCTAGTTAAGTTTCTATCCAGCCTTAAAGGCTCTATTAAAAAAGACAAGTGCAAATTATATCAAAGGAATGGACTGACATAAAAGAAAAGGCATGCTTTGAATATATTCTCAAATCTTACGAACTAATCTAAAGCAGCCATACTTAACCAAAGCACTGATCAGGACTTGTAGAAGAACTTTATTGTGTGCACGGACAGAATGGTCCTCCCGATCAGCAAATACAGAGCAACATGGAGGGCACCTCCAACTTTCAACACGGGCTGAAGGTTCCGTAATTACGGTAGAGAAACAATTACACACTAGCTTTGTTGTTGCCCCAAATTTTTATCAGCGCAACACACGGACAATGTTCCTGAAAAATGGAATCACAACCTGTAGAAGTGCTTTAGCCCTATGCTCTTCTACCTGTGACAGAAAGGATCTTGCATGGTTTGGAAAATGTACATATATATATATATAAATATATATATATATTATATATTTAGCAATAAAATGAAAAAAATGAGGATCTGATAACTGTAAAATGCACTAGGATAATAACACTTATGTAATTTATATGATTTGAATTGATGGATTTTTTTGGTTTTCTGTATTTATTGTGACAATTTTAAATAATTGAACCAATAAAGAATTGCACCTATCCTGTACAGCAGTGTGCAAAGTGTAAAAACCAGCAATAAAATCCATCAAAAAAATGGGGATGACCATGTACAAAGAGACATTTTTTCACACTTGGGAGGTGCAGTGGCATTTCAAAAAATGCACATATTGTGTATAAGTGTTCTTGGTGGTGCAGTTTTCTCTTGTGGGAAGTGTCATATTATAAATAAACACAAAAATTTGGATAAGCGCATTTGGCTTCCAATAGCTATGACCTCATGATGTCATCTTTGAGACAACTGATTTTATTCAGTTCTGCAGACTTAATGTGATGTTGAATTCAGAGAAGGCCAGGTAGTAGAGCATGATTTTTTCATCCTATGTATTAAAATGTTTGTGGCACTGGAAAAATTGTCGGCAGTTTCTGAAAAAATATGTCGTCATGTTAAGACATAAAAATGATGCATTTCAGAAATTTACGTTATCAAACTCAATTTGGAAGATTGAGAAAACATGTTCAGACACACAAATACAAAAAATGTTAGGAATCGGCAAAAATCAAAAAAGGGACATATTTAAGAGGTTCATTATCTGGTTGCTAGAGAAGCCATTCCCAGAATTAAAAACCGCCCTTTCAAGCACACTGAAACTCATTCCGGAAGAACCAGAACTCTACTGCCCCAAGGTTATATTCATTGTTTTCTGTGTAACTGCATTCAAGAAAAATGGAGTTGCAGCAGGAAACACTAACAAAACCTGTAAATCTAAATGACTTGAAAGGCATAAATTAGGAGTGAGACAGCAGACCACAGATTAAAAGTGCACCAATTTATACTGCACTTTTAGCAGTGTGAAATTACTTTATTGATAGATCCCAGCAGAATCAAAAAGCCTAAAAGAATAACAAAGAGGGCCCAATTCACAAAAGTAAACTTAGACCTGAAGTCTAAGTTTAGACCTGAATACAAAGGGCCCCTTTCACAAAGGTAAACTGAGACCTAAAGGCTAAGTTTACCTTTGTGAATAGGGCCTAAAATTATTTTACACTATTGTAGAGGAAGCACAATCTCCATTATACAACAAATGGCCAGATGTACGACTTTTTTTGCGTACGCAAATGGGTTTTAGACCCGTTTGCGCACGCAAAAAACCTGTGGCCCATGCACTAACTGTATTTTGCGAGTCGCTAATTAAATAGCGACTCGCAAAATAGGGTTAGCGACTCGCTATTAGGAAGGGGCGTTCCTAGGGCGTCCCTTCATCATGGCGAGTCCAACAACTATGTAAGAATGTTTTGCGACTGCAATTGCGGTCACAAAACACTCACAGTTTACCACCCTCTTCAAGAGGGTGGTAAACCATTCGCAAATGGGAAGGGGTCCCCATGGGACCCCTTCCCCTTTGTGAATGGGTGCGCAAACATTTTTTCCATGCAGGCAGTGGTCCCAAGGACCACTACCTGCCCTTAAAAAATGAAATAAAAACGTTTCATTTTTTATTTTTTAAATGCAGCCCGTTTTCCTTTAAGGAAAACCGGCTGCATTTAAAAAAAAAAAAACTGCTTTATTTAAAAGCAGTCCCTGACATGGAGGTCTGCTGACCCACTGGCCACCATCCCTGGGAGTGCCAGCCATCCCCAATGGGGTCGCTAATTGCGACAGCCTCATTAATATGCATGAGGCATGCAATTTGCGACCCTATTGAGAATTGGAAACAGTGTCTCAGACACTGTTGTACACTAGAAATTGCGAACTCGCAAATTGCAACTCGCAATTTGGCGCAATTTGCGAGTCTCAATTATCAATGGTCGTACATCTGGCCCAAAGTGTTCAAAATGCAATAGTGCTAAACTTGATTAGGACAAGTAAATTTTAAAGATATTGGGTGTGGAAGATTCCCAGTGACATTTAGTTTCGGGTGGAGTTTGTGTTATGCCTGAGTAAAATCCCGTAATTGTAGTAATTATGCGTTATTCTTGCAATGCAAGATTCCCGAAATAATGTTCTTACAACACCTATGTGCAATTTGCAAGAATTTAGTGTGAGCCAACGGGAAGAACAGGAGCGGCCAGAAAATGAGTGGCTGATGTTTCTAGCACTTGTGATTTTTTGTTCTATTTATTTAGTGCCAAATGCAACCTCACGTTCAAAATGTATGTGAGGATGCATATTGTGCTAAATGATAGTAGAAAATGGCAATTTTGCATTACTCGTAATTCTGTGTAATTTCACACAATTTTCTGAGCATTTTGCATAATATGCAAACGATCTGAATTTCGCAAACCCCAGAGACATTTGTGATGCGGTTATAGGCTAGATCAGGCTTCTCCAACAAGTAGCTCGTAAGGTACTGTTAGCTCTCCAGCTGCCTTTGAGTAGCTCTCCTGTGTGTAGCCTACTAAATTAGCAGGTTTTGCTTGACAGAATTAATATATTTATACCAAAATTGAAAAGCATGTATTCAAGATGAAAAACTGTTTATTTTCAGACCTCATAAAATGTGCGAAGAAAATGGTTGAATTTACAAAATAATTTGAAAGCTGATATTTGAGTAATAAATCCTGTGGTGATGGGGAGATTTATTACTAATATCTTCATGGTCCACGGGCATTGCAGCTGTGGCTGTTAAGTATTACCTTTGTAAAGACATTCCAAATTAAAAGCACCATTTTAGGTTTCGCCTGCACAGCGTGTGAAATCTCTTGTATTTAATATATCTTAAAAGGTGTGTTCAATCGCTTTTGTGTGGAACTGTTTTTGTTAAATTCCCTGGCTGCACGCATTTACTATACTTCTACTAAAGCTGTTCACACTGTTTAAGCCGCATTCATTGTCACAATAAGATCTCTTCCCACTGAAAAGGCAGACAGCGTCTAACAGTATGCTGGAATGCTTGTTTATTTTAGTTAGTTGTGTAAAGCAGATGCTTTAGCCTTAGAACGTCTGTGGCATTTCCTATTCATGCCTCTGAACCTTTCTTTGCACTTTGTAGGCATTATCGGATTGGTTTTTTCAACTTAATTTATTTAGTCATTATGATCAAATTCTAAATGTTGTAATAAACATGCACATTAAAAATAAAGTTGATGTACAAGAGCTATGCTATATTTTACTACTAAGCAGGCAGCCACAAGTGCAGTTACCCAGCAGACAACAGGGTCATGATTTGAATGGTGCAGAAGGCGCAGTAGCACCTGGCCCAAAAGTTGTCAGAACTCCTCTAAACATGATTTTGCTATATTTTTGCTACTAAACAGGCAGTCACAACTGCACTTACCTTGCAGTGAAAAGGGACTTGATTTGAATGGTGCATCAGTGGCACCGGGGCTAAAGCTCTTGGGACCCCACTAAACCCAGATTATCGCTAAAATGTAAAACTAAACAGGCAGTCACAAGTGCAGTTACCTTGTAGACAACAGGGTCATGATTTCAATGGTGCAGCAGATACAGTGACAACAGGACCAAAAGCTCCAGGCACCCCACTAAACACCTAAAATTGCTGTATTTTACTACTAACCAGGATAGGCACAAGTGCAAGCTACCTTGCACATAACAGGGTCATGATTTGAATGGTGCAGCAAGTGCAGTGGCACCGGGCCCCAAAAGTTGTCAGAACTCCTCTAAACACCGAATATTGCTATATTTTACTTCTATGCAGGCAGTCACAATTGCAGTTACCTTGCAGTTAAAAGGGGCTTGATTTAAATGGTGCAGCAGGTGCAGTGGCACCTGGGACAAAAAGTTGTCATAACTCCACTAAACACCAAATATTGCTATATTTTACTACTAAACAGGTAGTCACAAGTGCAGTTATCTTGCAGGCAGCAGGGACATTATTTGAATGGCGCAGCGGATGCAGTGGCACAGGGCCCAAAAGTTATCAGAACTCATTTAAATACCTAATATTGCTAAATTCGCAACTAAACAGGCAGTCACAAGTGCAGCAAGAGCTAGAGTCATGATTTCAATAGTGCAGCAGGTGCAGTGACACCAGGACCAAAAGCTCAAGGCACCCCACTAAACACTGATTATTGCTATATTTTACAAATAAACAGGCAGTCACGAGTGTAGTTACCTTACAGGCAATAGGGTCATGATTTGAATGGTGCAGCAGGTGCAGTTGCACCGGGGCCAAAAGTTGTCATAACTCTTCTAAATACCAAATATTGCTATATTTTACTAATAAACAGGTGCAGATGCAGATGCGGTTATCTTGCAGGCACTAGAGGCATAATTTGAATGGTGCCTCAGGTGCAGTAGCACCGGGCCCAAAAGCTGTCAGAACTCCGCATAATATTGCTATTACATCAATTAATTCTGTTAGTTCCCTCTTTCATTTCATTTTTCTAAATGTTGCTATTACTTACACGCACTATACCACTAGTAACAGCACAATGTATTGCCTTTTTGTACATAAACAAGTCATAACACTTTAACAGATTTTCTGTAACTTATATTGTACAACTACTCAGCAAACTACAACTTACAACAGAAAACAGCTTATTATTAATCACATAGGCGGAACCTAATGCATTTACCAATGCTTGTTTACATTGCTACTGGTAACACTTCCTGATGCACCTAGGTGATCACTGCTGTTAGTCCTACATAGAATGGCCACTAATATATTGTTGTTTGATGTTGTCACTATTTCAACACTAATAATATTAATAGCTCGGGATAATTTTCATTGAACATTGTCAGCTCTTGTTACAGTAAAGGTTGGAGACCCCTGGGCTAGATGGATTTGGGGTAAGAATATTTGTCTTTAGAGATTGATACTGAGTAGATGACATTAGGTGCCCTTTTAGAGATGGTCCTCACAGTGAGGGTTAGTAAAAGGAGAAGGTTATAAAATGTTGGTTTAGATGTAGAAACATCTGGGGTTGTCGGGTAATGGAAAGCAAACGTGGAAGGTCGACAATATCTGTCTTTTTTGTTATGTTACTAAAATACATTCGGGCCTTTCATAAAGGTATTTTCATCTGTAAGTCTAACTCAACGGCTGAAAACATTCTCTTACACCTGCCATACATTTGCAAAGAGATTCCTTGCTAGCATAAATGCATTGACTACTGCAGAGTTCCCCCTCTGTGAATGTGTAGAAATTCACAGTAGTAAATCGCACTCCAGGGGTAGGAATTGACATTCCAAAGCGTGGTTTGCCATCAAAGTTTGGAAATGCCCCCATGACCCTTTGTGCTGTGGAAATGGTTGGAGATTTACTCCAACCCTTGTCTGTAGTAACTCTGCTTCAAAGAAGGGAAGGAGAATGGACCAAGTCCATATTTTTTGCAAATATAAGGGCAAAGCATTGTCCATAGGAAAATATTTTCCAAGTGGATTAAAAACAAACACTGGCAATGCCAAAAGGTCTGGATTTAATATGCTGCACCCTGTGTCACACATACACAGCACTCACCCTCCATGCATGCCTCTTAGTCTGCACTCACGCAGGCTCACCTGTCACCCTGCGATTGCATTAGCACCACTTGCACACTGTGTGCTCATGAAAAATTACCCTGAAGTCAGGAGCACTTCTTACCAAGGACTCACAGAGACACTACTCACTCTAGACTAAGGTACAAGAATCACCATTCATGCACATTGACACAAGGCTCACCCTGCATGCACACAGGCACTGCTCACTGTGCACTCACAGCCACATTGTTAATTCCTGTACTCACTACCGTAACGTTCACTCAGGCACACTTGTCACCCTACACACATATATGTATCTATATATCTAGAAGGTATTTCTATAGACTGAACCTAGCCAAAAGGCTAGTACATGGTCAAAGACAAGCATAATGTCAGTGAGTAAGAGGAGAGGAAGCTGGGTTGTTGATTGTTAATGAGTTGTGATGTAGTGATCTTTAAAGAGGTCTGCTTTCAACTCTTTCCTAAATTGGAGCAGTGTATCCAACATCTTACGCTGCAGGCACACTGGACACCTATAACCTTGCATTTGCATAAGAACATCATGCAATGCCACAGCCAAAACCTGTACATAATCAGTCCCATTGTGCACTCACACAGCTACACTCCTCACCATACCACAGGCACAATGTATACTACACTAGTAGGCACACCTCTTCCTTGTATTCACACAGGCACACAACTCACCCGGCACTCAGGCACAACACTTACCCCAGACAGGCAAAAAACTCACCCTGCATGCAGGGTATGGCCCAGGGTATAACATATAGCCAGGGCCTATAAATTAAATACTACTAATGGGCCTGCAGCACGTATTGTGCCACCCACTTAAGTAGCACTTTAAAACATGTTCCAGGTCTGCCATTGTAGCCTGAATGCCATTTGAAACTGCCAATTCAAATTGGCAAGCTTTAAACTCCTCTTTTATTGCTTATACGTCACCCATTAGGTAGGCCCTAGGTAGCCCATAGGGCAGGGTGCATTGTAATTAAAAGGTTGGACATGTACATTTAAGTTTTACATGGGCTGGTAGTGAAAAGCTTCTACATTTCTTTTTCACTCATGTGAGGCCTACCCCTCTCATAGGATAACATTGAAGATTCCTTATTTCATTTAATATGTTGTAATTTCCAGTTAGGAGCAGGTAGATATATCATGTTTTGTGTCTTTGGAATTGTAATGAAAAACCCTATTTAATGGTAAAGTCGGATTTATGATTACAATGTTGAAAATGTCATAGTTAGAAAGCTGGCATTTCCCTGCCCTTGACCCTTTTGTGTCTGCAGCCTGTGTTGGGTCACATGCGTGGGTGTGACTAACACTTAGACTTAGTGAATTCCTCCCAGACAGTCATACACTAGAGGGATTAAGTGTGCCTGGATGGACCATCTGCTGGCAGGATGGGGGCGGAGCTGAGCACAGCCCCACTTGCAACTAAATATGGTGTGCTCTGCCTTCACTCAAAGGACCTATCACCTCGTCATTGTCACTGCAGGCAGCTTGAGGCTAGCAGAGGGGAGTCAGAAAATTCCATGTACTTGAAAGACACTGTCTAGAAACTTCTCCCACCTTCCAGAAGGTGGGCACCAGGGAATACAAATAGGACCTCAGACACCCAACTCTTCAGTTCAGGTCCTAGACCTGCGGAAGGACTCTCAGAGGACTGCCTTCTGATGTTACTTCTTGTGCACTCTGCAAGACTGTTTTGCCATATCTGGAAGGAGTGCTTTGCCGCCTCGACCCTGACTTGGACCCTCAGAGGGCAGCCCTGCTGTTGAGCCCTGCATCTTCTCCTGAATCCAGGACTACCAGAGTGACTCCAAGGGCAAGTTTGCTGGCCTCCTGTTCAGAACCACAGCAACACAAAAGGCTTCCTCCATGTTGAACCCGCACCTGGACCCTACCTGAGTGAGTCCTGCACCCCCAAGTGGTGTCCCACCAGTCCTGGGCCCTTGGGTGTGGTGCTAAAGGTACCCAGGTGACCAAATCCCAAAACTGAGGACTTAGAACATTTTTGGACAAAAACTGCTCTGAGAAGCAGGAGATTGGGACTATTTGCTCCCCTATCTGCCTGTAGTGCGTTGCTAGTCGGAATGACTTTGCGGCTTCTATTGCTACGTTCTTCTCTGCAGCATCAAATCCTGTTCCGTGGTCTTTTACCAAAAGGGGTATCTGCCTTCATGAAACTGTCTTAGGCTACAGCCTTCTGCCCCATCCGGCTGGAGATTTATAACTTCCCAAAAAGAGACTAAGACCGAACGTCGAAATCTTCACTGTGCCTTTGACCCAAGGGTCCTCAATGACGACACTCCCATCTTGGACACTACTTGCAGCCTTGCCCTGCTGAACGTTACCTTCGCAGAACATTTTTCTCAAAATGTCTTCTAAGTCCGAAGGTAAATGCTGACCGGGCCCAATCCATTTCTCATATCCGAACTGCTCTCTCTCTTTACTGATGGTCAGAGTCAAGGTAAGTTTCCATGTATATGTCGTTTATTCATCAGTTACATTGTGCAATTAGCCACCAGAGACTGCCTCAGGCAAGAGCAAACTTCAACTGTCATTCCCCATGATTCCACCCTTGAACCTGGAATCCAGTGTAACTGGAATTCATGCTCAACACTCTATTACATAGACATAAAGCACTACATGGGTTTTCTCTTTATAAAAGAAAACAGCAACAAAAAACAACACTATACAGAAAGGGTAAAAACCAAAAACATAGCATACAGGAAATAACCACAATATGGTTCTTTTCCCGACACCCCCTTAAAAAACCCAAATAATGAACAAGAAAAGGAAAAGAACTACAAGAAATATTCCTGCAAGAGTCCTATTAAATATACAAGGAATAACTCTAACAATAATACAAATGAGAAGAAGAAGAAAATGATAATAATAAAAGATAAACATACCACAGAATATATACTAATAGACACTAACTGTGTCAAGTAATTACACTGTACAGAATAACACTCCCTAGACACTTCTAGCATCATTATCGGAAGCGTATGGGAACATTGCTTGCCCTGTTGCTATATCTCACACCACCACCTCCATTCTCTTCCCTACTTTCAGCACACTCAACTCCATCAGCACGACCCTCTCGTTTTCCACCAACCCATCAACCTACAGCTATTCCACCATTGATCACCCTCTAGCTTCACACTATACCCTTACAGGTGGTCCAAACTTGGACCCACGTTTTCTCATGTGCACATGTTTTTTCACACGTACAGTATCTCCAACTTAAATTTCGAAATCTTTGCCTTTTTTTCCTATGTCAAAATACTCCTTTTGCCTTTCCTGCACCAACTTTACGCACTTCCGTACACTTCCACCCGTTCACTTTCCCTGCTTGGCCCTGCTCTGCGACCACGCAACAACCCAAGCGGTAGAACCCCAGAAGAAGCATGTGAAGTTAAGCGGTAAAACCACAACATTGCCCTCACCACATTAGCCACCACACACTTATAGAACGCAGCCCACTGTATACACTCTCCCAACACCCAATTCATCCTTTCAACCAGACCATTGGTTTGAGGGTGATAAAGCAAGCTTTTCAGATGCTTTACATCACTAGTTTGCAAGAAACCTTCCACCACGCCTGACACAAACTGTGTACCATTGTCAGAAAGAAGCGTAGCCAGAAAACCCTCTTTTAGGAATACGTCGAATTCAACAACCACTCCTGACATGACTTCTTTCACAAACTTAACTTCCGGCCATTAGTGTTATAGTCCATCATGACCAATGCAAACTTGGATAAGGTGCAAATTCATTAAATGGTCCTACAATGTATATTCCTATCTTTTTCATGGTGCAGCAGGTAAATCAATAGGACTTTAATGAGGAGTACGCAACTTCATGTTTTTGTGACTACCAGCATATATCACACATTCGTTGACCACCTCATCAATCTCCCTGTCCATGGAAGGCCACCAAAAGGACAACCTCACCAGTTATTTTGTTATTGAAGCCCCTAGATGACCCTCATGGGCACAGATTATAGTAGCATTCCTCAAAACAACAGGTGGTACCAACTTATCTGCTCTCAACAACAATCCATCTTCTACTGACAGATCTTCTGCCACTTTTACAAAGGTTTTGAGATCAAAATCAAGATTCCTCTCACAAGGCCACCCTGACTCCACATATTGCATGACCATCTTCACAGAAGAATCTTCTTCCACCGCCTTCCCCCATTCACCTTCAGAAATGGCACACATCTCCGGTAGATCAACAGCAGCTGGGGAACTTAGATTGAAAAAGCTATATAATAAAATATGACATCGTGTGTATACAAGAAACATGGGAAACTGACCAAATATTTATTGGGGGCTTTAGATCATCCCAAACCGCAGCCATACCATCTATGAGGGGCAGAGCGAAAGGGGGGGGGGGATTGTGACATTAGTAGCAAACATACTCAGGCTAAATGTGCTGAAGTTTTTTTAACTCCTCCCCCTATTACCACATCGTACTATGCGAGAACCTAGGCAACTGGGATTGGTTGTTAATCAATTATTATAATAATAATTTTACAGGAAATAAGGCCTCTGTTGTAGCCCACTTGATAAGGGAGATAAATATGATTAACGAAGAGCACCGGAAATGTATTTACATTTTGATGATGGTGATTTTAATGCGCATTGCTGTGACATTAAGATTGCCTCTGTGTGCGGAATAATGGATACCGAGAGTGAGGGCCTTTTACACTTTACCCATAATGAGTAAGATAACTTGCTTAAAGAATTTCTTATTACATGGAACCACAAGATCATTAATAAGCTAGACCCTGACACTGGACGTTCCCAAAATACATTCGGGACTGCAGAAGTAGGATCCGCCATAGATTTTTTTCTGATTTCTGAACCCCCTGTTGGCTGATTAACCCTAGCTGAGGCATCCTTCTCACCATTTAGTGACCATGCTGCTTTATTTTGCAGCATGGCTTGGCCAAATAGTAACACCCCATCTGCGTAAAAGATACCTAAGCCAATCTTAGCTAGAAGAAACGGGTATTCTCTTAAATGGGTCAAGGCCGATAAAGAACGAACAATCTCACTAATAAGTTTTAAAAAACTGACCGAGGTCCTGATATGTTTAGATCCAACCCACGATAATATAGGATTGATGACAGCTTTCACAGATATATTGAGGGAGGTCAAGGATAACCTTTTCCGGAAGAATTCATGTCACAATAGCACGACAGTAAGTTGGTTTGACAAGATTTACTCGAAAACCCTCAAAAATTTACACGGAGCACGTAGAGCCACCCGAAGAGACCAAAAGTTGGTAAATGCCCAACATAAGGAATATAGTAAGGCTCGGGTAGCAAGGATTAGGGGGCTGCGGGAGGAAGCATGGGAGAACCTGTCAAGGGCAGGTAAGAATTGGAAAATTAGAACACCTGTCAAACAAAACCACAACTGAACACATAGCCAGTAATGCCCTAAAATGAAAATGACACCACTTGCCAAGATAGACAGCGCATGAGTACCTTTGCAGAACTATATCAAGAGAACCAAAAATACCAAACTTTGTTTCCCAGGAACAGAATCTACAGGTTATTAAAATACATGTAACAACTGCTGCCGCACATCTCCACGTACCACCAGAGGGCTGTTCTCCTGCCAGCACTGCCGCTTCACCTGCAGCACCGAAACAACCAACACCGGAGACACCGCAAACATGACTGCACACACCACGCCGGCTGAGACTGCCACGGCACAACTCCAGTGCGTACTACTCAACGCACGTTCACTCGGCAAACAGGCTGTGGAGTTCTGAGACATGATCTCTACCCCCACACGTCATCTTCTTCACAGAGCATTGCCTGAAATCCGCCTCCGCGCAGGACATCGTCACCCCGAAGGCTACAAGATAACACACTGGGACCAAACCAACAAACACGGCGGTGGAATTGCCATCACCTACAAGGACACCCTGCGCTGCACAACCTCCCCAGACGACTTGACCCTGATAATGGAGTACCTCAACTTCCAACTCCACACAGATGCAAAAAGAATCATCAGAGGCACCATCGCCTACAGACCAATAGGACCACACCCCAGCTTCTGCAAAGCCATCCCTGACCTCATCGCCCGATCGCCATCAACTCAGAGCATTACATCTTCCTAAGGGACCTAGGGGACCCCAGCGACACCAATACAACTGACCTCCTGGAAAACATGAACAACAGCGGCCTCAAGCGACTTGTCACCAACCCTGCCCACATCGCAGGACACACACTCAACCCCATTATCACGTCCAGCGATAGAGTCAAGTATAACCACGTCACACAGCTTACCTGGATTGACCACTACAGCATCCACTCCACCATCTCAGGACCTATGAACAATGCCACTGTGTCCCCCAACTCCGTGTGCAGAGACTGGAAAAAGGTTTCAGAAGACCAGTGGAACAACCCTCTCAACTCCCACCTCCCAGACACAACATCCAACCCAGAACAGGCTGAGAAGAATTTCTCCCATTGGATCACAGAATGCGCTAGCAGAATCACCCCTCCAAGTCAGCCAGGTCCAAAGGACCTACCAGAAGGGCCAGCTGGTTCACTGCAGAACTGAAATCCACCAAATGCAACTGCCAGCACCTAGAAAGAAAGTGGCGCACCAGCAAAGAAACAGGAGACCTTACCGCCTTCAGGACAGCACTCAACCAGTATCACTGACTACTGAAAGAAACAAAAAAGAACACACTAGCAAATCACATAGAACCCTGCACAAACTGCAGAAAGGAGCTCTTCGCCATTGTGAAGGAGTTCTACAACCCGGCAGCTGCTGAGAACAACACCACCCTCTCCCAAGAACTCTGTGAGACCCTGATGGACTTATTCCATGACAAGTTCCCAGTCACCCACAAAAACTTCATACCCCAACCCCCTGCCCCCAACAGCATCAGCCTACTCACACCTATGAACACAAAACCCAAACATCTGCTCACCCACTGTGACCCTCTCACAAACCAAGTCACAATCACCATCATGAACTCCATGCACTTAAGAGCACCCACAGACCCCTGTCCCCACCACATCTTCAACCTCGGGAGCAAGAGGATTGGCAATGAGCTCAAGAAAATCCTGAACACCTCCATCACCTCGGCTGCCTTCCCTGAGGATGGGAAACATGCTGAAGTGAGTCCCCTCCTGAAAAGGCCATCCACTGACCCAGCACAACCGAAAACTACCGACCCATCCCCCTGCTCCCCTTTCCAGTGAAAGTTCTCGAGAAGGCAATCAACCCACAATTCACCAAACACCTGGACCACAACAATTTCCTTGACCACTCTCAATCTGGATTCTGAGCCAACCAAAACACCGAGACAGCCCTGATTACAGCCACCGACGACATCAGGGCCCTCCTGGTCCGTGGCAAAACAGCAGCCCTCATCCTCCTGGACCTATCAGCCACCTTTAACACCATCTCCTATCACATCTTGATCAATAGACTCCACCACATCGGAATCTCGGGAGACGCCCTCAAGTGCATCACCTCATACCTCACCGGAAGAACTCAGAGAATCCGTCTCCCACCATTCACCTCAGAACCCAAGAAGATCATCTGCGGCGTCCCCAAGGATTATCCCTCAGCCCTACCCTCTTCAACATGTACATGATCCCCCTGGCCAAAACCGTCATATCACACTGACTCAACATCATTTCCTATGTCAGCAACACCTAGCTCATCCTCTCGTTGTCAAAAGACCCCTCCACCACTAGAGCCGACTTCCACAGATGTATGATGAACGTTGCCAACTGGATGCAGGACAACTGCTTCATGCTAAATATGGACAAGACAGAAGTGCTCATCTTTGGGAACAACACCTCACCATGGAACAGTGCATGGTGGCCTGCAGAACTTGGCCCACCCCACCCCCTCCCCGACAGACCACGCCCACAACCTCGGCATCATCTTGGACAGCAAGCTATTTATGAAGCAACAGGTAAATGCAGTCTCATCCGCCTGCTTCCACACACTATGCATGCTCCGCAAGATATTCAGGTGGCTTCTAGTTGACAGCAGAAGGACTGTCACACAGGCCTTCTGTAGAGTGTTCCAACATAGAGGAACACTCTACATAGGAATCACCGCATGCTTCCTGAGGAGACTACAGACAATACAAAACTCAGTGGCAAGGCTCAGACTTGACCTCCCCAGACAGACCCACATCACACCCTACCTTGAGAAGCTACACTGGCTTCCTTTTCAGATGAGATGCCAGTTCAAGATGTTGACCCAGGCACACAAAGCCCTGCACAAAGTTGGACCAGCATACATCAACAAACATATGATCTTCCACCAACTGGCCAGACACCTATGATCCACCTCCCTCTTCCTCGCAGATGCCCCCCCCAGGGATCCGCCAAGCCAACATCGGAAGACGCTCTTACTCACATCTGGCGGCCAAAGCATGGAACAACCTTCCCCTGCACCTCAGGACCACCTCATCGCTCCAGAAATTCAGGAAAGGACTCAAGACCTGGTTGTTCAATTGAACAAATCACCATGCAATAACTAGCAACTCCAGCCCCTTGAGACCCTCAAGGGTGATTTGCTGCACTTTATAAATGATTGACTGATTGAGAGGGCCTTGGCTGAGAAAAAGCTATTGTTGGAGCATGAGGCAAACATGAGGGAGCTGGAGCTAAAGGAAAGGCAACATTCAAGACCCAACAGTGATGGTGGCAGCATATCAACAGTGTCTGCTGAAGAGGTGAGAATGTGTATACTACAGGAGCTTGTGCCTAACGATGTAGTGGGAGATGATAGAGATAAGTGGTTTGCTGCATATGAAGTTACTCTCAGGTACATATGGTCCCAGAGAAAAACTGGTGGGGTAGCTTGTGTAAACACATGCCCACAGTGGGGAGGGATGCACTTCTTACAATAAAGACAGTGGATCAGACAAAGTATGCCCCCATGAAAGCCGTACTTATTGATAAATTTGGGCTGACCCCTGAGAAGTACCATCAGTGGTTCAGGGACAGCCACAAACTCCCAAACCAGTCCTGGGTGGACTTCTTAGATTATGTTAGCAAGGCACTGAAGGGCTGGGCGAGGGGCAACAAAGTAGATGATTTAACTGAGCTGTATAACCTCATTTTGAGGGAGCACATGCTCAATATTTGTTTTACAGAGCTGCGCCAAGTCTTGGTGGATATCAGGCTTACTGATCCCAGGAAGCTTGCTAAGTAGGTGGACCTCTGGGTCAGCACCAGAGTGTCCAAGAAGGTAACTGGCAGTGAGCCCTAGAAAAGTGGTTCAGGTTCCTCTCAGCAGAATGAGGGAGAGATCAATGGAGACACCATCCGCAGCTGGTGTGTGTGTGTGAGTGTGATGGGCGGGGCCCTATCATTCATGACATGAGAGGCGAGGACAAAGGTTGGAGAAAACGAGTGGCTCAGCTAAAGGCTGGCTGCTCCTTATAAAAATATACACTATATTTTCTGGCTGCTGAGATGTAACTGCGCATGCACGAGTGTGTGCTTCCTTTGCCTTTAATAAATATGCCAAGACAGTTACGTCAGTGCAGGGTGTGGTCCATTTTTCCATGCTCTTGCTTTTGTCTGCTTCCGGGTGCTGACTCCGTGGCCCACAGGCCGTAGTGACATAGGGCCTGATTTGAATCTTGGAGGACGGGTTACTCCGTCACAATGGTGACAGATATCCCATCCGCCTAAATATATATCCCATAGGATATACTGGGATTTATATTTTGGCGGACGGGATATCCATTACCGCTTTGACGGAGCAACCCATCCGCCAAGATCTAAATCAGGCCCATAGTCAGGGAGTGCATGAGAAATCATAGAGAACAGGGGACTAGCAGAGTCAAGGTAAGAGGGGTGACATTCGTAGGCTGCATATAGGTGTTGTGTCATCCCTTAATTCTGTACATCTCACTTATTGGATTTGCTAGGGGTTCGGGAGGATTTACTGCTGCTCTGAGCTTCTTGCATTTATGAAGTGCACATGTGCTGGTATGCTTTAATCAATGGAAAAGTTGACACTCACTCATGCGCTGCTGGTGAGTGTTCTTTTTCTAAACTCGGCCTAGGGTGCAGGAGGAATGTTAAAAATGGGGGTCTCTAGGTGACAGAGGTTGCACTCTGTCCAAGTAGGGACCCTTATTCTAGTCAGGGTATGGGGGTCACACAGCTAAGATAACCCCTGCTCACCCCCTTGGTAGCTTGGCATGAGCAGTCAAGCTTATCACAGAGGCAATTTGTAAAGCATTTGTACAAACACACACAGCAACACAGTGAAAAAACTAGACATGGGCACCACACCAGTTTAGAACATTAGCCAATATTTAGCTGAATAACACAATACCAAAATGACAAAAATTCAACATACACGAGTAGAGATATCACTTTTAAAAGGTTCAAAACAGTTCTGCTCATAGAAATCTATGGATGCTTCACTTTTAGCGCAAAGTACCTGGGAAGTGTCAAAACCAAATACGAAAACAGACGCAGGGGAGGTGAGGCACCAGAAAAGCAAAGCGATGCATCGGTTCCTTACTCCCAGGGGAGGTGGTGTGTTGGTTTCTTACTGTGAAAGGAGGTGATGCATCGATATCCGGACACGTGGCCTCAGTTCTTTACTGCGGGGCAATGTTGATGAAGAACTTGGTGCCCAGAGACGAATGCAGATGCGCTGTGTCGATGCAGCTGCAAAGCAGGTGATGCGTCGATTTCATTAGCCACACAGTAAGGCCTGCACCGGAATTGGAGCTTGCACCATGGCCATTGGTGATGCGGTGCTCAGGACTCGGGTTGCGGTGATCTTTCAGCCGCACAGCAGGCACTGCATTGATTCTTCAGCCACACAGCAGCGATACATTGGTTTTTCAATTCTACAGCGGTGCTGCTTTGGAAAAACGGGCGCCGAGAGTTGATGTATGGATCTTCTTGGTTCTTAGCAGCCAAGCCACCTCCATGGCCCCAGAACTGGAATTGGCACCAGCTAACAGTTCAGACCTCCCAGCCGAGCAGTTCAGGGGCTGCAGCTGAAGTCTTTAATGGCCCTGAGACTTTTTAACAGGAGGCAAGCACACACAAGCCCTTGGAGAGCCTTGATAGCAGGATGCAGAAAGCAAAGTCCATTCCTTTTACTGCCCAAGACAGAAGCAGGAGGCCAGCACAACAAAGCAACCAGAAGAGTGTCAGTCCCTCCTACAGCATCCAGCTCTTCTTCTTGGCAGAATTTCCTTTAGTCCAGATGTGTTCTGAAGTGATGGTGTCACATGTCCAGTACTTATACCAGATTCTGCCTTTGCAGTAGGCAAACTTCAAAGAAAAGTCTCTGTAGTGTGCAGTACCTTGCCTTTCCCTGACCTGGCTCCTGACATTAAAGGGGGGGTGGAGACAGCTCTGTGTGAGGACAGGTATAGCCCTATTCAGGTATCAGTAAAACCTCCTCCTACCACTCTAGCTCAGGAAGACCAATTAGCCTGGTAAAGGGCCATCGGGATATATAGGGCACACCTCAGCTTCCTTTGTGTGAATGCACAAACAGCCCAACTGTCAACCAAACTCAGACATGGATTCCACAGGTAGGCACAAGCACAGAAGGGTAAAGCAAGACAATGCCTGCTTTCTAAAAGTGGCATTTTTAAACACACAATTCAAAAACAAACTTCACTAAAAGATGTATTTTTAAATTGTGAGTTCAGGGACCTCAAACTCCAAATCTCCATCTGCTCCCAATTGGACGTTACACTTGTAAGATGTTACAAGGCAGCTCCAATAATAACCTATGGGAGAGATAGACCTTGCAATAGTGAAAGACAAAATTAGCAGTATTTTACTATGAGGACATGTAAAACACACCAGTACATGCCCTACCTTTCAAATACACTGCACCCTGCCCCTGGGGCTACCTTGGGCCTACCTTAGGTGTGCTTACATGTAATAAAAGGGAAGGTTTGGGATTGGCAAGTGGGTGCACTTGCCAGGTCGACATGGCAGTTTAAAACTGCATACACAGACACTACAGTGGCAGGTCTGAGACATGTTTGCAAGGCTACTCATGCAGGCTCACTAGTAGCATCTGATTTACAAGCCCCGGGTATACCTGGTGCATCTTACTAAAGACTTACTAGTAAATCAAATATGCCAATCATGGATAAACCAATTACAGATACATTTTACACAGGGAGCACTTGCACTTTAGCACTGGTCAGCAGTGGTAAAGTGCCCAGAGTCCTAAACCCAGCAAAAACGAAATACAGCACACAGTGAAAAACAGGAGGTCAGAAGCAAAAAAGACAGGGAAGAAAACACCCCAAAGATGCCAGGTCAAACAGGGAACATTTACATTAAGTTGTGGACTGTTCGTATAATAGCAATCCATCCCAATCAGCCCGCCAATACTCTGCATCTCAAGCTCCCTTCCCTCTTACTGATTGCTGCATGGAGCACGATTCCAGGGGTGACACCCAGTGTTAGCTGCCTTTTAACGTTTTTTAAATGTGAATTTAGAAACATTCCTGTGTGCCCGCTCTAATGACAATGCTATTAGTCAGTTGTTATGTACACCCTATGTGTGGCTTAGTTTCTTATGATACACGAAGCAACATTAAAATGAAGCAACATTATTTTTGATGAAATCAAACATAAGATGTCTTTCTACAGAGCATATCCTCCTGTATTTTAAGGTGCACTCATATGTGATAACGAAGAAAAAGGAGACTTGGTGAAAGAAAATATTTGCCTAAGACCACACATTTTGGTCGAGTGCGGAAGCCGGAATTGATCCCAAAATGTCTGCTTTTACATCGTGCAGTTAAGACTTTGGGACCGTGTGGCTGCCTCGCTCATGCTCTGAAAGTTGGAAAGAACTTTTATGCCTCACCACTTTCTAAAGTCACCAGCCACCACTGGGAGACACAGACAAGTCTCAGGCCAAGGGAGAAGGAAAGGGTTCTCATGCCCCTTCTGAGAAGGAGAGAGGTTCTAGAGGGCGGTGGCTCAGGGCGCCTTATTTCCAACCCCGCTGTTTTGATTGTTCTCAGCTAGGACACAATCAGGTGGACTCAGACTGTCAAAAGAGACCACTCACTGGTGGCTAATATGGCCTTCGGGGTAGGTAGACCAGAGGAGCAAGAGATAGATCATGCCCTAACCTCCCTTAGTTGGGGGGTGACCTCAGAGGGTAGAGTTGTGATCCCTGAGGGTGGGAGTCGTCACTTCCACCAGGTCAAGGTGAATGGGGTGCCTGATCTGAGGGACAGTGGGGCCAGGCAGATCATGGTAGGGGAAAATCTGGTTTCCCCAGAGCAGTACACTGGTCAGGTGTGTACGGTAACTCGGGCCAAGGGGCACGACTTTATTTGCCCCAAGGCCCTGGTATCCCTAGAGTGGGATGGGGAGATGACCCAGAGAAGGGTCATAGTAGGTCCCCTGATGCTCATTGACTGTATTCTGGGCAATGAGTTGCAACCTGTGATAGAAGAGCTAGGAGGGGAAGTCACCCAGGGCACCCTGAAATCTCAGACATCTGTGTGTAACACCCCCGAATGGGGGGTACAGAGGCCCAGATGGAGGGACAGGGGGAGAAAGGGCTCAACTCACCCTTGAATCCTGTTCATCCTCAGGGTACAGTGACCAATCTCAGATTTCCACCCATGGACTGGTGGGAAGGAGAGTGGAAAAAGTGTGCCTGACACCTGGGGCAGCCCCCCCACCCCCCACTGCAGCCTTGCCCCACTGAACTTTACTTTCTCAGAACATTTTTCTCAAAATGTCTTCTAAGTCCAAAGATTAGCAGTGACCGGGTCCAATCCACTTCTCATATCCAAATCGCACTCCATATTCGTTTGCCATATTTTTAGACTTTGACACAGTCTCGCATGACTAGATGTCTGTGGTTAGCGCTTTGATCTTTTAGGCTCAAGTTTTTACTAAAAACATTCAAAATTCATAACTCTGGATTAACTGGTTGGATTTTTGTTGCTTTAGTGTCAAATAATTTCTTAAACTTTACTCTGTTTTTCTAAATTGGTGTGGGGTTATTCTTGTGCTGTGTTTTTGTGCCTGGCTGCTTTTTGAGCCAAGCTAACCAGTGTTCACCACAGGTTAATTTAATGACTTTTGTGGTTCACCCTGCAAGTGATTGCGGTGGTTGTTTGACCAGGGCTCACACCCTAGTCAACCAACAATCCACTTTCTCACAGGACTGCTACTCTGTCCACAGCAAAAATGACAATTTTTAGTGTTTACTGTTAGGACATATGGAAATCTATGTCCTACTTTTCAATATACTGCACCCTGCCTTCAGACTCAAGAGTCCTGCTGTAGGGGTGACATATATATTAAAAAGGGAAGTCTGAAATTTGTCAGTAGTTTAACTTGCAAAGTCAAGTTAGCAGTTTAAACTGCTCTGCCAGTCTGCAATGGTGGGCTGGGAGATGTATTACTTTGTCACTCTCAGAGTGCTGCAGCCCTGTAGGATCATGTTAACTTACAGGCTATGGGTACCTATGGTACCATATACTGGAGACTTATATGTATGTTAACTAGTGCCAATTGGGTATAAGTCAATCAAACATGCACATTTCGGGGCCAGAGCACCGGTGCTGAGGTCTGGTTAGCAGGCCTCAATGCACTCTCAGAGTCAAAAAGCCTGCAGCATCAGCCCAAAACCTTGGGGGTGAACATGCAAAAAGAGGTATTTCCTTACAGGTAAGGAAAGCATCACCCCAAACTAAATCCTTTGGTCCTGGTCTGAGAAGAGTTTTCACACCTTATTAAGGTCAAGCACTGACTGTGTCAGCTGCTGGAGAGACAATGCAAATTAGCCTCTAGGAGCTTTGGAGAGTGCATAGGTAATGTTCTATAAATTACATTTTCTAAATATTTATTAAAAATGAAACTTCACCATTGAATTGGGTTTTTAATAGCTATTAAACATAGTGATTTAACTATTTTTCTAGCTGGTTCTAAACCCGAGGTAGCAGAGTTAATATTTTAATGTGTACTCATGTTTTCCTTATAGGACAGTGTGAGGAAATGCCACTTTTTGCAAGATCACCCCTAAAGTTTTGGATTGATGCTGCTGTTTTTTTTTTAACTTTGACAGTACACTAAGTCCTGCCAAACAGGTCACAGTGCCAATGCTCTGCCTCTTAAAACGTGTCTATCTGACCCAC
Source organism: Calotriton arnoldi (assembly GCA_963921515.1). NCBI lineage: Eukaryota > Metazoa > Chordata > Amphibia > Caudata > Salamandridae > Calotriton > Calotriton arnoldi. The sequence continues at coordinate 3,379,369 of CAWUFW010000237.1, read as the reverse complement.
CTGTGGCTTACCCACAAGTGGCATAAGTTAAGTTACTTGTAAGTCCCTAGTATATGGTACCAATGATACCCAGTGCCTATAAATTAAAGCGTCCTTCATGGATTACAGCACTTATTGTGCCACCACAAGTGTGACAAAGAAAAGAAAGAATCCCAGTCTACTACTGTTGGCTGGCAGGGCAGTTTTTGAACAGCTAACCCGGCTGCCATTTAAACTAATGACAAAGTGCAATCATTCCTTTTTACAATATAAGTCACCTCTAAGGCAGGCCTGTTGGGCCCTAAAGCAGGGTACAATATATTAAAAAGTGAGACCTGTGTTTTGACATATCCAAACACTCGATTGACCGCCGCTGACCAGTGACGTGCAGCCTGGAGGAATGATTCCTGATGCTCAAAAGTTACTCCCCAGTCTGCTGGATCCAGGAGAGCCATCGGGAGTGCAGTTTGGTCACCCAAGACGGACACTAGCCTTAACTAAAGGGTACCACTGGTTTCGCTGTGACCGGAGACCAGTAGACAAGCAGCAACTTGTTTTTGGTTGGACTCCACCTGGACTTTGAGGGACATCGACCCCAGTTGCAAAAGTCACCCCACCGCGACTAAGGACCAAGATGGAGCACCAGGAACACCCCCGTCACCAGCACAACATCTTCAGCAGCCTTCAAAATCTTCAGCATTCTGAATCTCTTATCTCTTGCATCAGGGCGACTCCATTGACGTTTATGGTAGTTTGCCCATAGAGTCTGGAACTGGACTGGATGCTGCTTTAGTTGAAAGGTAATTGTCCTACCAAGCATCGCTGGCCCCTGTGACTTGCTCCCTGCCAGAGTTAGTTGCCCAAAGTGGGCTGGAGTAGCCGAACACAACTTTGTAAAGATTTTCAAAAGTTTTTCTAGGAAACTGCTAACTGCATTAGTTACCATTGCTTGTTTTCATTGGAGTACAAAGCTGTGATTTACAATCTGCTTAAACATTTATATCTCCGAAGCACTCTAGTGGATTTTGTTAATTACAGCGTCTAAAACTTCATAAAAATAAGAGCTATTTCTATAAATTGGTGTTAGATTTCGATTGTGTTTTTTTTCTCTCTTGTTAGACTGTTTTAGAACTTTTTAATGCTGTGCACTTGTTTCTTTGACAAAGCCTGATTCCTCGAAGCCACAGATACTCAGGGTTAAGCTAGGGTTTTGCAAACGAGCCTGACTGCCCCCAAGAGAGGTTGGCGAGTTTATTGCACAGTAAGGTCGCACAACTACACCATATAGTACACCGCTTTCCTCAGAGACAGCCAGAGCCTTACACTTTGAAAATATTGTTGGGTGCCTTATCACTGTAGGGACTTGGTAACATTACATTTCTACATGTCCACTGCCTTGTGGGCTACAAGGACTACTAATTGGTGATGTATTAATGTTTCTTAAGGAGGTTCTTCCCAGATCAAAAAAAGTTATCTTGACAAGTCGGACTACAGGTTTAAACTACACTAGTCAGGCTTCATTGATAGGCCTGAAGCCATGTTTTCCTGTGTCACATTTGTGGATGGCACAATAAGTGTAGCAATTGGCAGGTGGCCTTTAACTTTCCATACCATGTGTGTAGTTTCTACACTATATATTATGGCCTTATAGGAGAGTTAAATAGATTATCCAATTTCTACATGTTTTAAGAGTCAGAGTACATAAACAGGACACTGGACTAAAGTGCCACACTGTGCAGAGTCTAAAAATCAGCAATTATATTAAGCAAAAAATGGAGTGACTGCGCAAAAAGGGTCTTTTTCGCATACAGGCCCTTCCTAGCTAGAAGGGTAAGGTGCAACAGGAATTCCCTTGACAGTTATCATTGTTTTAAGCAGAAAGGATGTCCAAAAGCCTTGGGAGAGAGGGTCAACTCCATCCTCACATCTTACTGCCAAGTCTGCTCCCTGAGAGGAGCTTCACTACCTCAAGAGTTTTGGCCCAACCCCAAGTTATGCCTTTAAAAGTATTGACATTCTGTGAAGCTCATCACTAGCCACTAACCTTATCCATGGGGAAGCCTTCTCATCTGCAGATCCCACCTGGGATTGTGCTAACACTAGCCACCCAAAGAGGCATCCCTGCAGTTGAATAATACTACCATGGCCAATCAGATGATGGGGCTCATTCTGCCTCCTAGGTAAGGCTTCTGTCTTCATGTTGTCTTTTTTATTTGCTATTTGTAGATTTTTACTTTTATTTCCATGGATCAACATAGTTGACACATCACATATCTTGGTTCAAAATCCCCAATCACACGTACTGACCACATCATGGTATCGCAGCCAATTTGGCCCAATGAGCATAACAAACAGTAAAAAGAACAAAAACTAAATATCACCACCTGTCCCCCCCATCCAGAGCAGCAGTATCCAAAAACAACTTGGCAACTCAATATCAGTAAAAATACATCATTTCTTATGTTTATAATGAAGAGCAGTACCTACATTTAAATGGATGCACTGTTATCTCACAGGGATATCTTTATGTCTTAAATAGGAACATTTATTGCATTTACACAATTATCTAACAATCCACCTCACAGGTGCCAAGCAATACTTAGCACTACTTATAGTCCCAACCAATATCATGTTCACGCCTACTCTCTATGGTTGGAGAATTTGCCTCAATGTCTTTCAGGAATACCTTGCAACTGCCCACAGACTCACACCAAACCTCTGCCCTTTCGTGTCATGTAATACGCTCAATTCTGCCTGTGTCCATTTTTGTATATATTTTAGCCAGGGCACCCTCCCCCCCGGGTGCCGTGTGTGCCGTCCACTACATTATTATGTTTCTCTTGGTCAGTACTAGTGCAAGATCTATGAATCACCACACACTCTTTAATTTCATGGAATGTTGCATTTACCCGACCGAGTAGATACACTGAGGAGTCTAGTGGTATCACCTTTGCCCAATTTCTCCTATCTCTTCTACAACCATTGACCAATAGGGCTGGATATGTGGACATTCCTACACCACATAGTAAAAATTGGCATGTACACATTGGAACCTAGGACAGTGGTCTGATGACCAAGGAAACATTTTGGCTGTCCTCTGAGGGGACAAATACTTCTGTTGTTAATAGTTTATCTGTGTATACTTAAATTGGGGCTTTCCCATAACACTCTTCGCATAACCCAGGGAGCTAGTCCATTCAGCTTCTATGAGTTCTCTTCGAAGGCACTGTTCTCAACATACCTTCACTGAGGATATCTCGACACAAAAGGTGGGGGCCATGGTGACATATAAGGTGGTCATGATTGTGTGCAAGTCTCTGATGTAAGTATATTAATAAATACATAAGACCAAAATAATTCCATGTCCTTCATCCCCAATGATTCTCCAGAAGCCCGAACTCATGCAGAGTGAGCTATAAAATGTCACATCAATATAACCACTTGATCTCTCCATTTCTCAAAGGTGCTCAACAAACCATTTGATGCAACTCACCCACCACCTGAATATCAGCCTCTTTCCCACAGCCTCCTTTCATTGGTGTAAATCAACTCCTTAAAGCTTGTTAATACCATAGTGGTATGTTGGCCACATACTGTAAAGCACCCCCCATTTTATTAACATATTTATGCCAGCAAATTAGAAAGACCCAGACAGTCCTGGTTTATCTCCTCATCCACTTCATACTCCCTATGAATATCCCCTCAACACTCCCCTCACCTACAACACCACTGATCTCTGGCTTCTGTCTCCAAGTTAGTGGCAGCTCTGCTCAAAAGGCAAGCAATCCACAAAGGCCAAATAACAGCTGAGTAAGACCAAACATCCCGACTAGGGCATTCTTCATGTGTGTATCCGTCAGCTCCCTCCTCTAGAGTCAGGAGTTTATCCCTCCCCAGCATAGGTACACACTCTTCCCAATACTGCTTGTCTAAAGTGCACATTCTTAATGCTCTTATAAGAGATTAACCTTTTCTCGATGCCACCGCCCACCACAGAGCTAAGCACTGTACCCTTTGGCAAGCAAGCTACCCTCTCCTCTTGCATCATGAGTTTATCCCTCCCCAGCATAGTCACACACTATTCCAATAGTGTTCCCCAATGCTGCTTGTCTAACCTGCACATTCTTAATGCTCTCTCATAGGAGGTGAACCATTTGTCAATGCCCCCACCATAAAGCTAGGCATTATACCCTTTGGCAAGCAAGGGTGTGTGCCCCCCTTGCATACACCTCACCATTGCTGCCACCATCTTCAATGAATGTCAGCCCTAATTTGCCCTTCCTCTATTCTAAGGTCAGTCTCTTCTCCTCTTGTGAAATTTTCTTCACTTTTAGGGCTAGGGCAGCCAGATTGGCCTGATGATGCCTCTGTGACTGTTTATCGCAGTACTCTATGGTGAGCTGCCAGCTGTTAAGGGTCAGGCTGTGGGCATTCTTACTTCCTGCCCTCAAAGTTGCACATGAGCAGCTTCTTTGAGACGGAACATCAACCGACTCCTTCTCTCCTTGCATTTTCTCAATCTCCTCATCCCCAGCGATGATCTGTGTTTGGCGGGCCTCTTCTCAGACCAGGAGGGCCTTTCTCTGTTCTGCATTCATGACATTTAGGGCCGTCTTCAGGTTTCTTGCTTTGTACATGACCTTCACCTCCATCCAGTAAGATTAGGCAGGGTAGCCAGATTCATCTCCATGTTCCTGTAGACTTAAAGAGGCAAAACTTAGACTAAAGAATACATTTAGGAAAACAAAAAGGACCCAATAGAGGACCCTTTGCCAATTAAAAAACAAAAGTCATTTTCTGCTGTCAGTTAAATTTAATTATTTTTAATTTCAACTTTTAAACGTGAATGGTACTAGTAAGCACAAGTTACTGATCCCACTGCTGAACACTAATGTAAGAGATTTATTTATTAGTTGGAGTGGATAGTAGTTACACCATACATAATACAGCCACAAACTTGTAAGGTCCAGGAAAATGTTTCAGTAATTTAAACCTGAGCCCAGGGCCTGCTGAAATGGACTTGCTGCCGTGGACAAGCTCCAAATGGGAGAAACCTGTTTCTTTAGACCAACTAAGTTGTGCCTTGGCCGACCAGATTTGCTTGGGTATTTGGTCCTGGTCCTCCAACATCTGGAAGTTGGAATTTTTCCCACAGCTTTCAAAGATTGTAGGAGCAGTCCAATTCGATACAGCTCAAGACCTCAGGAGCACAACCTAGATATCAGCATTCACTCTAGATGAGCCCATGGAAATGAGCAGACCCCTCCTCTGTGATTACTCAAAACCAGTTCAATCAATCAATCAATCAGGGGTTTGTTAAAGCGCGACTACTCACCCGTAAGGGTCTCAAGGCGCTTCTGAGGGCAGCTGTTAGATCCCCTCCCACTGGATCTGCTGCCAGCCTAGCTGGGGCAAAAAAGTGTTGCATTTACCTGGTCCCACCTAACATTTACTTGTATAGGGGCAGGCCCCCTGCCAAGTTAAAGAAGTTCCAGGGTCCACCCTAACTAGCCTTCCTGCAAGGGGAAGTAAAACACCTCCCCACACTCAGGCCATTTTTCCTGCTCTGGGAGCAGTTTTCACACCAAATTAAGATCAAACATTGACTGTGCAGCTGCTCAAGATCTAATTCTAATTAGAATCTAGGAGCCTCATGCAGGGAAAAGGTAACTTTCTAAAAGTTACTTTCCCCCGAACATTTATTAAAAATGAAACTTCATCATTAAATTGGGCTTTTAATTAATATTAAAAATAGTGGTTGAATGATTTTTCTAGCTGGCCCTAAACCAGAGATAGAAAAATTGATATTTAAATCTGTGCTATAGTTTTCCTTATAGCACAACCAGAGCCGTCCACCGTAAAAATACCTTTTGGGGCCTTGTCACTGTAGGGATACGGTAAGATAGAAATACTTAAAAGAATAATACATAAAAGAATAAATCAAGAGCAAAGATAAGTTCAGCTTTCAATCTCATTTAGTGGGCAGCATAGCTCAGAGGTGAGTCACGTATTTAAGGACATCAAAGGTAATATACATTCAAAAGGAGCCAATGGCAAAAGTAGACTATCATGCTGAGGGAAGATTCTGCCTGTTAGCAGGTGGATTGTTCATAAGAATATCTGAAAAGAGGTAAAACAGCTGAAAATAGGCAAGTCAGTTTTATAAAAAAATCAAAGGACAAGGCTCACAGAGTAGGTTGTAAGTCATTAGTTCATGAGTGAGATACATTTGTGCCACTCCTCCATGGAGTTTAGTCCGTTTTCAATGGAATCACATCTGTCAATCCATTTGCACTCCAAGCATTGTAGGATGCATACTGTGCCTCCCCCTCTTGGTGATCGCTGAGTCTTTTCGATGATTTGCCATCTCAAATCGTCTGCAGTGTGATGGTGTTCCAAGTCATGCGGTACCAGTGGAGCAGCTTCATTGCCACATCGAATGCAGCACCTATGTTGCTTCAATGTATGCATGCTTCAATTACTACATGACCTTGGTGACCTTTCAGACTTGAGGGTGAATCTGGCCAAGACACATGCTTTCAGGGTGATGGCTGCTGTGCTGCGATGTGGTACTTTGCCCCTTGGGGTCAATAGGGCCTCCTCAACGTTTCGATATCTGGGAATGCAGATCTACCATACTTTAGATGATGTACAAGAGGGTAATTTTGGAACTGTGGTACGATCCCTTAAGGGATGTGTGTCCTTCGGTAAATTCCTTCGTCTTCCTGTTACCAGGCACAGCACTGGCAAAGATGATCATGCTGCCTCGCTTACTATATTACTTTACCAACTTGCCGGTCTGGTTACCGCCCTCATGGTTTAAACCACTAGACGCATTGCTGCAAGACCTTATTTGGGATGGAGGTCACCAGAGAGTTTCCTTAGACACCCTTCAGAGACCTATTTTGGAGAGGGGTCTAGGAGCACCGGCTTTTGGTCTTTATTATCTGGCAGCCCAAATTCAATGAATTGCCTATTGGATGGCTGATACAAACTTGACTGAACTGGGCTGGGAGGATGGCCCACCTGACGGTGTTGGGATACTGAATCGACTGCTGCGAAGCATGCCTGGGAGAAGGATTGATGGCACACTTTTTATGACTGTACTCCGGTATTTGCGGCGGGGTATGACCCCCATCACATGTACTGACTACATCATGGTATCGCAGCCAATTTGGCGCAATGAGCATAACAAACAGTAAAAAGCACCAAAACTAAATATCACCACCCCTCCCCCCATCCAGAGCAGCAGTATCCAAAAACAACTTGGCAACTCAGTATCAGTAAGAAGACATCATTTCTTATGTTTATAATGAAGAGCAGTACCTACATTTAAATGGATGCACTGTTATCTCACAGGGATATCTTTATGTCTTAAATAGGAACATTTATTGCATTTACACAATTATCTAACAATCCACCTCACAGGTGCCAAGCAATACTTAGCACTACTTATAGTCCCAACCAATATCATGTTCACGCCTACTCTCTATGGTTGGAGAATTTGCCTCAATGTCTTTCAGGAATACCTTGCAACTGCCCACAGACTCACACCAAACCTCTGCCCTTTCGTGTCATGTAATACGCTCAATTCTGCCTGTGTCCATTTTTGTATATATTTTAGCCAGGGCACCCCTCCCCCCCCCGGGTGCCGTGTGTGCCGTCCACTACATTATTATGTTTCTCTTGGTCAGTACTAGTGCAAGATCTATGAATCACCACACACTCTTTAATTTCATGGAATGTTGCATTTACCCGACCGAGTAGATACACTGAGGAGTCTAGTGGTATCACCTTTGCCCAATTTCTCCTATCTCTTCTACAACCATTGACCAATAGGGCTGGATATGTGGACATTCCTACACCACATAGTAAAAATTGGCATGTACACATTGGAACCTAGGACAGTGGTCTGATGACCAAGGAAACATTTTGGCTGTCCTCTGAGGGGACAAATACTTCTGTTGTTAATAGTTTATCTGTGTATACTTAAATTGGGGCTTTCCCATAACACTCTTCGCATAACCCAGGGAGCTAGTCCATTCAGCTTCTATGAGTTCTCTTCGAAGGCACTGTTCTCAACATACCTTCACTGAGGATATCTCGACACAAAAGGTGGGGGCCATGGTGACATATAAGGTGGTCATGATTGTGTGCAAGTCTCTGATGTAAGTATATTAATAAATACATAAGACCAAAATAATTCCATGTCCTTCATCCCCAATGATTCTCCAGAAGCCCGAACTCATGCAGAGTGAGCTATAAAATGTCACATCAATATAACCACTTGATCTCTCCATTTCTCAAAGGTGCTCAACAAACCATTTGATGCAACTCACCCACCACCTGAATATCAGCCTCTTTCCCACAGCCTCCTTTCATTGGTGTAAATCAACTCCTTAAAGCTTGTTAATACCATAGTGGTATGTTGGCCACATACTGTAAAGCACCCCCCATTTTATTAACATATTTATGCCAGCAAATTAGAAAGACCCAGACAGTCCTGGTTTATCTCCTCATCCACTTCATACTCCCTATGAATATCCCCTCAACACTCCCCTCACCTACAACACCACTGATCTCTGGCTTCTGTCTCCAAGTTAGTGGCAGCTCTGCTCAAAAGGCAAGCAATCCACAAAGGCCAAATAACAGCTGAGTAAGACCAAACATCCCGACTAGGGCATTCTTCATGTGTGTATCCGTCAGCTCCCCTCCTCTAGAGTCAGGAGTTTATCCCTCCCCAGCATAGGTACACACTCTTCCCAATACTGCTTGTCTAAAGTGCACATTCTTAATGCTCTTATAAGAGATTAACCTTTTCTCGATGCCACCGCCCACCACAGAGCTAAGCACTGTACCCTTTGGCAAGCAAGCTACCCTCTCCTCTTGCATCATGAGTTTATCCCTCCCCAGCATAGTCACACACTATTCCAATAGTGTTCCCCAATGCTGCTTGTCTAACCTGCACATTCTTAATGCTCTCTCATAGGAGGTGAACCATTTGTCAATGCCCCCACCATAAAGCTAGGCATTATACCCTTTGGCAAGCAAGGGTGTGTGCCCCCCTTGCATACACCTCACCATTGCTGCCACCATCTTCAATGAATGTCAGCCCTAATTTGCCCTTCCTCTATTCTAAGGTCAGTCTCTTCTCCTCTTGTGAAATTTTCTTCACTTTTAGGGCTAGGGCAGCCAGATTGGCCTGATGATGCCTCTGTGACTGTTTATCGCAGTACTCTATCTGGTGAGCTGCCAGCTGTTAAGGGTCAGGCTGTGGGCATTCTTACTTCCTGCCCTCAAAGTTGCACATGAGCAGCTTCTTTGAGACGGAACATCAACCGACTCCTTCTCTCCTTGCATTTTCTCAATCTCCTCATCCCCAGCGATGATCTGTGTTTGGCGGGCCTCTTCTCAGACCAGGAGGGCCTTTCTCTGTTCTGCATTCATGACATTTAGGGCCGTCTTCAGGTTTCTTGCTTTGTACATGACCTTCACCTCCATCCAGTAAGATTAGGCAGGGTAGCCAGATTCATCTCCATGTTCCTGTAGACTTAAAGAGGCAAAACTTAGACTAAAGAATACATTTAGGAAAACAAAAAGGACCCAATAGAGGACCCTTTGCCAATTAAAAAACAAAAGTCATTTTCTGCTGTCAGTTAAATTTAATTATTTTTAATTTCAACTTTTAAACGTGAATGGTACTGGTAAGCACAAGTTACTGATCCCACTGCTGAACACTAATGTAAGAGATTTATTTATTAGTTGGAGTGGATAGTAGTTACACCATACATAATACAGCCACAAACTTGTAAGGTCCAGGAAAATGTTTCAGTAATTTAAACCTGAGCCCAGGGCCTGCTGAAATGGACTTGCTGCCGTGGACAAGCTCCAAATGGGAGAAACCTGTTTCTTTAGACCAACTAAGTTGTGCCTTGGCCGACCAGATTTGCTTGGGTATTTGGTCCTGGTCCTCCAACATCTGGAAGTTGGAATTTTTCCCACAGCTTTCAAAGATTGTAGGAGCAGTCCAATTCGATACAGCTCAAGACCTCAGGAGCACAACCTAGATATCAGCATTCACTCTAGATGAGCCCATGGAAATGAGCAGACCCCTCCTCTGTGATTACTCAAAACCAGTTCAATCAATCAATCAATCAGGGGTTTGTTAAAGCGCGACTACTCACCCGTAAGGGTCTCAAGGCGCTTCTGAGGGCAGCTGTTAGATCCCCTCCCACTGGATCTGCTGCCAGCCTAGCTGGGGCAAAAAAGTGTTGCATTTACCTGGTCCCACCTAACATTTACTTGTATAGGGGCAGGCCCCCTGCCAAGTTAAAGAAGTTCCAGGGTCCACCCTAACTAGCCTTCCTGCAAGGGGAAGTAAAACACCTCCCCACACTCAGGCCATTTTTCCTGCTCTGGGAGCAGTTTTCACACCAAATTAAGATCAAACATTGACTGTGCAGCTGCTCAAGATCTAATTCTAATTAGAATCTAGGAGCCTCATGCAGGGAAAAGGTAACTTTCTAAAAGTTACTTTCCCCCGAACATTTATTAAAAATGAAACTTCATCATTAAATTGGGCTTTTAATTAATATTAAAAATAGTGGTTGAATGATTTTTCTAGCTGGCCCTAAACCAGAGATAGAAAAATTGATATTTAAATCTGTGCTATAGTTTTCCTTATAGCACAACCAGAGCCGTCCACCGTAAAAATACCTTTTGGGGCCTTGTCACTGTAGGGATACGGTAAGATAGAAATACTTAAAAGAATAATACATAAAAGAATAAATCAAGAGCAAAGATAAGTTCAGCTTTCAATCTCATTTAGTGGGCAGCATAGCTCAGAGGTGAGTCACGTATTTAAGGACATCAAAGGTAATATACATTCAAAAGGAGCCAATGGCAAAAGTAGACTATCATGCTGAGGGAAGATTCTGCCTGTTAGCAGGTGGATTGTTCATAAGAATATCTGAAAAGAGGTAAAACAGCTGAAAATAGGCAAGTCAGTTTTATAAAAAAATCAAAGGACAAGGCTCACAGAGTAGGTTGTAAGTCATTAGTTCATGAGTGAGATACATTTGTGCCACTCCTCCATGGAGTTTAGTCCGTTTTCAATGGAATCACATCTGTCAATCCATTTGCACTCCAAGCATTGTAGGATGCATACTGTGCCTCCCCCTCTTGGTGATCGCTGAGTCTTTTCGATGATTTGCCATCTCAAATCGTCTGCAGTGTGATGGTGTTCCAAGTCATGCGGTACCAGTGGAGCAGCTTCATTGCCACATCGAATGCAGCACCTATGTTGCTTCAATGTATGCATGCTTCAATTACTACATGACCTTGGTGACCTTTCAGACTTGAGGGTGAATCTGGCCAAGACACATGCTTTCAGGGTGATGGCTGCTGTGCTGCGATGTGGTACTTTGCCCCTTGGGGTCAATAGGGCCTCCTCAACGTTTCGATATCTGGGAATGCAGATCTACCATACTTTAGATGATGTACAAGAGGGTAATTTTGGAACTGTGGTACGATCCCTTAAGGGATGTGTGTCCTTCGGTAAATTCCTTCGTCTTCCTGTTACCAGGCACAGCACTGGCAAAGATGATCATGCTGCCTCGCTTACTATATTACTTTACCAACTTGCCGGTCTGGTTACCGCCCTCATGGTTTAAACCACTAGACGCATTGCTGCAAGACCTTATTTGGGATGGAGGTCACCAGAGAGTTTCCTTAGACACCCTTCAGAGACCTATTTTGGAGAGGGGTCTAGGAGCACCGGCTTTTGGTCTTTATTATCTGGCAGCCCAAATTCAATGAATTGCCTATTGGATGGCTGATACAAACTTGACTGAACTGGGCTGGGAGGATGGCCCACCTGACGGTGTTGGGATACTGAATCGACTGCTGCGAAGCATGCCTGGGAGAAGGATTGATGGCACACTTTTTATGACTGTACTCCGGTATTTGCGGCGGGGTATGACCCCCATCACATGTACTGACTACATCATGGTATCGCAGCCAATTTGGCGCAATGAGCATAACAAACAGTAAAAAGCACCAAAACTAAATATCACCACCCCTCCCCCCATCCAGAGCAGCAGTATCCAAAAACAACTTGGCAACTCAGTATCAGTAAGAAGACATCATTTCTTATGTTTATAATGAAGAGCAGTACCTACATTTAAATGGATGCACTGTTATCTCACAGGGATATCTTTATGTCTTAAATAGGAACATTTATTGCATTTACACAATTATCTAACAATCCACCTCACAGGTGCCAAGCAATACTTAGCACTACTTATAGTCCCAACCAATATCATGTTCACGCCTACTCTCTATGGTTGGAGAATTTGCCTCAATGTCTTTCAGGAATACCTTGCAACTGCCCACAGACTCACACCAAACCTCTGCCCTTTCGTGTCATGTAATACGCTCAATTCTGCCTGTGTCCATTTTTGTATATATTTTAGCCAGGGCACCCCTCCCCCCCGGGTGCCGTGTGTGCCATCCACTACATTATTATGTTTCTCTTGGTCAGTACTAGTGCAAGATCTATGAATCACCACACACTCTTTAATTTCATGGAATGTTGCATTTACCCGACCGAGTAGATACACTGAGGAGTCTAGTGGTATCACCTTTGCCCAATTTCTCCTATCTCTTCTACAACCATTGACCAATAGGGCTGGATATGTGGACATTCCTACACCACATAGTAAAAATTGGCATGTACACATTGGAACCTAGGACAGTGGTCTGATGACCAAGGAAACATTTTGGCTGTCCTCTGAGGGGACAAATACTTCTGTTGTTAATAGTTTATCTGTGTATACTTAAATTGGGGCTTTCCCATAACACTCTTCGCATAACCCAGGGAGCTAGTCCATTCAGCTTCTATGAGTTCTCTTCGAAGGCACTGTTCTCAACATACCTTCACTGAGGATATCTCGACACAAAAGGTGGGGGCCATGGTGACATATAAGGTGGTCATGATTGTGTGCAAGTCTCTGATGTAAGTATATTAATAAATACATAAGACCAAAATAATTCCATGTCCTTCATCCCCAATGATTCTCCAGAAGCCCGAACTCATGCAGAGTGAGCTATAAAATGTCACATCAATATAACCACTTGATCTCTCCATTTCTCAAAGGTGCTCAACAAACCATTTGATGCAACTCACCCACCACCTGAATATCAGCCTCTTTCCCACAGCCTCCTTTCATTGGTGTAAATCAACTCCTTAAAGCTTGTTAATACCATAGTGGTATGTTGGCCACATACTGTAAAGCACCCCCCATTTTATGAACATATTTATGCCAGCAAATTAGAAAGACCCAGACAGTCCTGGTTTATCTCCTCATCCACTTCATACTCCCTATGAATATCCCCTCAACACTCCCCTCACCTACAACACCACTGATCTCTGGCTTCTGTCTCCAAGTTAGTGGCAGCTCTGCTCAAAAGGCAAGCAATCCACAAAGGCCAAATAACAGCTGAGTAAGACCAAACATCCCGACTAGGGCATTCTTCATGTGTGTATCCGTCAGCTCCCCTCCTCTAGAGTCAGGAGTTTATCCCTCCCCAGCATAGGTACACACTCTTCCCAATACTGCTTGTCTAAAGTGCACATTCTTAATGCTCTTATAAGAGATTAACCTTTTCTCGATGCCACCGCCCACCACAGAGCTAAGCACTGTACCCTTTGGCAAGCAAGCTACCCTCTCCTCTTGCATCATGAGTTTATCCCTCCCCAGCATAGTCACACACTATTCCAATAGTGTTCCCCAATGCTGCTTGTCTAACCTGCACATTCTTAATGCTCTCTCATAGGAGGTGAACCATTTGTCAATGCCCCCACCATAAAGCTAGGCATTATACCCTTTGGCAAGCAAGGGTGTGTGCCCCCCTTGCATACACCTCACCATTGCTGCCACCATCTTCAATGAATGTCAGCCCTAATTTGCCCTTCCTCTATTCTAAGGTCAGTCTCTTCTCCTCTTGTGAAATTTTCTTCACTTTTAGGGCTAGGGCAGCCAGATTGGCCTGATGATGCCTCTGTGACTGTTTATCGCAGTACTCTATCTGGTGAGCTGCCAGCTGTTAAGGGTCAGGCTGTGGGCATTCTTACTTCCTGCCCTCAAAGTTGCACATGAGCAGCTTCTTTGAGACAGAACATCAACCGACTCCTTCTCTCCTTGCATTTTCTCAATCTCCTCATCCCCAGCGATGATCTGTGTTTGGCGGGCCTCTTCTCAGACCAGGAGGGCCTTTCTCTATTCTGCATTCATGACATTTAGGGCCGTCTTCAGGTTTCTTGCTTTGTACATGACCTTCACCTCCATCCAGTAAGATTAGGCAGGGTAGCCAGATTCATCTCCATGTTCCTGTAGACTTAAAGAGGCAAAACTTAGACTAAAGAATACATTTAGGAAAACAAAAAGGACCCAATAGAGGACCCTTTGCCAATTAAAAAACAAAAGTCATTTTCTGCTGTCAGTTAAATTTAATTATTTTTAATTTCAACTTTTAAACGTGAATGGTACTGGTAAGCACAAGTTACTGATCCCACTGCTGAACACTAATGTAAGAGATTTATTTATTAGTTGGAGTGGATAGTAGTTACACCATACATAATACAGCCACAAACTTGTAAGGTCCAGGAAAATGTTTCAGTAATTTAAACCTGAGCCCAGGGCCTGCTGAAATGGACTTGCTGCCGTGGACAAGCTCCAAATGGGAGAAACCTGTTTCTTTAGACCAACTAAGTTGTGCCTTGGCCGACCAGATTTGCTTGGGTATTTGGTCCTGGTCCTCCAACATCTGGAAGTTGGAATTTTTCCCACAGCTTTCAAAGATTGTAGGAGCAGTCCAATTCGATACAGCTCAAGACCTCAGGAGCACAACCTAGATATCAGCATTCACTCTAGATGAGCCCATGGAAATGAGCAGACCCCTCCTCTGTGATTACTCAAAACCAGTTCAATCAATCAATCAATCAGGGGTTTGTTAAAGCGCGACTACTCACCCGTAAGGGTCTCAAGGCGCTTCTGAGGGCAGCTGTTAGATCCCCTCCCACTGGATCTGCTGCCAGCCTAGCTGGGGCAAAAAAGTGTTGCATTTACCTGGTCCCACCTAACATTTACTTGTATAGGGGCAGGCCCCCTGCCAAGTTAAAGAAGTTCCAGGGTCCACCCTAACTAGCCTTCCTGCAAGGGGAAGTAAAACACCTCCCCACACTCAGGCCATTTTTCCTGCTCTGGGAGCAGTTTTCACACCAAATTAAGATCAAACATTGACTGTGCAGCTGCTCAAGATCTAATTCTAATTAGAATCTAGGAGCCTCATGCAGGGAAAAGGTAACTTTCTAAAAGTTACTTTCCCCCGAACATTTATTAAAAATGAAACTTCATCATTAAATTGGGCTTTTAATTAATATTAAAAATAGTGGTTGAATGATTTTTCTAGCTGGCCCTAAACCAGAGATAGAAAAATTGATATTTAAATCTGTGCTATAGTTTTCCTTATAGCACAACCAGAGCCGTCCACCGTAAAAATACCTTTTGGGGCCTTGTCACTGTAGGGATACGGTAAGATAGAAATACTTAAAAGAATAATACATAAAAGAATAAATCAAGAGCAAAGATAAGTTCAGCTTTCAATCTCATTTAGTGGGCAGCATAGCTCAGAGGTGAGTCACGTATTTAAGGACATCAAAGGTAATATACATTCAAAAGGAGCCAATGGCAAAAGTAGACTATCATGCTGAGGGAAGATTCTGCCTGTTAGCAGGTGGATTGTTCATAAGAATATCTGAAAAGAGGTAAAACAGCTGAAAATAGGCAAGTCAGTTTTATAAAAAAATCAAAGGACAAGGCTCACAGAGTAGGTTGTAAGTCATTAGTTCATGAGTGAGATACATTTGTGCCACTCCTCCATGGAGTTTAGTCCGTTTTCAATGGAATCACATCTGTCAATCCATTTGCACTCCAAGCATTGTAGGATGCATACTGTGCCTCCCCCTCTTGGTGATCGCTGAGTCTTTTCGATGATTTGCCATCTCAAATCGTCTGCAGTGTGATGGTGTTCCAAGTCATGCGGTACCAGTGGAGCAGCTTCATTGCCACATCGAATGCAGCACCTATGTTGCTTCAATGTATGCATGCTTCAATTACTACATGACCTTGGTGACCTTTCAGACTTGAGGGTGAATCTGGCCAAGACACATGCTTTCAGGGTGATGGCTGCTGTGCTGCGATGTGGTACTTTGCCCCTTGGGGTCAATAGGGCCTCCTCAACGTTTCGATATCTGGGAATGCAGATCTACCATACTTTAGATGATGTACAAGAGGGTAATTTTGGAACTGTGGTACGATCCCTTAAGGGATGTGTGTCCTTCGGTAAATTCCTTCGTCTTCCTGTTACCAGGCACAGCACTGGCAAAGATGATCATGCTGCCTCGCTTACTATATTACTTTACCAACTTGCCGGTCTGGTTACCGCCCTCATGGTTTAAACCACTAGACGCATTGCTGCAAGACCTTATTTGGGATGGAGGTCACCAGAGAGTTTCCTTAGACACCCTTCAGAGACCTATTTTGGAGAGGGGTCTAGGAGCACCGGCTTTTGGTCTTTATTATCTGGCAGCCCAAATTCAATGAATTGCCTATTGGATGGCTGATACAAACTTGACTGAACTGGGCTGGGAGGATGGCCCACCTGACGGTGTTGGGATACTGAATCGACTGCTGCGAAGCATGCCTGGGAGAAGGATTGATGGCACACTTTTTATGACTGTACTCCGGTATTTGCGGCGGGGTATGACCCCCATCACATGTACTGACTACATCATGGTATCGCAGCCAATTTGGCGCAATGAGCATAACAAACAGTAAAAAGCACCAAAACTAAATATCACCACCCCTCCCCCCATCCAGAGCAGCAGTATCCAAAAACAACTTGGCAACTCAGTATCAGTAAGAAGACATCATTTCTTATGTTTATAATGAAGAGCAGTACCTACATTTAAATGGATGCACTGTTATCTCACAGGGATATCTTTATGTCTTAAATAGGAACATTTATTGCATTTACACAATTATCTAACAATCCACCTCACAGGTGCCAAGCAATACTTAGCACTACTTATAGTCCCAACCAATATCATGTTCACGCCTACTCTCTATGGTTGGAGAATTTGCCTCAATGTCTTTCAGGAATACCTTGCAACTGCCCACAGACTCACACCAAACCTCTGCCCTTTCGTGTCATGTAATACGCTCAATTCTGCCTGTGTCCATTTTTGTATATATTTTAGCCAGGGCACCCCTCCCCCCCGGGTGCCGTGTGTGCCATCCACTACATTATTATGTTTCTCTTGGTCAGTACTAGTGCAAGATCTATGAATCACCACACACTCTTTAATTTCATGGAATGTTGCATTTACCCGACCGAGTAGATACACTGAGGAGTCTAGTGGTATCACCTTTGCCCAATTTCTCCTATCTCTTCTACAACCATTGACCAATAGGGCTGGATATGTGGACATTCCTACACCACATAGTAAAAATTGGCATGTACACATTGGAACCTAGGACAGTGGTCTGATGACCAAGGAAACATTTTGGCTGTCCTCTGAGGGGACAAATACTTCTGTTGTTAATAGTTTATCTGTGTATACTTAAATTGGGGCTTTCCCATAACACTCTTCGCATAACCCAGGGAGCTAGTCCATTCAGCTTCTATGAGTTCTCTTCGAAGGCACTGTTCTCAACATACCTTCACTGAGGATATCTCGACACAAAAGGTGGGGGCCATGGTGACATATAAGGTGGTCATGATTGTGTGCAAGTCTCTGATGTAAGTATATTAATAAATACATAAGACCAAAATAATTCCATGTCCTTCATCCCCAATGATTCTCCAGAAGCCCGAACTCATGCAGAGTGAGCTATAAAATGTCACATCAATATAACCACTTGATCTCTCTATTTCTCAAAGGTGCTCAACAAACCATTTGATGCAACTCACCCACCACCTGAATATCAGCCTCTTTCCCACAGCCTCCTTTCATTGGTGTAAATCAACTCCTTAAAGCTTGTTAATACCATAGTGGTATGTTGGCCACATACTGTAAAGCACCCCCCATTTTATGAACATATTTATGCCAGCAAATTAGAAAGACCCAGACAGTCCTGGTTTATCTCCTCATCCACTTCATACTCCCTATGAATATCCCCTCAACACTCCCCTCACCTACAACACCACTGATCTCTGGCTTCTGTCTCCAAGTTAGTGGCAGCTCTGCTCAAAAGGCAAGCAATCCACAAAGGCCAAATAACAGCTGAGTAAGACCAAACATCCCGACTAGGGCATTCTTCATGTGTGTATCCGTCAGCTCCCCTCCTCTAGAGTCAGGAGTTTATCCCTCCCCAGCATAGGTACACACTCTTCCCAATACTGCTTGTCTAAAGTGCACATTCTTAATGCTCTTATAAGAGATTAACCTTTTCTCGATGCCACCGCCCACCACAGAGCTAAGCACTGTACCCTTTGGCAAGCAAGCTACCCTCTCCTCTTGCATCATGAGTTTATCCCTCCCCAGCATAGTCACACACTATTCCAATAGTGTTCCCCAATGCTGCTTGTCTAACCTGCACATTCTTAATGCTCTCTCATAGGAGGTGAACCATTTGTCAATGCCCCCACCATAAAGCTAGGCATTATACCCTTTGGCAAGCAAGGGTGTGTGCCCCCCTTGCATACACCTCACCATTGCTGCCACCATCTTCAATGAATGTCAGCCCTAATTTGCCCTTCCTCTATTCTAAGGTCAGTCTCTTCTCCTCTTGTGAAATTTTCTTCACTTTTAGGGCTAGGGCAGCCAGATTGGCCTGATGATGCCTCTGTGACTGTTTATCGCAGTACTCTATCTGGTGAGCTGCCAGCTGTTAAGGGTCAGGCTGTGGGCATTCTTACTTCCTGCCCTCAAAGTTGCACATGAGCAGCTTCTTTGAGACAGAACATCAACCGACTCCTTCTCTCCTTGCATTTTCTCAATCTCCTCATCCCCAGCGATGATCTGTGTTTGGCGGGCCTCTTCTCAGACCAGGAGGGCCTTTCTCTATTCTGCATTCATGACATTTAGGGCCGTCTTCAGGTTTCTTGCTTTGTACATGACCTTCACCTCCATCCAGTAAGATTAGGCAGGGTAGCCAGATTCATCTCCATGTTCCTGTAGACTTAAAGAGGCAAAACTTAGACTAAAGAATACATTTAGGAAAACAAAAAGGACCCAATAGAGGACCCTTTGCCAATTAAAAAACAAAAGTCATTTTCTGCTGTCAGTTAAATTTAATTATTTTTAATTTCAACTTTTAAACGTGAATGGTACTGGTAAGCACAAGTTACTGATCCCACTGCTGAACACTAATGTAAGAGATTTATTTATTAGTTGGAGTGGATAGTAGTTACACCATACATAATACAGCCACAAACTTGTAAGGTCCAGGAAAATGTTTCAGTAATTTAAACCTGAGCCCAGGGCCTGCTGAAATGGACTTGCTGCCGTGGACAAGCTCCAAATGGGAGAAACCTGTTTCTTTAGACCAACTAAGTTGTGCCTTGGCCGACCAGATTTGCTTGGGTATTTGGTCCTGGTCCTCCAACATCTGGAAGTTGGAATTTTTCCCACAGCTTTCAAAGATTGTAGGAGCAGTCCAATTCGATACAGCTCAAGACCTCAGGAGCACAACCTAGATATCAGCATTCACTCTAGATGAGCCCATGGAAATGAGCAGACCCCTCCTCTGTGATTACTCAAAACCAGTTCAATCAATCAATCAATCAGGGGTTTGTTAAAGCGCGACTACTCACCCGTAAGGGTCTCAAGGCGCTTCTGAGGGCAGCTGTTAGATCCCCTCCCACTGGATCTGCTGCCAGCCTAGCTGGGGCAAAAAAGTGTTGCATTTACCTGGTCCCACCTAACATTTACTTGTATAGGGGCAGGCCCCCTGCCAAGTTAAAGAAGTTCCAGGGTCCACCCTAACTAGCCTTCCTGCAAGGGGAAGTAAAACACCTCCCCACACTCAGGCCATTTTTCCTGCTCTGGGAGCAGTTTTCACACCAAATTAAGATCAAACATTGACTGTGCAGCTGCTCAAGATCTAATTCTAATTAGAATCTAGGAGCCTCATGCAGGGAAAAGGTAACTTTCTAAAAGTTACTTTCCCCCGAACATTTATTAAAAATGAAACTTCATCATTAAATTGGGCTTTTAATTAATATTAAAAATAGTGGTTGAATGATTTTTCTAGCTGGCCCTAAACCAGAGATAGAAAAATTGATATTTAAATCTGTGCTATAGTTTTCCTTATAGCACAACCAGAGCCAGTCCACCGTAAAAATACCTTTTGGGGCCTTGTCACTGTAGGGATACGGTAAGATAGAAATACTTAAAAGAATAATACATAAAAGAATAAATCAAGAGCAAAGATAAGTTCAGCTTTCAATCTCATTTAGTGGGCAGCATAGCTCAGAGGTGAGTCACGTATTTAAGGACATCAAAGGTAATATACATTCAAAAGGAGCCAATGGCAAAAGTAGACTATCATGCTGAGGGAAGATTCTGCCTGTTAGCAGGTGGATTGTTCATAAGAATATCTGAAAAGAGGTAAAACAGCTGAAAATAGGCAAGTCAGTTTTATAAAAAAATCAAAGGACAAGGCTCACAGAGTAGGTTGTAAGTCATTAGTTCATGAGTGAGATACATTTGTGCCACTCCTCCATGGAGTTTAGTCCGTTTTCAATGGAATCACATCTGTCAATCCATTTGCACTCCAAGCATTGTAGGATGCATACTGTGCCTCCCCCTCTTGGTGATCGCTGAGTCTTTTCGATGATTTGCCATCTCAAATCGTCTGCAGTGTGATGGTGTTCCAAGTCATGCGGTACCAGTGGAGCAGCTTCATTGCCACATCGAATGCAGCACCTATGTTGCTTCAATGTATGCATGCTTCAATTACTACATGACCTTGGTGACCTTTCAGACTTGAGGGTGAATCTGGCCAAGACACATGCTTTCAGGGTGATGGCTGCTGTGCTGCGATGTGGTACTTTGCCCCTTGGGGTCAATAGGGCCTCCTCAACGTTTCGATATCTGGGAATGCAGATCTACCATACTTTAGATGATGTACAAGAGGGTAATTTTGGAACTGTGGTACGATCCCTTAAGGGATGTGTGTCCTTCGGTAAATTCCTTCGTCTTCCTGTTACCAGGCACAGCACTGGCAAAGATGATCATGCTGCCTCGCTTACTATATTACTTTACCAACTTGCCGGTCTGGTTACCGCCCTCATGGTTTAAACCACTAGACGCATTGCTGCAAGACCTTATTTGGGATGGAGGTCACCAGAGAGTTTCCTTAGACACCCTTCAGAGACCTATTTTGGAGAGGGGTCTAGGAGCACCGGCTTTTGGTCTTTATTATCTGGCAGCCCAAATTCAATGAATTGCCTATTGGATGGCTGATACAAACTTGACTGAACTGGGCTGGGAGGATGGCCCACCTGACGGTGTTGGGATACTGAATCGACTGCTGCGAAGCATGCCTGGGAGAAGGATTGATGGCACACTTTTTATGACTGTACTCCGGTATTTGCGGCGGGGTATGACCCCCATCACATGTACTGACTACATCATGGTATCGCAGCCAATTTGGCGCAATGAGCATAACAAACAGTAAAAAGCACCAAAACTAAATATCACCACCCTCCCCCCATCCAGAGCAGCAGTATCCAAAAACAACTTGGCAACTCAGTATCAGTAAGAAGACATCATTTCTTATGTTTATAATGAAGAGCAGTACCTACATTTAAATGGATGCACTGTTATCTCACAGGGATATCTTTATGTCTTAAATAGGAACATTTATTGCATTTACACAATTATCTAACAATCCACCTCACAGGTGCCAAGCAATACTTAGCAATACTTATAGTCCCAACCAATATCATGTTCATGCCCACTCTCTATGGTTGAAGATTTTGCCTCAATGGCTATCAGGAATACCTTGCAACTGCCCACAGACTCACACCAAACCTCTGCCCTTTCGTGTCATGTAATACGCTCAATTCTGCCTGTGTCCATTTCTGTACATATTTTAGCCAGGGCACCCCCCCCCCCGGGTGCAGTATGTGCCGTCCACTACATTATTATGTTTCTCTTGGCCAGTACTAGTGCAAGATCTATGAATCACCACACACTCTTTAATTTCATGGAATGTTGCATTTACCCGACCGAGTAGATACACTGGGGAGTCTAGTGGTATCACCTTTGCCCAATTTCTCCTATCTCTTCTACAACCATTGACCAATAGGGCTGGATATGTGGACATTCCTACACCACATAGTAAAAATTGGCCTGTACACATTGGAACCTAGTACAGTGGTCTGATGACTAAGGAAACATTTTTGCTGTCCTCTGAGGGGACAAATACTTCTGTTGTTAATAGTTTATCTATGTATACTTAAATTGGGGCTTTCCCGTAACACTCTTCGCATAACCCAGGGAGCTAGTCCATTCAGCTTCTATGAGTTCTCTTCGAATGCACTGTTCTCAACATACCTTCACTGAGGATATCTCGACACAAAAGGTGGGGGCCATGGTGACATATAAGGTGTTCATGATTGTGCGCAAGCTCTGATATAAGTATATTAATAAATACATAAGACCAAAATAATTCCATGTCCTTCATCCCCAATGATTGTCCACAAGCCCGAACTAATGCAGTGTGAGCTATAAATTGCCCAACCAATATAACCACTTGATCTCTCCATTTCTCAAAGGTGCTCAACAAACCATTTTGATGCAACTCACCCACCACCTGAATATCAGCCTCTTTCCCACAACCTCCTTTCAATGGTGTAAATCAACTCCTTAAAGCTTGTTAATACCATAGTGGTATGTTGGCCACATACTGTAAAGCACACCCCATTTTATGAACATATTTATGCCAGCAAATTAGAAAGACCCAGACAGTCCTGGTTTATCTCCTCATCCACTTCATACTCCCTATGAATATCCCCTCAACACTCCCCTCACCTACAACACCACTGATCTCTGGCTTCTGTCTCCAAGTTAGTGGCAGCTCTGCTCAAAAGGCAAACAATCCACAAAGGCCAAATAACAGCTGAGTAAAACCAAACCAAAAGGCCAAGACGCATGTTTTCAGGGTGATAGCTGCTGTGCTGCGATGTGGTACTTTGCCCCTTGGGGTCAATAGGGCCTCCTCAACGTTTCGATATCTGGGAATGCAGATCTACCATACTTTAGATGATGTACAAGAGGGTAATTTTGGAACTGTGGTACGATCCCTTAAGGGATGTGTGTCCTTCGGTAAATTCCTTTGTCTTCCTGTTGCCAGGCACAGCACTGGCAAAGATGATCATGCTGCCTCGCTTACTGTATTACTTTACCAACTTCCCGGTCTGGTTACCGCCCTCATGGTTTAAACCACTAGACGCATTGATGCAAGACCTTATTTGGGATGGAGGTCACCAGAGAGTTTCCTTAGACACCCTTCAGAGACCTATTTTGGAGAGGGGTCTAGGAGCACCAGCTTTTGGTCTTTATTATCTGGCAGCCCAAATTCAATGGGTTGCCTACCGGCTGGCTGATACAAGCTTGACTGAACTGGGCTGGGAGGTTGGCCCACCTGACGGTGTTGGGATACTGAACCGACTGCTGCGAAGCATGCCTGGGAGAATGGTTGATGGCACACTCTTAGTGACTGTACTCCGGTATTTGCGGCGTGGTATGACACGGACTCTGGACCACCCGCTATATGCCCCCTTGTTGCCCTAGGTAGGACTTCCCCATGGCATCACCCCATGCTTTTCACTGCGGCCCATTTGGCTCCTTGTACAGAGGCTGGCCTGGTCGTGGCCGGTGACTGCTATGAAGCCTATACACTGATACCCTTGGACATCCTGGTCGACACAAGAGACATGCCTCTTGGCGAGTTTCTTGTCTATGAGACCCTGGTCAGGGTCTTTGGAGATTTTTGGGGCGGCGGTGCAGCTCAGCCTCAACCACATCCGGTTTTGCAACTGCTGCTAACAATAGGCAGGGGCCACCATTTGGTCAGGTGGTTATATGGGGCCCTAAACGTACTGGTTCGGAAATCTCCCACTGCCCTCTGAGACAGGTGTGAGACTGCGCTGGGTGAGGCATGTCAGATAGGGATTAGCCCGGGTGCTAGCCTCTCTGCAGAAGGTATCCCCCAATGCTCGCTTTAAGATGATCCAATTTAATTATTATATTAGACTTATTTAACCCCGAAGAGACTGACAACTCTGTATGGGGGTGCACCTTGTTGCTGTCCATGCTGCGCCTTTGAGAACACGGATTTCTGTCACATGACATGGTCCTGCCCCAATGTGCAGGTGTTTTGGATGGCGGTGATACAGAGGGTCAATGAGACACTGAATCAGAATCTACCCTGAAGCTATTTGAAGAACACTCTATGCCTTGTTCTCAGGAACTCAGAAACTGCAGATAAAATGGGTTATGGGTGGAATATATACTGCCCTATGAAAACATGTTTTGCTGCTGTTGGAACCAAATAGGGTTTGACTATGCTACCCTGTGGGGTTGCTTGTTTGTGGGCTTTAGTGAAATTTTCAGGTCTGACTTTTGTAGTAGTATTAGCTGTCTCTCCAGACTTTTATTATTCCCAAAATATCATAAATAATATACATACATAGAGGGGCTTTTGGTCAGCGGATTTCAATCATTGGCCTGTTAAATTGTCACTCACGTTTTGTTTCCAGCCACCAGAGATCATAGCATGGAAAAATGGGCCAGCCCACATTTTTCTCATTGGCTCCATTCACTTGAGTGACTGCACAAAGCCTGAGCACGCTGCCTAAAGTGTTCCTTTCTCTTCAGTTTCAAAGCTGGATCAAAATTTGCTTTTTACTTTTCATTATTTTTATTTTGAATGTTTTTGGGCCTGCACTCCTTTTTGAAGTTTATGTTACACACTGTTTAAGAGGCATTGTCAACTTGTAGCTGCCTGTGGTTTGAGTGCTTGCTTAGGTGGTAGTATTTTCTAGTCTCATTTACAAATAATAATAATGATAATGATATGCATGGCACCTTTGTATTTTAGTGGCTTGCAGTAAAAAAATAATAAAAGTGACCATTCCACCAGCTTGCCATGGACAGATCAATTGGCTTTACAAATGCTTGTTGTTGTGCTATTAGGGGCACCACATATGCCGAGCAGACAAAAAGCAAGAGGCACTGATGGGAATCGGTCACAGAGAATTTTCTCCAAAGCATTAAATGGCCCAGAAAATTGAAGGCCAGCAAATAGACCCAACAGAAACACTTGTAACTGGTCGCCTGGAAGGCTGATAATGGCTCCAGGGCTGCCCCTGCTCTTTCATGACGTTTATCAGCGGCTGGGCCCTCGAAGGTGTACATTGCTTCTTTTCGGTGACCCACGTTTACTTGCCAATGCAGCCACTGATGTGTGGTGCTCTCTGTTGCAACTGTATATTAAAGCCAAGAATATTCTCTCTTTCTTAGCTCAGTTTCTATCACGCTGGCTCATGAATGGCTTCTTGTTCGCTTCCATAATCGCACCTCTCTACGGTGAAACCTTCCTTTGTTTCACGTCGAGAGATGCAGTCTAGTATCAGGCGGTCCAAAATGATGGTGTCTGGTTTGTCTGGGACCCTTTCATCTCATGCAACTAACAAGCCGAGTTCAAAGGTGATACAGGGGCATGTTTAACTGATCACTTCCTTAGCGCATGACACGCAGTGCGTTTTCAAAGGTTGTAGCGGATTTTAACAAACAACCCGAGACATTTCTACGGGCAAATATTTGTTTAGTTTTGCCTTCCTATTTAAATATTCATGTGATATGTTTTGCTCTCTATTGCTACATTTGTCCTTTTACGCAACGTGTGCTATGTTTAAAAAAACACATTGGGCCCTATTCACAAAGATATTTCTCGTCGCTATTTCTAAGGACGAAATACCTTATTTGAGCCTGTCAGTACTTCGAAAATGGTTTGCTTAGCAGGCTTAAATGCATTTATTACTGTATATTTGTCTGCCACAAGTACAGAGAAACCTGCAGCAGTAGATCTCATGCAAAGGGTGGAAAGGGCACACTAGCAGTAGTGGTCTGTCTTGCAAGTTTGTGAACGCCATAAAACATATAGGTTTCATACCTGCCAAATCTGAAACTGTTTTTACCATGTGAGATGATTACCTTTGAACCCATCGCTGCCCTTCTAGTCCTGGCAGGACCTTGGGTGGTGCTAAGGAAATGACATGGTGCTTACATTCTGGCATAGCATGAAGATAACCTCCTATTTTCTCCCAAAAATATAAACAAAAGATTGTGACGCTACTGCCTATGTGCCAGGGAGGTTGCAAAACCACAATCCCAAGTTATGACCCCACTATGTGCAACAGTTTCTAGCTCGCCATGTGCACACTGTGTGATGTCGGCTCTTCCCGGGGTGACTGTGTGAAGAAGGCCGATACCATGTGATGGTGGCACGGTAGCACCCTGGCAGGTCTCATGTTTGTGGGCATACACACATCAAAATCCAACCTTTTCCCTTCAAGAAAATGTCAGAAGGCTATTCCAGCCAACGGCTTTGAGTAACTCCTTTTAAGGGGAACACATTATCCCCACATTTGATTGGGGTCCAGTGGAAGGGCTTTCTCCACAGCAGAAAAAACAAGCATTTGTTTGAGTTAGAGCTATTAGCATTGTAAATGGCAATGTCTTTTACCTATGTGTTTTGGAGTGTATGTATGTGGTGTTTAGTGGGAATATGTGGGTTGGACTGGATTAGTTCGTTGTGGAATTGTGTGCCGTGGAATTGTGTGCCATGGAGTGGATTTGTGTAGCGGAATTATGTGGCACAGCGTGCTGTGGAATTATGTAGATAGTAATTATGTGGTATTGAGTGTACTGGAATTATGTTGAGTAGGATTGTGTGTTATGTCCCGGTAACTTCGCTGCTGGTAACCTTACCATAGGTAAACAACGTGAATTATGAAAACTATTACACTGCTACCAAACTGCAGTGGGTGAAGAAGTGGGTGAGTAACCCCCAGTCAGACGAAATCAAATATATGGGGCAAGGGTAGGTGGAAAGGGACTGTTAACTGAGTTAATGTATCTGATCAATGGCAGAGGGGTTGACCTCACATTCCTCAGGATTGCTTGGTATTGTTGGAATCTGTGCTTGCTCCAGACCAACATGAAAGAAGCGTATGCCCTAGAGATCCTGTTATAGACACATCCACAATTGAGTAAGTTGGAATCCATTGTCAGAAAGGCTGGTTGGGAGGATGCCGCAGTTATCACTGAGTGACTTGCACGATAGCAAAAAGCTCACTACCTTTGGGGAGTTGCAACAGAATATGCAAATCTTGGTGGGTCAATTCCTAATTTTCTGATCATTGGTGCGGTATCTGAAATCCATTTGGACTCGGGGAGACGAGGAGCCAGCCCCTCATGACATGCTGCACAGCACGTTGACACACAATGACACTACAAGAGCTATAACAGTGGTCTATCAATGCTTAATTATACAAGCTTATGTAGATATCTCCCCTTCAATGGGTGCAAGGGAAAGGAATATTGAATGGGAACTCCCTCTTAAAGAGTTGTCCCAAATACTTGAATCCCCTTGAAAGTTTCCAGAAAAGCAGTTAATGAAGTATAAGATACTCCATAGAGTATACCTGACATCGGGGAGGTTGCATAGCATCTTCTTGGAGGTGCAAAACTGTTGTCTCAGTTGTCACAGTGCTAATGTGGATTTTTTGATTTTTAGTACATATGTTCTGCTTAGATCTTGAACATTACTGGGAAGTGGTGTGGGAACTGATTTAAGAGGTTACTGGGCGGCACTACAATAATGTCCTTGTAGGAGTCCTGCTGGGTCTGTTTAAGAGATAGAAGCTTACAAGGCTTTAAAATAGATTTTCAGACTAGGCCTGACTGCTGGCGAAACAACAGATAGCCATGTGTTGGAAAACAACCTCCACAATTCCCCCTGCACCTGGATGAGAGGATTGTTGAAGTGGACAGTGGCAGGGGTTGACACTTTGGCCATCTTTCAGAAACAAACCAAAGGAAGCCTGAATGTGAACGGATGAGACAAGATGATTATCATCTTGAAAGTCAAGACGGATGACAGACCGCCTTCTGAAGCGGCAGGCTTGGAATTAGGTGGGAGTAACAAAGCACATCAGGGAAGAGTGTATGGCCCTGGATTAGTTGTAAAGGAGATGTGTGTAGATGGAAATGTGGTTCCTTTCTGTCAATAGAATCACTCTGATATTACTAAATAGATAGATATGAGGGACCTTTCCTGAGCTTCCTAATAGGTGTGTTTTCCTAACCCTGACTAGAAATGTGTTAATGCTATGCCGTCCACTACAGTTTTGATGATTGGAGCAACATTTATGATGCATTGCGAAGTTCTAGCAATAAGGTTTGTGAGCTGATGATTGTATTAGTATTGCCAGAGGAAGCCGTATCATCACAGCTGGGGGAAAACACTGCAATCACCATCTATCCTGGCAGCTCCAGTGCTTCAAAAGCACGCCATGTTCCCACAGCCAGAAAGAAAGGCTGATACATTATTGCAAAACCGTGAGGAAGCCATGTCATCACCACTGGGGGGAAAAGATTGCAATCTCCATCTCTTCTGGCAGCTCCAGCGCTTCTAAGGCATGCAGCATTCCCGCAGCCAGTGAGGAAGGCTGCTACATTGTTGCAAAACTGGGAGGAAGCCGTGTCATCACCGCTGGGGGAAAAGACTGCATCCCCATCTCTCCTGGAGGCTCCAGCACTTCAAAAGTGCACTGCATTCCCGCAGTCAGAGAGGAAGGCTGCTACATTGTTTCAAAACCAGGAGGAAGCTGTGTCATCACTGCTTGGGGAAAAGACTGGAATCACATCTCTCCTGGCAGCTCCAGCGCTTCAAAAATGTGGTGCGTTCCAGTGGCGCGGGACGCTCCCAGGGAAAGCCCGGGCCAAGGGCGGTTCGTCTGCACCCGTTCGTGGCCATATGAGGCGGGACTGGGCCTGGTATCGTGGCC
The DNA here is from genome assembly GCA_963921515.1 of Calotriton arnoldi. Lineage (NCBI taxonomy): Eukaryota > Metazoa > Chordata > Amphibia > Caudata > Salamandridae > Calotriton > Calotriton arnoldi. The sequence goes on along the minus strand of CAWUFW010000237.1, from coordinate 3,350,242 downwards.
CAGATCTTATTGTGTGGCTACTTCAAGTGCCTGGGTTTCTTAGTATAATTTGGTTGCCAATTCGTTGGAGCTTCTACTTTACCTCACGAAGTAAGTGGACCTCTATTTTTGTAAACTGCTATCACCAGTTTTACTTTTGGAGACTTTTTGTTGAGAGCCCCAGTGCCTTCACTTCTTGTGGGTTGAAGGACTTATTAAATCTTATCTAGGGCAGACTAAAGATATACAAAATATGGGGAAAAGGAAGGCTGGAAGTGCAAAACCAGCTGTAGAGGTGAATCGCACCACCATTGACTCATTCCTTGCCTGAGCTGTCGGAGTCATTACAAAGGAGGTAGGCTTGGCAGAACGCTGTTTCTCCCTGGGTATGCCTGGGCCAGCGGGGCTTATTGAGTCTGAAGAAACAACTACTGAGGCAGGCAACTGGAGAGTCATAGTACTAATGAGTCCTCGGATGATCCAGTTCATACGTCTTCCCCTCCCTTGAGACTTGAGGTTTTTCCTTCTAAGGCTCACGTCGCCTTAGCACGTTTTCCAGCAGCTAAGTGTAAGAGGAAGAGTTGAGGGGTGTAGCTGCTAGTCAAAGTCCTTCTACCTCTGGTGTGTTGGGGTGTGATGAAGCCTGTAATGATTCTCCCCATTGGGTGATATCCTCTGGTCAGGTCTTTTGTGTAAACTGGTTGATGTTGTTAAAGATTTAATATTGCCACTTAGGAAGAAATTAAATCTGCTAGAAGTGGAAATTGAAGCGCTGACTTCTCTCTGCCAGAATATGGCAAACGCCGCATCTGGAGAGCGGTTCAGTCCAACTGTTCAGCTGGAACCTGTAGGCCAGTGGCTCCACCTGCTATGGCTCTCCCTGGGACTTGTGTAGACTCAGGATCAGCCCTAAAGGGCATGTTGGCAAGGAATAGGCATGGGTAACAACAGAGCCCCTGAGAATAGGTATAGGAGAAAGCAAAAACCAGGGGAAAATAATTGATCAACAAACAACAAGCAAAACGCTTCTCCAAAATTTTGGGTAAAACTCCATCAATAATAATGATCATGAATCAGACATATGAAATTACTGATTTCTTTTTATTATGTATGCATTCATATCAAATATTTCATTCAAACAATTACATACTCACATTTGAGATCACTCACACACAGTCATACTAACAGAAAAGAAGAAAGAAAAAAGAAAAGAACAATCCAAACTTTCCACAGATTAAAAACATTGTTATAAGTCCCACATATGTATACTATCATACTTATTGTCAATAAGCATCAATATATATAGATGTATTGTTTCTTTAGATCAATCAGTCAATATAACAAGGTACTCATTCTATACATGTTATAGTTATAATTCACAATTACAGAAATATGGCCATAAACTGACAGTTGCGCCGATGCGCGTTCCTGTGAAAAAAGAGACAATTCCGTTCATCAGGGCGCTGAATGTAGAATTTACAAGGTGTCTCAAGCCATCCAAATTGAGCGTTTAGGGAACATAAGGGAGCTCACATCCAAAATAAGTGTAGTCTGAAACATGATAAAAAGAATGTTAGACAAATTTCAACATAAAAATTGCAGAAATGGGAAGATAAGATGTATTCTGACAATGATCTGAGAATTCAAATGATAGGGAAAACACCAAGTGTAAAAAACAGAATTGACAACGGTGACTTAACTAAGTAAAATCCAAAAATCTTAATACCAGAATTTACAATAGAATGTATCCATAAAAGTAAAGACCAATGTACCATAGATATCATACAGAAGAATTAATAGTAAACAAAGTCCATGTGTTAAGAAAAAGTACCAAAGCCAAATGATCACTGTTAAAAGCAAAAAGACAAAACCCATATTGTGTTCACAAGAAAGATAAATATATATATAGTAATTAACGGTGGAATCTCAAAATTAGACAAACAAATAACATATCCCACCTATTGTGCAATAATCAGACTAGTTTCTTCCATATAGGGTTAATCGTAGATAAATAAGTCAATGTTCCAAGTGAGGTGGAGCAGACAGGTGGATATAGCAAATCCTGGCTGGAATATAGGTGAACTTTTTGACAAAGAGCTAAACACAGTAGTGCATAGTTAGTTAACTAAAGTGTCCACAAAGTACACATTGGATTTCACAAGGGGAACAAGATTGCATAGTACCTATTTGTATAATTATCCAGAGTGAAGATCCCAAAGCTGCAGAGTCAAAATAAATTGAACGGAAGCGTAAATATCACCATTCCCCCATGGAGGAAGATTTCACAATTAGGTCCTGGGAAGTGGAGGAACCAAAGGTCCAATAAAATAAACAACAATTAAGTAACACCACAGGGTGTCTCCACGCATAGATATTATTATAAGCCTAATTACTAAAATGTACTATTAAGTATTTATATATAAATTTAGGGTCAGGGAATGGAACAACCAATTGTTACTGTAAAACATTCCAGATGGAATAAAGTCAATGTTCACAGAAACAAGGGTTTGTTTTTATATATAAAAAGAAACAGGACAACCTTTCTTTCCTAGTATAGGAATTCCATTTGAAGTAAATATAAATAGAGAGACTCAAGCCCCAAGTCAGGGTGAAGGGGGACGTGTTAGAACCTATACTAGAGTGAGTATATTGAAAAGTAGCTCTCACCTCACATTCCCGATCAAAAGCACTGTGGCTATGTAGATAGAGAGCATTAGAAGTAAGAAATTAATAATAGATAGCTATCTCTACGTAGACATTGCTGGGTGTTAATATTAAAGGGGTAACCGCAAAAACGCTCTCCAGGCATCCATTTTATTATAAACAGGACCCGTAGCTCAGAGAGATCTTACCTGTATGTGGAAGCAGCAATAGTCTGTCTACCCTCGAGCACTGTAAGGCGTAAACCCTCCGTTCACGATTACGATATAAATACTCTCCTAGCTATCCAATTAGTGGAGTGACCTGCAACACTAGCGTCGAGGGAAATTTCTGTCACAAGATGAGTCTACCGCAGTGGGAAGAGGAAACCATCCTACCACAAGTGCCATATTAGGGAGGTATCGGAACAAAAGATCCGTCCAGACCTCAGGTCCTTAGAAATGGAAGATGGCAGTTATGACATCAGGCACCATATTGGAATGGAGTCTCAGGGACATAAGCTGATCAACGTATAAATATATTTAGAAAAAAGAGGTGTCCAGATATATGCAGATCCAAACAAATACGAAAAAAGACTATGGCAATCGATATAGAAATATAAAGAACAAAGCGGCCCAATTGTAAGAAAATTTGGCCGGTCTCAATTGTGAGAAAATGAAACATGAAACGACCTAGTAAGGAAAGTATAAACATAACGAGATCATTACCCCCTCATGGGTCCTCCCCGTCCCAGTCCTTACTACGAGAGGCAGTCCTGCCTCCACGCAGCCAATCAAAACGCCAGAAGTCCAAAAGTTTAAAGGTTACATAAGCCCCTCCCACCCACCGCTATGCCTGTTTTTTTCCTGCTCCGACAGCGGTCGGAACGCTGGTGCTCCCGGTTCCTGTCTCCGTTCCGGTTTTCTTCTGGATGGTTTGGCGGTGCCGTGAGTGTTTCTTTCCATTTTTTTTTAACATGTTTCTATTTTGTTTGAAATGTCAATTTCTCCCGGCGCGCCGCTCCGGTCCTCCGGTCGGCCGTGCTCCTGTTCTGGGGTCAGGACGCTCCCCGCGCATGTGCTGGGCTGGGGCGGGGAGCTCTCCTGGTGTCCTGGCCCCGGGTCGTTCCGGCGCTGGTGCTTTAGTGCAGCGTCCGGCCCCCGCAGCCATGTTTTTTCATGTGTGGCTGTGGATGGAGACTACAGTTCTGCCCTTTTTTATTGTCATTCTCTGGTCTCACGTTACGAGACTTGGTGTTTGGGAGCAGTATTTATTGGAGGTTGCTGGGCACTTCCTTTTTTGTGTGGTGAGTTCCTGTAAGGTTTACTCCGGTTTGCTCACCATGAGTGAGGGTGCTTCTTCTCCTGTGCCTGCTAAAGCAGTTTCCAAGCAGCATAATGTCCAGGATCTGCAGGAGGATGACGTTTTGCAGATTTCCAGGGCTGATTTGCAGGAGTTGATAAATTCAGCTGTCCAGTCTGCGCTGTTGGAGCCTGCGGTGAAGAGGTCTAAGGATGATGAGGACATGGACAATTCCCCTAAGGGAAAGTACGTCCACGGCAAGGTTTTTTCTGATATGCTGGTCCATATTCGGGAGGTGCTTGGTTTTGACCCTAAATCCCTGTCTGATGAGGGGTTTTACGCTCAGTATAGTTCCTCTGTGGTGGATGACCTTCCCTTCCATGATGTCCTGAAGGATATCCTGACTAAGGAATGGGTTGAGGTAGATAAGCAGGGTATTCCTTGCTTTCTGTGGAATCGGTATCGCCTGGCGGACTTTGACACCCAGTTTCCTGCGATACCCAAAGTCAATTCTCTTTTGTCCTCTACGGCTTCCGCCTCCTCTTCCTCTTTGTCGTCGTCGGAGGCTTCCCTGACAGATCCGGTGGAGCGGAAGGTGGAGTCTGCTCACAAACGTTCTTACGCCGCTTCTCACTTTGGGGTGCGTGCTAGCACTTATGCGGCCTATGCCTCGCAGGTCCTGCTGAAGGATTTTGGGAAGTTGTTTGACTGTCTTCAGGATCAGGGGGACCCTACTCCTGTGTTGGCTCAAATGGAGGTCTTGGCGCAATTCCTCTCGGATGTGACTTTTGATTCCTTGTGGGCCTTCTCCTCGGCTGCTGGGGCGGCGGTGGCTGGTAGAAGGTCTCTCTGGACCAAACCTTGGCGTCTTGAGGCTGCGCAGAAGGCCTTGGTCCATAAGCTGCCTTTTGAGGGTCCCCGTCTCTTTGGGGACGCTTTGAATGCGATGGTACAGCGCTCTGAGGAGGAAAAGAAGTTGTTGAAGCCTTTTCAGCCTGCTCCTAAGAAAAAATCCTTTTTCCATAAACAGGTTTTTCAGGGGGCCTTGTCTTCTCAGCCCTTTCGTAGTCGGGCCCGTGGTCGGGGGGCCGCTTTCCATTATAAGTCCTGGCCTCAGCAGCAGCAGAATACCTCTGGTGCGGGACAGAAGTGACTATGCCGTTGTGGGGGCTCGACTCCGTTTGTTTCTGGACTGTTGGTCAGCTCTGATTTCCGACCAGTGGGTCTTGTCTGTCATCAGGTGGGGTTACCAGATTCCCTTCTGGGGCCCTCCCCCTCTGGATTGTTTTCTGGTTACTCCGTTATCAAGAGATCCCGTGCGTTGTCCGGCGTCGCCATGTTGTTGCAGAAGGGGGCGGTTGTGCCCGTTCCAGTGGAGGAAGTGGGCCTGGGGTTCTATTCCCATCTATTTCTGATGCCAAAGCCAGATGGTTCCTTCCGCTTGATACTGAATCTCCGTTCCCTGAACAAGTTGGTGCGGTTGGATCATTTTCGGATGGTCACCTTAGAGTCCGTCATTCCCCTCATCCAGGAGGGGGATTTTTTGGCTTCTCTGGACTTGGAAGACGCCTATTTTCATGTTCCAGTCCATTCTGCCAGTCAGCGGTTCCTGAGGTTTGCGGTCCAAGGGATGCATTTCCAGTTTCAGGTTCTGCCGTTCGGCCTCTCCACTGCTTCCAGGACTTTTACCAAGGTGTTGGCTCCTGCTGTGGGGGTTTTGCAGCATCAGGGTTTCTCCGTGTTTCCCTATATTGATGATTGTTTGATCACTGCTTCCTCTTTTCCTAAGGCTCTTCTGGCGGTGGAGGCTACGTTGACCCTGTTCCGGGATCTGGGGTTCAAGGTGAATCTGGCCAAGTCTCATCTGGATCCTGTTCAGAGACTTCAGTTCATCTGGGGTCTGTTCGACACCTCTCTGGGGGCCGTGTTTCTCCCTCCTGTTCGGATCCTTTCCCTGCAGTCTCTGTTGCGGGATCTGTTGAATCGTCCCTCTGCCCCGGCTCGTGTTTGGTTGCGGGTCCAGGGATTGATGGCTGCCTCCACTGCTGTGGTTCCTTGGGCTCGTCTCCATCTCAAGCCCTTGGTGACTCATCTGTTGGCTCGGTGGGACTCCTCCCGGGCGGATTACGAGACTCTGGTTCCTCTGTCTCCTGCTCTGGTTCGGGGCTTGGACTGGTGGCTTTGCACTCCCAATCTGGAGAAGGGGGTGTGGTTTTGTCTTCCTCCTCCCCTTTTGTTGACGACGGATGCCAGTCTTTGGGGTTGGGGGGCCACATTGGGGTCCTTGGAAGCCAAGGGTCGGTGGTCTCGGGGGGACAGCGCCCGTTCCTCGAACTGGCTCGAGTTGGCGGCCGTCTGGGAGGCGGTGCAGTTCTTTCAGGTTCAGCTCCACGGGGCGAATCTGTTGGTTTGTACCGACAATCTGGTGGCTCGTTGTTACTTGAACCGTCAGGGGGGACCAGGTGCGCGTCTCTGAACCTGTTGGCCTCCATGATTTGTGCATGGGCGGAGTCTCATCTGTTGGCCTTGAGGGCGGTGTACATTCAGGGACAGTTGAATTTTCATGCAGACGCTCTGAGCCGCAATCTTCCGTCCTCTGTTCTGTACCATCTCTCTCTTCCTCTGTTCTGGTCCCTTTGTCTTCGGTTCAGGACTCCCTGGATCGATCTCTTTGCCTCTCCTCACAACGCTCTTCTCCCCCGGTTTTGTTGGGAGGTGATGTGTCCTCAGGCTTGGGCGGTGGATGCTCTTTCGATTCCCTGGCCTTCGGGCCTTCTGTATGCCTTCCCTCCCATTCCCCTCCTCCAGAGGGTGCTGCAGAAGATTCGGGGGGAGAGGGTTTCGGTCCTGCTAATTGCTCCTTTCTGGCCTCGCAGCCTTTGGTTTCCTCTCCTGTTGCGGATGGCGGAGGGTCAGTCTGTCCGGCTTCCTTTGGTTTCTGCTCCTGTCTCTGCCTTGTCTTCGCCGTTTGCAGCTGACGGCTTGGCTCTTGAGCGGTTGACCTTGGAATCTTTGGGCTGTTCCTCTGTGGTGGCTCGTGACATCCAGTTGTCTCGTCGTCCTTCGACCCTTAAGTGCTATGGTCGTCATTGGGGCTCCTTTGTCTCTTGGTGTTCTTCCCATGGGGTGGATCCTGTGCTGGGGGGTCCTGCTTCTATTTTGGATTTTCTCAGGAATGGTTTTTTAAAGGGCCTTTCCCCTTCCACTTTGTCTGCTCAGTGGGCGGCGGTTCGTGCTTGTCGGGGTCCTGGGGCCTCCTTGGAGGTTGTTGCTCCTTTGGTGAGTCGGCTTCTTCGGAGCTTTCGGCTTTGTCGGCCGGTCTCTCCCGTGATCGTGCCTTCTTGGGATTTGCCTACTGTTTTGCGGGGTCTGCAGTTGCCCCCTTTTGAGCCATTGATGGAGGCGGATTTGTTATGGTTGTCCGCTAAGGTGGCTTTTTTGCTGGCCATCACCTCCGCTCGCCGGTTGGGTGAGTTGGGTGCCTTGCTCATTTCGTTTCCTTATTTGCAGTTCCTGCAGGACCGGGTTGTTTTGCGGCTTGATCCGGCTTTTCTGCCTAAGGTTTCTTCGAGTTTCCATTTGCTGCAGGAGGTGATACTTCCTGATTTGCCTGCTGAGGGGGATTCCCCTGTTCCCCCTTCTTGGGATGTTCGCAGGGCTCTCCGGATTTACCTCCAACGTTCACTGGAGTTTAGGATTTCTCCTGCCCTGTTTGTCTCCTGTGGAGGTGTGGCTAAGGGGAAGGAGGTTTCCACTTCTACGATCAGTCGGTGGGTGCGTTTGGCGGTCTGCCAATCCTATAAGTCTTTGGATCTGCCTCCTCCCTCTCAGGTGCAGGGTCGTTCGACGCGTTCTGTGTCTGCTTCCTGGGCTGAGGCGGCGGGGTCTCTATCCAGGAGATTTGTAGGGTGGCCACCTGGCAGTCCCATCACACATTTGTGCGACAATATCGGCTTGATGTTTTACATGCCTCTGCTGACAGTTTTTCTGTTGGCGTCTTGAACGCTGCTGTTCGTTGATCATTTATTGATTAAAGTTTTGTACTTTTGCATGGATCCCTGGTGTCCTGCGTTTTTTCTTCTTGGTTCTCTGCTTGTGAGTTCCTCACGTAGTAAGGACTGGGACGGGGAGGACCCATGAGGGGGTAATGTCTTGTTACTTACCGGTAATCTTCATTACCCCGATTAGGGTCCTCCCCGTCCCAGTCCTCTTCCCTCCCTCCCTCCCGCTGTGTTTGTGTCTGAGTCTTGTTGATAACAGGCATGGCGGTGGGCGGGAGGGGCTTATGTAACCTTTAAACTTTTGGACTTCTGGCGTTTCGATTGGCTGGGTGGAGGCAGGACTGCCTCACGTAGTAAGGACTGGGACGAGGAGGACCCTAATCGGGGTAATGAAGATTACCGGTAAGTAACAAGACAATTTCAGCCACACACCTGTAGTGTAGCTCCTATTTCCCTAATAGGCTCTGCGCATTGGAATAATATATCCTATAGGTTTGACATAGGACTAAGGTCAGTATGTCCCTATCGAGTATATTAAACTTAATTACTTGTGCCAGCTAGCTCAGAGGCCACTAGAAACTCCTAGACAACAAGAAGGGAGTAGTTTCTGGCAGCCGCAAAACATGACCACTATGTTTCCCTTTAGAATCAGAACGTGTCCCAGAGTCGTGGAAACAATAGATAACTATTTCACTCAGCTCAATCGTGCATGCTTAGTTTTCTCCAAGTTGCACAGAAAGAAATAGACGGGCGTTTTCAATAAAAGATTTATTGAACAGTCTTGTTTCTGGTGTAAGTAAAATGTGCTGTTACGATCACAAGACAGTATGCAAGATAAATAATGTACAGTGTGAGCAGTAGAAATAAATAATACTGCGATAGCATTATCTTTTAGCGTATATTCACATACATAAATAACATGAGCTAAAAATGCGAGTACTCATACGATGCGTTTCTAATCTAGTTCTACCCCAATGTACCTAACCTAATCCTAGGTGTAGGGAGAGGTATGAAGTAGGTGAAGTATTCCTTACTATGGTATACTAAGAGTATGTTAAGCCTAGTATGCCTAGTATGCTTAGTATGCCAAGAGTCCCTCTAGGTTCTTATCAGCTCCATACCTAAAGAATGAGAGAGGTAGGAATCTCTTTGCCAGACTCGAACTCCAACGCCCCGCAAGGGACGTTAGATCACTGGAAGCTGGACTCTCTGCGTGCAGGGATGACAGCGTCTTCTCAGTGCGTCAGGCCGGGAAACGGGCTCCTCTGAAGTCGAGGTCTCCTCTGGTTTACAAAGGCTAGGGAAGGTATATTTATACCTGAGAGTACCTAGGAATGTTTAGTATTGACGTGAGTCGGACAGCGAAAGACGTCATGAATGAACCCCTAAGGAATAACGGTTCATACATAATATATGAGTCCTTGAAGAAATCAATAGTCCTGGACTAGGGAAACTCCCGCAGCCTAAGGGTCTGTTCTTCATGTACTCGTTGTGACGTTAGGGTGGACGGATGTCGGAGACCATGCCTGTATTTGGAGTGCATGGTTTAATGCCTAAATAAGGCCTGGGATATTATGCCTGTATAAGGGCAGGGCGAATTGTGCCTATATAAGGACATGATACTGGAAAGCCCGTTATGGACACCCTAAGAGGAATACAACACCCACTCCACTTTCGTGTATACGATAATACTAAAATGCTAAACATTTAAAATGCTAAACATAAAATGGAGCACCGCATATTTAAAAAATATTTCTTAAAAATATTAAAAAACATAATAAAAAATGCAAAAGGTACTGAACATTTGAAGCAACAGCTTTTCATTTCAGGCATATAGTTTTGAAAATAAATGCAATTGGAATGAAAATAAGCAGTAATATTTACATGTGACAAAAAAAATGTTCGATAAGTTGTTAAAAAATCAAAGTCATTTTATGTCATGAAAATCAATGAACTGTTTTTAGACACATAAGATGACTAAATGTCTGTGGAAGGACCACCAAGTCTGTACTATAAGGCTAGTTCTACTTTAAGCAGATTGAAGTACCATTTTTCGTTCCCAAAAAAAAAAAAAATGGGAAAAAGTTCGATTTTGGTTGAGTTCCACGTTTTTGTAGAATGAAGGCCAAATTGTTACTGCATCTCTGGAACACTGTATGCTGAATCAGAGTCAGTTTACGGGTCTGGTGTAAACATGAGATCATCTATTTCTATAGACAAAACATCATCCACTGTAGTTGGTGTGAGTTGGAACACCTCGTGAAGCAGGTTAATCGCACAGAGATGTGAAGCATCGCTTTCAGCAATGGTCGCCGCAGCAATGTTCGCGTCCGTTGTTACCTGTGTGCCTCTAGATCTTTCTCGTACCTCAGCAGCAGCCGGAAGCGTCTGTGAGATCTCAATGAATGCTGACATCAGGATTGGTAGCCTCTGGGGACAACACATAGCATGGGCCGTTATCTGGTCCAGCAGAGTATCGACATCCGTTGGCGTATCCGATGGAAATGTTAGACAGGTGTCCAACACGCATTCTACACCGCATAGCAGGCATCGTAGAACAGGTAAGATGCAATCTTGCCAGATTGGTCTGAATGACAGGAACCACGTGGTATTAAGGTCCCGTAGACGATTTATGCCCAAAAGCTCTACTTTTTGCTCACGGCACTTTCGTTCAAGGAGAGCTTTCTCCATTTCGCTCGGAGTGATGTCGGCGAATAGGCTGGCCATAGCGCAATAGCAGGAAGAGAAATAGAATTCCGGCAACAAGTGCTAGAATTAATGGTATGCCACCAAACACCGAATGTGCAAAGTTCGGGATTATTCTGAGTATTGCCTGAGAAGGTGCTAACAGGCCGGAGCAGATGCTCTTAAATACATGTACAATTCCGGTTGTATCAGACATATTGAAGATTCGTCCTATCATTTCCACGAAATGTATAGGGCAGTTTGTACGTATTAAAGTCTGTATCTCAGCCGAAGTCCTTGCTACTTGTAGATCATAGGTTTCTTTGGCCGAGGTCAAAGGCACTGTTTGCTGTAAAAGCATGGCTTTCATTCTGCTTAAAGTATCAAATCTTATAAAAGAGACGTTCAGCGAAGGCCATAGAGGCGACTCCCTGACTGTGTCTATTGGGGCAAACAATACTTGCATACAGCAAGTGACCCTGGAGTTGACCGTTACTAGATATGGGATGCCTGGCAGCATGCCACAGCAACTCTGATCATTCAACATGAGGTAACTCCCATTAGAAAGTTGTCCAAACGTTGGATTAATCACAGCAGCTGGTGTACCCTGCTGATGGCAAGACAAATTTGCCACAGAACCATTACAAGCCCCGTGTAAGGAAATTTCCTGACATATAAGTGAACCGCTTAGTGCATGTTTACAGTTTGTACCGCTCAAAAACACTTCACGATCCCCACTCCAACATCTATATGTATACGATAAAGCCCAAGATGTCTTAATGTATTCCTTACCCAACCTTTCATATTTGCCTGCTTGCATTTGACTGAGGCAATACTGAAACCGAAAAGTAGTCACAGGTAGTTTGATTTTGCCATGAATAAGCCATTCTGTAGCCGGTTTTTCTGCCACTGTGAATGGTAACTTTTCCAGTTTTTCAATGCTCAGCACTGTATACCTTGCTCCTCTTTGTGCCAATTCGATCTGTTTATCAGTGAGATTGTATTCTGCAAACAGAGCCGTTGTGTTGATAAAACGCCAAGGCACATAGCCCGCTCGCAAAGATTGCAGCGTCCAGCTTAGTAACATAATAGAACGTAATTGAGATTGGCCTTGTTGTAACATCGCCAAATCTTGTTCTAGTATGTCGATAGCAGAGGATACAATGCCGTCCAGTGAATATATTCTGGAGGACAAAGTTGTTAACCCATTGTCGACCACAGAGAGTGTTTGCTCTAAATTAATACGATCAAGTTCACGTATTCGTTCTGCAGCCTCCATCTGTGATACTTTCCATGCTTCATTGTAGGCAGCATAAATGCCGGCATATATGACACTTTTTTGACGCGGTTTTCTTGGTCCAAGCAAGAATTCCCTAAGGTCTGCGTCTTTTGCAAGTAAGGTTAAGTGTTGTTTCACATCCTGTAGTGTAGACTTATGCAGCCAATCGAGGCATAATTTTCCTACACTGTATGTTGTTACTACCCCCGGATGTTGAAAGCCCTGAGTTTTATTCAGGAATCTTTCCTGACAGTTATTCGTGTCTGTGGACCAGATCAACCATTTTTTCCAATCAGGATTAGATCTGTTGAGCTGTAGTATATTGTCAACTGTCACCACCGCCTGTGTTTCGTTATTTCTTTCAGGTGCTGGTACAGAAGGTGTGTTCATCTCTTTGATCTTGGCTAATCCAAGACAAGATGTTTGTTGGATTGTTTCATTCAAAAACATTATTTGTTCAGGGATGATACAGGCTCTAAATAAAGCTTCTATCCCCTGCACTTGCCATTCTTTAGTACCCCACACAGTTTTTGTGTCTATTGTGTCTTTCCAAAAGTCAAAACCCTGTCTAGACAGTTGGGCATTAAATAATGCAGAATAAATCTGTTTTGTATTTGTTAACATAATTTTCAGTCCTGTCTTGTTTACATTTTTATAGTAAAACATTTCTGGATCAGATGTATTGTAACCTGAAAAATATGGAAATTTACTAGCAAATGTTTTTGAACTACCTTTAGGTGGTGTAGGACAATGTTCCCATTGGTTAAACATAAACACATTTCTTGGATATGCAGTTTTATGCAAATAATGATGACCATAGTGGTTATAACAATACAGTTGTTCATAGTCTGATGAACCCTCAAAATATTCATTTTTAGAAAATGCAGCAGATTTTTCTAGGTCAAACATAATGTCATTTACAGTCTCAAAGTCCCAATCATCCGAATAGGTACTGGACGAAATTAGATCACTTAGTGAAATTTTAAATAGATGTGGAATGTTCAATTGTTCCGTCGGACCGAATATATCAAAATCTGTTTTGTCCCACACTATACCATCGTGTATAGGAACAGCTGTGATGTTCACTGATGACAAGTCTCTTGCTTCACGATGAGAAGATTTATGAGGTTTCAAAAGTACGTTCACGCCTTTTCCTTCAGTGTTCACATGGATGTATCTGCCACTTATAAGCACGCTCCCAGTTGTAACCAAAGCTAGCCAGAGCAGGAAAACAAAAAGTCCAGATATAATCCAGAGTTCAATCCATGGAGAAACCAAATAAGTCTTTTTCAGAAAGTGAAGAAAGTCTTGTACTTGCTGCTTGAATTTGAATGATGCTGGCGTCGTTTCAGGTTCACTTGGATCTTCTGAGAACGTATCAAAGTTAATGAAGTAGCCAGAAGCAGTTCTATCAATTGTTGGAATTGCATCAGGATTTGTAGAAATCACTGGAACCAGTCGATCACGTGCTACGTCGGTGTAGACAGGTGTATTTGGACGAACTGTTACTTGATCTTCAAGAGGGATGAGTTCTATAGCGTTGTTGCTTAGTCCTTCATCTGTTACTGCTGAATTCTCGATGGTTTCCAGTCTTTCAGTCTGAACCTCTTGGATAGTAGCGAGAGGAGTGCGTTTGCTACTAGGTCGGAGTCCACGAGGCCTACTATTTAGTATTGGCCACATACTGTGGTTTGATGAGGTCGATGGACACAAATCTTTTCTCCTTTCTTCCAGCAAGGGGCGGCAGAAGTACTGTTCTCGTTCCTTGAACTGCTAGGACAGGTACTGGTTGTCTGTAAGAAGGTCCAAATTCCTTCTTGTCCGCAATTTTTTCTCTGACTAGATCCCCAACTTTTGGAATCCAGACTGGCCTTGCTGGGACCGCCGATTTTTCCCCAGTGGTGGTTGGCTGTAGGAATACATTGCTTTGTTTCGTTCTTAATTTGTTTAAGTCCTGTAAAACAGCCAAACGATCTTTGATATCAAAAGGTTTATTTTCCACCACTGTGCCTACGTGTTCAAGGTCCGGTACCCACATTCTTGTCCCAAATAGGACCTCATATGGAGTGACCCCCCAGAGAACTTCTTGGCAGATTATTCAAAGAGCGTTGTACCCCACTAAGGTGTTTGACCCACCCGTCACCCGAACCTAATACTCTAGCTGTTATAGACTGCTTTATGTCTCGGTTTTTCCTTTCCACAACCAAATTTCCCTCAGGATGGAATGGAGAGGAGTACCGCAATGCAACGCCCAGACTGGCCATGGCTTCTTTGTAAGCCTGAGAGCTAAACGCAGGACCCTGGTCAGAATGTAGCGTGCCTATTGCGCATATGCCGATTAAGACTCGCAAATCTTTTATAACAGTTCGAGCGTCAGCTGAGCGCTGAGGCCATAACCATAGGAACCTAGAGCATGAATCCACTGCAACCATGATATATTTATAATTACCGTCCCTGTGCAAGGGACCGCAGTGGTCCAGGTAAACACAAGCTAATGGTTTGTCTGAAATTAACAGGGGTGTCTGCGCAGGACATTTCACTGTTGACACTTTCATCTGTTGGCAAATATCACATTCTAAAACATAGTTTTTAGTTTGTTTCCGAATGCCAGGCCACCAATATCTTTGCTTGAGCAAAGATACTGTTGCTGAAACGCCTGCATGGGCAGAAGCTATCCCTTCGTGTGCTGCTAGGATTAGTCCTAATCTGCGTTCCTTGTTTGGAATTACCCTATCCCCCACTCCAGGGATTCGAGCAAAAGGAACGTTGTTCGCATCAATTACATAAGAGTACTTGAGTGGAAACTTTTTTGGTAACGCTGCTTGAAGCATTGACAGCCAACATTATCTCACCGTCTATTTTTGTTTTGGAACGAGTGATCGCAGCTACGGAAGCCGTTTGCACAGCCCCCTTTGCGGCTTCATCAGCCAATGAATTCCCTGCAACGTGAACGCCATCACGTTGATGACTCAGTGTGTGGATCACGTGAGCCTTTGGTAGTTCGTTTTTCAACTGAACTACTTGTTCCCAAAGCATTTTGTGCTTTATTGTGCCACCTTTCGCATCTTTGAAACCATTTTCAAGCCAGTTTTGTATATAGTCATTATACGACTGAACACAGTAAAAGGAATCGCACACTATTAGTGTGGGGAATTCTCGATCTGTACTTTCAAGTGCCAGTTTGAATGCTTGTAGTTCAGCTCGCTGAGCCGTACAATCTCCTAGAGACTGCGTTTTTGTGACCATAGGTCTGAAGATGCCATTTCGCATGCGACCTTTAACGATTGCACACGCTGCACTGTAAGCTTGCTTACTCCCTATTGCGGGTTGTGCGGATCCGTCAGTGTAAATTATGAATTCGTACTGATCGAGAGGCAGAATTTCAGTAGGCAGGGGACAGTCATGTTCATACTGCAGGAATGCTTGTGTTTTTAAATCTGGATCAAAAACATATTCAACATCTGTTGCAGCAAGAGAATTAACCCATTGTATCCATCTTGGATGTAATGCTTTAGCATTTGGAATGCTCGCTTTTGTAACTGCTTCTAAAGCTGGTACTGGGGTGACGACAATAATGCGTTTCCCTTGGGCTAAGGCTCTTTCTTTTGCTATAGCGGTTTGAACTGCTGTTAGAATTTTTTCAGTTGAACTGAAGCGCATTTCCGCTTGTGTGTACAAATGAGATTTGTACGCTATTGGTATTTTCTCACCCTCATTGAAAGTTAAGTAGGTGAATCCGCATTGACCCGAAATAATTCGGATCACCAAATTGCGTTGATTTACGCGTGTTTGTAAGTGATTTGTTGCTAACATGTTAGCTTGTAGTGAACGCAAGATTTCTGTGTGTTCTTGTGTCCAGTTTCTGATCGAAAAATCAGGTTTGATTAATGCGTAGAGAGGTTTAACCCTTTCTGCGTAGTTTAGAATGTATGTTCTTCCAAAATTTAGGAAACCCAGGATGGATTGTAAGTTTTTTAGCGTTTTTGGAGGTTGTAGCAGCGCACACTTTTCTAAAAAGTTAGCTGCCAAGCTCTTGCCTTCACTTGAAAGCTCATATCCTAGAAATAGGACATTGAGATGGAAAATTCTGGACTTCTTAAAGTTGAATTTGTAGCCCTCAGAGGCGAAACCCAGTATAATGGTGCTTACCCTGTTCAAGTGTTTGTCCAGGTCATCGTCCGTCAGATAGATGTCATCGACATAGGACAATGCCTCATTGTCATAAATTTGTAGTAACTCCATTACCCTCGCTGAGAATAAACCTGGGCTGTTCTTGAACCCTTGTGGGAGTCGACAAAAGTGACGCTGGGTCCCCATTATGGAGAATGCTGTTAAGTACCTGCTTTCAGGTGCTATGTTTTGACAAAAGAAACCATTTGAGATGTCTAATGTTGTTTTATATTTTTTACGCACAATGTTATTCATTAATGCTGTGCTATGTGCATTTTGCACTGCAAAAGTTTTAGAACAAGTGTTTAGGTGTCTGTAATCCAAAACAAGACGATATGTATTGTCTGGTTTGGAGACAGGAAACAAAGGATTGTTCATTGAGGAGGTGCATGTTTCAATCACCCCTTGGTATTCAAGTTGATCTAAGATCTCCCTGACCTGTTTTTTAGCTTCTTGCTTTATTGGGTACTGCCGTTGTGCAGTTGGTTCATGTTTCAGATGTATTTTATGGTGAGGTGAGTCCTCATCCCATCCTACATGATTTTTATATAATGCTGGGGCCTGGGCTACTGCCCATTTCCTGGCATATGTATATTTTAGGTTTATTGGAATATGGTTGGAGAAAGCAGGCATAATAATGTCCTCGCCATGTGGGCACTCCCTGACAAATTGTGGTGGCCAGTCTTTTTCTGCTAGAAGTATGTCATAGCCCTTTGATAGTCTTTCCCAAAAAAGTGCTTTCACCTGTCTAGGTTTGTCTCCCTCCATCCGGAGTGTTATTTCAAATAACTTTTGTGGAGTACTAACCCTGGTGTCTACAGTCTCTACTGTGATGTACTCATTCAAGTCCACTATCTCCAGAAGTTCCTTCACGTTCTGGCGAACTATTGTGACTTCTGCTGCACTGTCCAGCATGGTCTGAGCCCATTCTCCGTTCTTGAGTTGTGTTCTCAGTATTCTCGGCATGTCTGATCTTTAGACCTGCTACTTTCTTTTTGGAGAATTGAGGTTTTGCTTTAGTTTTTGGAGCGTGTTTGTCGTCTTTCGATTTCACGCGTTCTTCTCTGTGTTCCATCCGTCCTCTTCTTTCCGAAGTCTGTGATGAGATCTGAAAGGGACGAGAGGAACGTGTATCAGTATCTTGATACCTGTCAGGTTTTCTCAAATTATCCCTATTCCTGAGGTTATACCTCCTTTCAGAGGGCTCCTTTTGAGGAGACCTACCTCGGTATTGAGAACGTTTCTCATTTGAATTTTGTTTATTAGTCTCCCACTTCTTTTTAGAAGATGTAGGAGTTTGTTTAATAGAGTCCTTCTCAGGACTTTCAGATAGCTTTGGCTTCACTGGTCTTCCACCCAAACTAGCTCTGCCTAATTCTGCATAGGATTGTTCTATTATTCTGGGTAGCTCTGTTTGATGTTCTGTAACATCGAATTCCCTTAATTTTTGGCGGATCGCAACTGCTGCTGCCTCTCCTTTAATATTAGATAATATTATTGTTGAGACCTGGTCGAAATTTTTCAGTAATTTCATACCTAAATTTAGAGCAGGCTCTGCCCCATATTCATTTTGAATTTGTTTGAGGACATCAGGTATTACCGCAATTGACGGAATGCCATGTGTTTTAGTATAGATGGCAGCAAAGACTGAGCCCCAAGTGGTGCAATCTTCCAGTTGTGGTGTGATCCCCATTGGTAAACTGATTGTTAGGATTCTGTGTTTCTCATACGGGCTAGTATTTGGAAATACTGCTTCGATTAGAGTAATTTTTTGAGCTATCCAGAACGGAATTTGCTCACGTTTTGTGGGCATTTTACCCATGACTGCGTATAGAGTCTGTGGTGTAATTTTTAGTGTATTCCCCTGTTGGGGAGTTGGATTTGGAAGTGTTAATGGTTGCTGGACTGTAAAAGTCCGCATGACATATTGGACCAATTGTCTGTAAATTTTTATTAACTCTTGTATTTGAGTAAGTAGTTCCTCATCTGACATTATATCCAGTTCAGGATGAGATGTGTAGCCGGCTAAAATTGGCCATGTTGCTCCTGGTCTACCTAGTGGAACGAGCCTAGTAATGTTTTTGTGATGTTTTAGGGCGCCTTTAAACCAGAGCTGATGCTCCTGGTATGTTAATTGAATTTCAATATCCTCGAAAGGCATGTATTCCTCTGGTGGATCATCTTCTTTGTAGAAGTGAAATGTGTGTGATATTGGATTGCATTCAGGAAGTATTACCCATGAATAGAATACCTCTGTCTGAAAGTATTCATGTGCCTCTATCACGAAAACTGCTCTACCTCCTCTTGGCGGTAGGCCATGTTTTATAAGTTTTAGAGTGATGGCTCTTCTTAAGTTTAGAGGGATGTCTATAACACCCTCCTCTGTTTCATTTAAACCTGTAAAGTTAAAAATTGCTGCTTGGGCTTGATCAGCCGCAGCTCCACCGTTTCCAGTGTTATTGTCGTTTTCAGGCATTTTGTTTTTTGAAAAATGTAGAACAAGTTTCAAGGAAACAAAGATAAGGTGCACAATATTTTGGAACACTGTATCCTTCAACGTTGAGCAAACCAAACAGCTAATATATAGGGTACTTCCCTATGTAGCCGTGGCGGATACTAAACCCTGCCCACTCCAGACGTCTTTTGGAGTATATGGGTAGGGGTCTTGAGAGAAAATAGCACGGCTAAGTTACTCAGTATCTAACGTTGAATTACCGCCTTACCAAACCGTTGGGCGCCATGTAGTGTAGCTCCTATTTCCCTAATAGGCTCTGCGCACTGGAATAATATATCCTATAGGTTTGACATAGGACTAAGGTCAGTATGTCCCTATCGAGTATATTAAACTTAATTACTTGTGCCAGCTAGCTCAGAGGCCACTAGAAACTCCTTGACAACAAGAAGGGAGTAGTTACTGGCAGCCGCAAAACATGACCACTATGTTTCCCTTTAGAATCAGAACGTGTCCCAGAGTCGTGGAAACAATAGATAACTATTTCACTCAGCTCAATCGTGCATGCTTAGTTTTCTCCAAGTTACACAGAAAGAAATAGACGGGCGTTTTCAATAAAAGATTTATTGAACAGTCTTGTTTCTGGTGTAAGTAAAATGTGCTGTTACGATCACAAGACAGTATGCGAGATAAATAATGTACAGTGTGAGCAGTAGAAATAAATAATACTGCGATAGCATTATCTTTTAGCGTATATTCACATACATAAATAACATGAGCTAAAAATGCGAGTACTCATACGATGCGTTTCTAATCTAGTTCTACCCCAATCTACCTAACCTAATCCTAGGTGTAGGGAGAGGTATGAAGTAGGTGAAGTATTCCTTACTATGGTATACTAAGAGTATGTTAAGCCTAGTATGCTTAGTATGCCAAGAGTCCCTCTAGGTTCTTATCAGCTTCATACCTGAAGAATGAGAGAGGTAGGAATCTCTTTGCCAGACTCGAACTCCAACACCCCGCAAGGGAAGTTAGATCACTGGAAGCTGGACTCTCTGCATGCAGGGATGACAGCGTCTTCTCAGTGCGTCAGGCCGGGAAACGGGCTCCTCTGAAGTCGAGGTCTCCTCTGGTTTACAAGGGCTAGGGAAGGTATATTTATACCTGAGAGTACCTAGCAATGTTTAGTATTGACGTGAGTCAGACAGCGAAAGACGTCATGAATGAACCCTTAAGGAATAACGGTTCATAAATAATATATGAGTCCTTGAAGAAATCAATAGTCCTGGACTAGGGAAACTCCCGCAGCCTAAGGGTCTGTTCTTCATGTACTCGTTGTGACGTTAGGGTGGACGGATGTAGGAGACCATGCCTGTATTTGGAGTGCATGGTTTAATGCCTAAATAAGGCCTGGGATATTATGCCTGTATAAGGGCAGGGCGAATTGTGCCTATATAAGGACATGATACTGGAAAGCCCGTTATGGACACCCTAAGAGGAATACAACACACCCCTAGACTGAAGACAGAGAAAAAAGTTTCTTACACCTACATCAACTTGCACACAGTAGAAACGAAAAAAATGACAATATATTCCCTAAAGAAACCTAAAGAGCGAGATAGGTTCATAGGAAAGCCAAAACTTAAGTGGAATCATATAATGAGAAACAGATGAAATAAAGATAAAAAAGGATGAATAAAATTAAACAGATTTTTAAATAAGCTGTACAGGGTCAGATGAGTCTATCAACAAAAAATCAAATAGGATAAACATAGAAATAAAGGCTGAGACAATAATATATAAAGTGTACTAGAGAAAGAATACATGAAAATTGAAGGAAGGGTTAACCTCATCGATCGCCAAGGTGGAAGAACTAAAGGTAATAGAGTAACAACAGTAGTCCTGGTGAAGGTGGAGATCCTAGTGGTCCCAAGTAGATTCGAGAATACAGTGAAGAACTTTCAACCTAGGAGAGGTCCTAATCTCTCCGGAAACTTGGTGGAAGGAAAACAAAAATAAAGAATAGAAATAAAAATAGATCTAATATATGGGAAGTAGGCCAGACCTCTGTGTAAAAGTCTAAGCACAATTCAGATGATAGTATTATCCAATGGTAAAGATTCATTCAGACCATGGTCAAAGGTTCCAAGGGAGTAAATCCAATATTCTTCACCTTTTTTCCTTCGTGTGTCTAGTCAGTGTCTACTGTGGTCTTGATTTTCTCCAGAATGATCCAACTAAGGTTGCTCTCACCATGGTTTTTGGTGGTCCTATATTCCACCAAGGGAGCACCTTTTTTGTTGTTTCTTATGGCTGATTGTGTTCACTAAATCGAACCCTGAACTCACGGCTGGTTTCACCAACATAGCCTAAGGAACAACGACACTGGATCAAGTAAGTGCACCATGTTAGATGTCCTGAGGTTTGTCATTACCGGGAGCTCAATATTCTGTTTTCCTCCGGTTAAGGTATCTGTCACTAGAGCATTGGCACAAGCATGACAGTTAGCACATTTGTGGTTGCCTGAGACCCGTTTTAAGCCTGTTATCAATTTTCTGAACAAGATTGGTTTCCTCTTTGCAGGCTGCTTTAACTAGAGAATTTCTCAGATTCCTGTTTTGTCTGACCTCATAGACTGGTTTCTGAAGTTTTTTTGTAGTATGGTCGCCAATGTTTAGAATTTGCCATTGCATTCCTATTATCTGTCTGCAAGTTGGAATGTTGGGTGACTCAGACAAGTTTTTCTTCACCTTTTTTGGGTTTCTTCTGAAATAAGGTTTCTCTGTTATAATGCTTTGCTCTCTTCTAAGAGTCTCTAATGAGTCGTCTGGGGTATCCTCTTCTTAAGAACTTCTTTTAAAGATGTTCAGCATTAGTATCATAGTCTTGGATACTTGTACAGTTTCTGCGCAACCGCAGAAACTGACTGAAGGGGATGCCCTGTTTTTGACATCTCGGGTGGTAACTGTCGAAGTGGAGCAAAGTATTTCTTGCAGTAGGTTTAGTAAACAGGGAAACTTGGATCAAATTATTGTGGTGAAAAATCCAGATGTTAAGAAATTCGACCTTGATTTTACTTGTCTTGGGGATGAATTTCATATGGGGATCTCAGAGATTGATCCACTCTTGTAACTGTTCCTCCTCGCTTTTACATACAAAAAAGATATTGTCAATGTATCTGGGCCATTGATGGATATTTTCTTAAAGTGATGCTAACTCAGTGTGGATAAATTTCTCTTCGAAAATCCCCATATAAAAATTAGCCACATTGGGGGCACCGGCCGCCCCCATGCTGACTCCCTTTATCTGTTGGCAACATGTGTTATTAAACTCAAAGAAATGTTCTTTGAGAACAATAGCCAGGCATTGTAACATGAAATCATGATGGTCATTAGTGCCTATTCTCTACAGTGTAATTCTTACTGCTTCAAGAGCCTCTTGCTGTGGTATATTGGTGTATGAAGCTTCAATATCCCTAGTAACTAGGGTGTCTGTGGATGGATCAAATGGTGTGACCTCAAGTTTAGCTATCATCTGACCCGTATCTTTGACATATGCTGGAAAAGCACTCACAAGGGGTTTCAGGCCAGATGTACGACCCTAAATTGCGGTCGCAAACTGGCAATCGGCGGTCGCAAAACACTCGCAATTTACCACCTACTTCAAGTAGGTGGTAAACCATTCGCAAACGGGAAGGGACCCCTTACTCTTTGTGAATGGGTCAAAAAATATTTTTTAAGGGCAGGCAGTGGTCCCAGGAACCACTGCCTGCCCTTAACAAAATGAAACTGAAAAGTTTAATTTTTCTTTTTTTTAAAAGCATTCCCGTTTTCCTTTAAGGAAAACGGGCTGCATTAAAAAAAAACTGCTTTATTTAAAAGCAGTCACAGACATGGTGGTCTGCTGACCCCAGCAGGCCACCTTCCCTGTGGGTGCTAGCCATTCGTAATGGGGTCGCAAATTGCACCTGCCTCTTTAATATTAATGAGGCATGTAATTTGCGACCCCATTAGGAATCGCAAACAGTGTCTGAGACACTGTTGTACATCCCAATTTGCGAGTCGCAAATGCGACGCAATTTGCGAGTCGCAAATTGGTGGGTCTTACATCTGGCCCTTCAAGAATGGGTCAATATATGTTGACAAAGGTTCTGTGGCCGAACCAATAGTAGAAACTATGGGTCTATGTGGTGGGTCCAGAGAATCCTTGTGGTTTTTGGGCACCTCATATATCAAAGGTGTCCGTGTATATGATCTCTTGAGGAACTCAAATTCCTGTCTACAAATGATCGCAGCCTCTGTGATGTTCAAAATTTGAGTTTTTATTTTTTTTCTGGGTTGCTTCTAACCTTACAATAATGGTCGGGTACATCAAGCATAGCTTGCATTTAATTCTTGTACTGTTGGGTATCAAAAGGAACTATACTCCCCTTTATGGCATGGTTTGACCGTGACATCCCGATTTTTTCTCAATTCAGTGAGAGCAGCACTTTTGTGAACAATAAGATTGTATGGAGGTTTGGGTGTCTATCTGTATTTTATTATATAAAGCCTTTTAAAAAATTCTCACTTCAGGTCCAAGTTCGTCCAATGTGGGGGTGAATGCGGAGAGAAGTTTTAGTCCTGATCTATTGTTTGAGGTAGTTGTTTGAAGGTCACTAAAATATTTTTGGAGTCTTATTTTGCGATTAACCCCTTCCATGCGTCGGACGCGCGGGAGCCGTCCGACGCATAAGTTCTCATATGCGTCGGACGGCTCCCGCGCGTCCGACGCCATTGCTGAAGAAATCCCTCTGGTGCAAGCACCAGAGGGATTTCTTTTACTCCCCCAAAGCCTCGGGAGCTGGGGAAGAGCTTCCCCAGCTCCCGAGGCCCCCCGCGTTTCTGTGAAATGACGATCAGCGCGCACGTCGCGCTGACGTCATTTCACAGAAACCGAAACTGAAATGAGCCATTAGGCTCATTTCACTTTCACTTTCTACGTGCTCAGGGGGCTATCTCAGCCCCCTGAGCACGTAGAAAGAGGGGAGAGGTATCATTGGAAAGGGGAGAATCTCCCCTTTCCAATCGTACCCCACCCCAGTGGATCCCTGCTTGGGAGGGGGGAGCGGCCCCTTGGGCAAGGGCCTTCGCTCCCCTCATAAAAAAAATGGCAAAATTCAGCCTTTCTGCCCCCCCGGGGGGGTCAGAAAGCCCACTAAACGGCAGGGATTTTTTTTGTGCAATTGTTTTTAGTGTGGGGGCTGCCCAAAATGGGCATTCCAATGCCCCCACCCCCTGCCGCAATAACAGCCTTTGGGGGGCAGATGGGGGTAGTAGCCCCCAATTTCCCCCCGGGGGGGCAGAAAGCCCACTAAACGCCAGGGATTTTCTTTTGCGCAATTGTTTTTAGGGTGGGGGCTGCCCAAAACGGGCATTCCAATGCCCCCACCCCTCCCCACACAATAACAGCCTTTCTTCCCCCCGGGGGGAAGATGGGGCAGTAGCCCCCAATCTGCCCCTCCGGGGGGGCAGAAAGCCCACTAGACGCCAGGGATTTTTTTTGGTATAATTTAATTGAGGTGGAGGCTGCCCAAAACGGGCATGCCAATGCCCCCACCCCCGCCACAATTACAGGGCAGTAGCCCCCAATCCGCCCCTCCTGGGGGGCAAAAAGCCCACTAGACGCCAGGGATTTTTTGGGGGGCAATTTGAATTAGGGTGGGGGCTGCCCAAAACGGGCATGCCAATGCCCCCACCCCCGCCAAAACTACAGCCTTTCTGCCGCCCCTGGGGGGCAGAAAGCCCACTAGAAACCAGGGATTTTTTTGGGGCAATTTTAATTAGGGTGGGGTTGCCCAAAACGGGCATGCCAATGCCCCCACCCCGCCAAAACTACAGCCTTCCTGCCACCCCTGGGGGGCAGATGGGGGCAGTAGCCCCCAATCTGCCCCCCCGGGGGGGCAAAAAGCCCACTAGATGCCAGGGATTTGTTTTTGCCAATTTGAATCAGGGGTGGGGGCTGCCAAAAATGGGCATGCCAATGCCCCCACACCCGCCCACAAAAATTCCAGTCTTTCTGCCCCCCTGGGGGGCATATGGGGCCAGCAGCCCCCAATCTGCCCCTCCCGGGGGCAGAAACCCCACTAGAAACCAGGGATTTTGTTTTTTTTATTTGTGTAGGGGTGGGGGCTGCCCAAAATGGGCATGACAATACACCCACCCCCTCCCAGAGAAATTCCAGTCTTTCTGCCCCCCCGGGGGGCAGATGGGGCAGTGGCCCCTGATCTGCCCCCGTGGGGCAGAAAGCCCACTAGGCGCCTGCGATTACGCGGACTTTTTTTATGCGTGGCCCAGAATGGGCATACCAATGTCCCCACCCCCACAAAAAATAGCCACAGTCTTTCTGACCCCCATTGGGGGCATATCGGGGCAAACCCACCACCCCCGATTCCCCCCCAGGGCGGCAGAAAGCCCACTAGGCACCGACTTTTTTTTAGCAATGTGCCTACCTGTCGATTTTGGGCCCTAGCGTAGCTGGCACATAGGGAAACCTAGCAAACCTGTACATTTTTTAAAACTAGACACCAAGGGGAATCCAGGATGGGGTGACTTGTCTGGCTCTCACCAGGTTCTGTTACCCAGAATCCCTTGAAAACCTCAAACTTTGTTAAAAAAAAACATATTTTCCTCACATTTCTGTGGTGGAAAGTTCTGGAATCTGTGTGGATCCACAAAATTCCACCCACCCCGCATTCCCCAAAGTCTTCCGATAAAAATGGTACCTCACTTGTGTGGGTGGGTCAAGTACCCGTGACAGGCAAGGGCCCAAAACCTATTGAGGCAACATCAAAATTACCTATCACAAAACAACCTGGTTTTGCAAGGGGGGTCCCATGAGTTTTTGGCCCCGGGGTCAGCGGCCATCTAGGGAAACCTACCAAACCCACACATTTCTGAAAACTAGACACCCGGGGAAGTCCAGCAAGGTATGGCTTGCATGGGTCCCCCAACATTTCCCTACCTAGAATCCCCTACAAACCTCAAATTTTGTTGAAAAAATCAATTTTTTCTCACATTTCTGTGTGAGAAAGTTGTAGGATCACCGGGCTGACACAAATTCCCTACTACCCAGCGTTCCTCCAGGTCTCCCGATAAAAGTGGTACCTCACATGTGTGGGTAGGCATAGTGGCTGCAACAGGAAATGGCCCAAATCGTACTGTGGAGACTTCAAAATTACCTATAACAAAACTACCTGGTTTTGGGGGGGGGCACCTGGTTTTTTGGCCCCGGGCTCGCCGCCATCTAGGGAAACCTACCAAACCCACACATTTCTGAAAACTAGACACCTGGGGGAGTCCAACGAGGTATGGCTTGCGTGGATCCCCCAATGTTTCCCTACCCAGAATGCCCTGCAAACCTCAAATTTAGCTGAAAAAAACACATTTTCCACATATTTTTGGGTGGAATCACCGTGCCGGCACAAATATCCTACACCACAGCGTTCCTCTCAGTCTCCCGAGTAAAATGATACCTCACTTGTGTGGGTAGGGCATGGGCCTGTAACTGGGAAGAGCCCAAAACATAGGGTTTTAGGGTATAGCACCGACAATTCTAAGTGAGGTATCATTTTACTCGGGACACCAAGGAGAATGCTGTGGGGTAGGACATTTGTTACGGCATGGTGATTCCACGCAAAAATATGTGGAAAATTTGTTTTTTTGAGGTTTGCAGAGGATTCTGGGTAGGGAAACGTTGGGGGATCCACGCAAGCCATACCTCGTTGGACTCCCCCGGGTGTCTAGTTTTCAGAAATGTGTGGGTTTGGTAGGTTTCCCTAGATGGCGGCGAGCCCAGGGCCAAAAAACCAGGTGTCCCCCGCAAAACCAGGTAGTTTTGTTATAGGTAATTTTGAAGTCTCCACAGTACGGTTTTGGCCCTTTCCTGTTGCAGCCACTATGCCTACCCACACATGTGAGGTACCATTTTTATCGGGAGACCTGGAGGAACGCTGGGAAGTAGGAAATTTGTGTCAGCCCGGTGATCCTTCAACTTTCTCACACAGAAATGTGAGAAAAAATTGATTTTTTTCAACAAAATTTGAGGTTTGCAGGGGATTCTGGGTAGGGAAATGTTGGGGGACCCACGCAAGCCATACCTTGCTGGACTCCCCCGGGTGTCTAGTTTTCAGAAATGTGTGGGTTTGGTATGTTTCCCTAGATGGCCGCCGAGCCCGGGGCCTAAAACTCATGGGACCCCCTTGCAAAACCAGGTTGTTTTGTGATAGGTAATTTTGATGTCGCCTCAATTGGTTTTGGGCCCTTGCCTGTCGCGGGTACTTGACCCACCCACACAAGTGAGGTACCATTTTTATCGTAAGACTTGGGGGAACGCTGGGTGGTAGGAAATTTGTGGATCCACGCAGATTCCAGAACTTTCCGACACAGAAATTTAAGAAAAGAGTGATTTTTTCAGCTAAAAATTTGAGGTTTGCAGGGGATTCTGGGTAGGGAAATGTTGGGGGACCCACGCAAGCCATACCTTGCTGGACTCCCCCAGGTGTCTAGTTTTCAGAAATGTGTGGGTTTGGTAGGTTTCCCTAGATGGCCACTGATCCTGGGGCCAAAAACTCATGGGACCCCCCTTGCAAAACCAGGTTGTTTTGTGATAGGTAATTTTGATGTCGCCTCAATTGGTTTTGGGCCCTTGCCTGTCGCGGGTACTTGACCCACCCACACAAGTGACATACCATTTTTCTCGGAAGGCTTTGGGGAATGCGGGGTGGGTGGAATTTTGTGGATCCACACAGATTCCAGAACTTTCCACCACAGAAATGTGAGGAAAATGTGTTTTTTTAACAAATTGTGAGGTTTTCAAGGGATTCTGGGTAACAGAACCTGGTGAGAGCCAGACAAGTCACCCCATCCTGGATTCCCCTGGGTGTCTAGTTTTCAAAAATGTAAAGGTTTGCTAGGTTTCCCTAGGTGCCGGCAGAGCTAGGGTTCAAAATCTACAGCTAGGCACTTTGCAAAAAAGGGTCAGTTTTCACTGTGAAAATGTGGTGTGTCCACGTTGCGTTTTGGGCCGTTTCCTGTCGCGGGCACAAGTGAGGTACGATTTTTATCAGGAGACTTAGGGTAACACAGAATTGTAGAGCAACTGTTATTACCTATTGACTTTCGATGCATTTCTGCCTTCCAAATGAAAGACAATGTGTAAAAATGAAGTCATTTTGAAAAATGACCTATAATTCTCATGCTAGTATGGGTACTCACAATTTCGGAAATGTGCAAATATCTACTGTTTCTAAACTCTATATTTTGTTCCAATTTCAGAAATACATAGGTGTCTCTCATACCGATTTTTCCATGTATATATTTTCCCAAATTAATTGCTATATACCCGGTATATCATAAAAAACCATTGCAAGACGCTGCTCAGTTATTGGCTCTGGGTTCGTCGGGTTCTTGGTGAACCTACAAGTCCTATATATCCCCACAACCAGAAAGGTCCAGCGGATGTAACGGTATATTGCTTTCAATTAGCTGTCATAATTAGAAGAAGTTACAGGTGAAAATGTTGACACAAATGGCTGTTTTTTTCAACTAATTTTAAATTTTTCCTATATTCAACGGTTAGTTTCTATAAAGAAACCTTGAAGGATCTACACAAATGACCCCTTGCTGAATTAAGAATTTTGTCTAATTTTCTAAAATGTATAGCTTTCCAGGTTTATTATTGCTTTCATACCCATTTCTACCATTAACTGGAAAGAGGTTGAAAGCACAAAAAATAGCAAAAATAGGCTATGTCCCAGAAAAATGCCAATACTGTGTAAAATTTTGTGTCCCTGAAAGCTGGGAAGATGGTGATTTCAGCACCACAACCCCTTTTTTGATACCATTTGAAGGGAAAAAACCAGACGCTTTCATCTGTAGCCCTTTTTTCCCATTTTTCCCCCCAAAAACAAAATTTAGCTGTATTTTGGCTAATTTCTGGGTCCCCTCCAGGGGAATCCACAAACCCTGGGTACCTTTAGAATCCCCATGATGTTGGAAAAAAAGGACGCAAATTTGGCGTGGAAACCTTATGTGGTCAAAAAGTTACAGGGGCCTAAGTGCGAACTACCCCAAATAGCCAAAAAAAGGCTTAGCACAGGGGGGGAAAAGGCCTAGCAGCGAAGGGGTTAAAGGAATGTATGTCTTGATTGAATTCAAACTTGTTGATAATAGAACTTGGGACAAAGGACAGTCCCTTAGACAAGAGTCATAGTGAATGTTGATCTAACTCAAACGCCGAAAGATTGAAGACAGGGATGGGGTACAATCCCTCCAATATCGGTGGCGTCTTGTTTGGAGCTAATGCTGAGTGTTGTCTGCATGTTTAAATCATCCCCTTGTTTGATTCCTGGACCTTGCTCTCAGTGTGCTCCGTTGGTTCCCTAAAAAACGGTTACTTCTATTGGGGACGCCAAAGTGTTCCCTTCTGTTACCAAACGAGTCAAAATGGTTAGAACTACCTTCACATTCCGACTCAGAAGTATCTGAGAACGTCAAGATTTTTTTATTTGACCAATGTTGATTGTCAATGGGGTAAGCGTTATCTTTGGGGATATTTTTCTGTTTCTATTCTGTGCCGGTTGATGTACATGTAAGAAACTTTTTTTCCCCTGTCTTGAGTCTAGTGGTGTATGGTTGAACTTGATCTTGTTAAGTTTATACTTTCCTTATTAGGTCATTTCATGTTTCATTTTCTTACAATTGGGCTGCTTTATTCTTTATATTTCTATATAGATTGCCATAGTCTTTTTTCTATTTGTTGGGATCTGCATATATCTGGACACCTCTTTTTTCTTAATATATTTATATGTTGTTTAGCTTATGGCCCTCAGACTCCATGCCAATATGGTGCCTGATGTTATAACTACCATCATCAATTTCTAAGGACCTGCTGTATGGACGGATCTTTTGTCCGACACCTCCCTAATATGGCACTCGCGGTAAGATGGTTACCTTCAAGGCCCTTTTCGCCACATTGGGGCATATACTGTTATATTCCATATAGGTACCATAATATAGGCCTCAGTAATTTCATTACCCTTCACCTATATTCTTCCCTACATTACACTTGTCACGGTTTACAGGGACTGACCTTTTACCTAGATACGACGCTGCATTCAGAACGCGGGTTTTCCCTAGTTCGAAATCTCGTACATTATGCATGAGGATTCCTGGAAGCACAGCAGGACTACCATCTCCTGTATAAAATCTTTTGTACAAAGTTCTTGCCCAACGTCATCCTTAGGCCGACACAGTAATACAGCAAGGTAGGACCCCTGGGGAGACCTATGGGTATATATACATCACATCTTGCTAAGATAAGACAGAGGAGACCAAGACTTCCCGGCCGACACACTGACCAGAGACGCTGAGGTTCCTGCATGCAGACACTCCAGCTCGCAGTGGTCTAAAACATCCCTTGCGGGTGTCCAACTCGAGACCAGGACGGGGTCCCACAGTCTCTCACTTCAGGTAATGGGGTTGACTAAATCCTAGAGGGATTATTGGCTTAACACCTACCTACATGCTAAGTACACTTAGGTACATCTAGTTAGGGAAGCATTGTAGGAGTATGCATCTTTTTTATCATGTGTTTTATATACTCGTATGTATTCATGATTATTGTAAGATGGTAGAGCTATACCATCCTTTTACCTTTATAGTACGGCTAATCATGTATATCTTATACTGCCTAACGGATGTTGCAGCTCATCTATTCTACACCAGAATAACAACTGTTCAATAAATTCTTATTGAAAACGCCCAGCCTGTTTATTCTCTGTATTTCTCTGAGACAGACTAAGTAAGCACGAGTGACTGAGCGAAAACTAGTATATTGTTTCCACTGTCCTGAGGGATCAGGGTTGTCATGTTCGATGGTTGCCAGGAACTATTCTCTCCTTGGTAAGAGGAGATTCTAGTGGCACTGTGAGCTAGTTGGTACAAAGGCCAACATACCCGGTGGGGGTGTTCAGAGTCAGTCTGACACCAATCCTACAGTGTATGTTGTCTAAACGCGCAGATCCTGTATACTTTTTATAGGAACTGCACGACATGGTGCCCAACGTTGGTTGGGTACTTATTTAACAGTAGAATCTGAGTAGTTCAGTCGTGCTATTGTCAGAAATCCCTACTCACAAAACACCAGAGACGTCTGGAGTGGGTGGGCAAAACTCCGCCACAGCTGAGTAGGTGAAATATCCTATTTATTGGCTGTTGGTTAATCAAGCTTGAAGGACACAGTGTTCCTAAAAACTGTGCAAAACACCTTATCTCAGTTCCCTTGAAAAAAAATTCTTCTTCACAAAAAACAATGACTGAAGATGCAGACAACGCGGAGAGAGTCGTGCAAAATTTGCACCTCTCAGACGAAGAAGAAAATGCAGATGCAATTCAGATTGCAGAAAATATTAGAAATGCAGTCACCCTGAAGCTGCTTGCGCATGGTTTAACACCTAGGGGTGGCATAGTAGCTTTTGTGATTGAGGCACACGAATCATACAGAACAGAGGTATTTTATTCATGGGTTACACTTCCAGCAGCAAATACAAGAACAAGAACTTTTCATTTTTACACAGAAGATGAACCACCAGCGGAATATTGTCCGTATGAGGACATTGAGGTTCTGCTCACGTACCAGGAACACTTATACTGGTTTAAAGGTGCCCTACCCCATACAAGAAGAAGAGTGAGACTCGGCCCGCTCGGAAGAGAAGGGGCAACATGGCCAATATTAGCAGCCTACACACCACATCCTGACACCGAAACAATGCCAGGAGCAGACTTACTCATACTTCACAAAGAATTAATAAAACTTTATAGAAACATGACGCTATTCGTCATGAGGACACTTAAAGTCCAGCCAGCAATGGTGACAAAGAATACAACTAACATTCAAAACACAACAACTAAGATTACACCACAAACGTTACACGCCGTAATGGGTAAAATGCCCGCAAAACGTGAACAAATGCCATTCTGGACAGCTCAGAAAATAACGCAGCTAGAAGCAGTATTCCCAAATACCAGCGCTTATGAATAACACACAATGCTGACAATCTGCTTGCCCATGGGGATAACACCACAGATAGAGGATTGTACCTCTTGGGGTACAGTTTTCGCTGCCATATATACCAGAACTCATGGTATACCGTCCTTAGCAGTAATGTATTAAGACAAATACAAAATGAGTACGGAGCAGAGCCTGCTCTCAACTTAGGGATGAAGTTACTAGGCAACTATGCCCAGGTATCAGCCATAATATTAGCAAATATTAAAGGGGGGGCAGCATCAGTGGCTATCTGCCACATCTTAGGGAATTCAGTCCTTTACAACAAGAACACGAACTACCTAAAATAACTGAAACTGCGTATGCAGAATTAGGCAGGGACAGTATGGGTGGAAAAGCATTAACACCACAACTGATGGGTAGTCCCGAGAAGGAGACCTTCAAGCAGACACCTGCTTCTTCTAAAAAGAATTGGGACAATAACAAAAAACAAAAAGTTAAAGAAAACAGATCTCAATCAAGAGGTAGATCTCCTCCACAGGAACAGTCCGAAAGGAGGTATAACTTTAGGAATAGGGATAATATTAAGAAACCTGACAGATATCAGGATACTGATACAAGTTCCTCTCGTTCCTTTCAGGGTTCAACGAAAAACTCAGAGAGAGAAGGACGGTCAGACAGACAAGAAGAGCGTACAAAGTCCAGAGACAAGCAACAAGCTCAAGAATATACTTCCAAAAAAGAAGATAAACCAAAACAAAAACCACAGTTCAAAAATAAGAAGGTTGCAGGTCTAAAGATCAGACATGCCCAGAATTCTGAGGACTCGACTACTGAACGGGGAATGGGCTCTGACGATGCTAGACAGTGCGGCAGAAGTAACAATTGCTCGCCAGAACCTGATGGAACTTCTGGTGACAGCGGACTTGAATGATTACATCACGATGGAAACACCTGATACTAGGGTAAGTGTCCCAAATAAATTGTATGAAATAACACTCCAAATGGAGGGGGACAAATGCAGGACAGTTAGAGGTCTCTTTTCGGAGAACCTAACTTTTGGCTAGGACATTTTGTTAGCTGAACACGATTGGCCACCTGCATTCGTCATGGATTGCCCTAGGGGAGAAACGGTAATTTTACCAGCATTCTCCGACCATGTTCCCAAATATTTAAAATATACATATGCGCGGGAGTGGGCGATAGCCCAGGCCCCGGCATTATACAAGAACCATGTTGGATGGGATGAGGATTCAACCCACCACATAATTCCATTGAAAAATACTCCAACTGCATAAAGGCAGTATCCAATAAAGCAAGAAGCTAAAAAACAGGACAGGGAGATCTTAGATCAACTTGAATACCAAAGAGTGATTGAAACTTGCACCTCTCAAATGAATAACCCTTTGTTTCCTGTATCAAAACCGGACAACACATACCGTCTAGTGTTGGATTACAGACATTTAAACACTTGC
Organism: Calotriton arnoldi; assembly: GCA_963921515.1. Classification (NCBI taxonomy): domain Eukaryota; kingdom Metazoa; phylum Chordata; class Amphibia; order Caudata; family Salamandridae; genus Calotriton; species Calotriton arnoldi. Next base: position 3,317,212 of record CAWUFW010000237.1, on the reverse strand, counting down.
ACTAAAACATTTGCAGTACAGAATGCACACAGTGCCGTATTAATGAATAACATTGTGCGGAAAAAATACAAAAAGACACTAGATTTCTCAAATGGACTTTTTTGCAGCCCGGGGTTGTTTTCGGCTAGGGTAACTGAATTAATTTAAAATCTGGATGAGTAGGCATTGTCCTACCTAGATTATATTTATCTGATGGATGATAACCTGGAGGAACACTTGAACAGAGTAAACACCATCATTTTGGGATTTGCCTCTGAGGGTTACAAATTTAAAAAAAATGCGCGTTGCTCCAACCTCCAAAATCATTAATTTTTTTACAATCAATCATGGGATTCCTGAACTTTGGCAGAATATACATTTTAGATTACACGGAAAAGTAAAACCTTTCTACGATTTGATAAAACCTGACTTTTCAGTTAGACAGTGGACACAGGAACACACAGATACTCTTCGTTCCTTACAAGCTGACATGATAGCTTCAAAACACTTACAGACACGCGTAAATGTACGCAACCTGGTGATCCGTATAGTTGCGGGTCAATCTGGGTACACCTATCTAACATATAATGAAGGTGAGACAGTACCAATAGCATACAAATCACATTTGTACACAAATGCTGAGATGCGTTTTGCATCAACTGAAAGAATTCTAACTGCAGTACAGACTGCTGTAGTCAGAGAAAGAGCCCTGGCTCAAGGGAAGCGTATAATTGTCGTTACCCCAGTTCCAGCCTTAGAGGCTGCGACAAAGGCAAGCGTTCCAAGCGCCAAAGCCTTACATTCAAGATGGATACAATGGGCTAATTCTCTCACTGCAACTGATGTAGAATACAGGTACGACCCAAATCTAAAAACACAAGCATTTCTGCAAGACGAACAAGAATATCCTCTACCAAATGAGATAATGCCTCTAGATCAGTATGAATATATAATTTACACTGACGGTTCTGCTCAACCGGCCATAGGGAGTAAACAGCAATACAGCGCTGCGTGTGCTATCGTTAAAGGATGCATGCAGGATGGAATGTTTCACCCGAAGTGTACAAAAACACAGTGTCTAGGAGGCTGCACGGTGCAGCTGGCAGAATTAAAAGCACTAATACTGGCACTGGTAAATACGGATTGAGAATTCCCCACACTAATCGTGTGTGATTCTGCTTACTGTGTACAGTCATATAATGAATATTTACATCACCGGGGACAAAACGGGTTTAAAGATGCAAAAGGTGGCACAGTTAAGCACAAAACGCTATGGGAACAGGTAGTGGAGTTGCAAAAACGAACTACCAAGGGCTCACATGATACATACACAGGGCCGGACTGGGAACCAAAACCGGCCCTGGCAAAGTGCTCGGCCGGCCCCCCCGAGGGGCTGGGGGGGACGGCAGAGCTGTTTGCCAGGACCGGTTTCGGCCGATTTTGTTACAGGGCCGATATTGCAGCTATGCTGCAAAAACGTCCCTGTAACAATAACGGCCCCCCAGGGGGCTAAAACCGGCCCCCACCTTGGCAGCCCACCGGGGAAACGCCCGGTGCCCCCTACGGCCAGTCCGGCCCTGTACATACACTGAGTCATCAACGTGATGGCGTTCACGTTGAAGGGAATTCATTGGCTGACGAAGCCGCAAAGGGGGCTGTACGCACGGCTTCCGTAGCTGCAATCACTCGTTCAAAAACGAGAATAGACGGTGAGATAATGGTTGCGATTATTGCTACACGCAATAACTCAGCAGTACCAAAAAGGTTTCCACTCAAATACTCCTGCAAGTTAGATGCAAACAATGTTCCATTTGCTCAAATTCCTGGAGTGGGGGATAGAGTAATATCAAATATGGATCAGAGGTTAGGATTAATTCTAGCAGCACACGAGGGTATAGGGTCTGCACATGTAGGAGTTACAGCAACTGTTTCTCTATTGAAACAGTGCTATTGGTGGCCAGGACTAAGAAAGCAGACTAAAGACTACGTCTTGAAATGCGACAACTGCCAGCAGATGAAAGGCTCCACCGTAACACATCCAGCGCAGACACCATTACTAATATCAGACAAACCACTCGCATGTGTTTATTTGGACCACTGCGGCCCCTTACAATCTGATGGGGCTTACAAGTATGTCATGGTTGCAGTGGATTCCTGCTCTAGGTTCCTATGGGTGTGGCCCCAGCACTCGGCTGATGCTCGAACTGTTATAAAAGATTTGCGAGTCTTTATAGGGACATACGCAATTGGCACATTACATTCTGACCGTGGCCCTGCGTATAGCTCTAGAGCTTACAAGGAAGCCATGGGAAGTTTGGGTGTAGCATTGCGGTACTCCTCACCGTACCATCCCGAGGGAAATTCGGTTGTGGAGAGGAAAAACCGGGACTTAAAGCAGTCTTTAACAGCTAGAGTATTAGGCTCGGGTGGAAATTGGGTAAAACATCTGTATGGAGTTCAAAGAACATTAAATAATCAGCCAAGAAGCTCTCTAGGGGGTGTCACTCCTTATGAGGTCCTATTTGGGACAAGAATGTGGGTACCTGATCTTGATTGTGAAGGCACAGTGGCGGATGATAAACCTTTTGACATCCATAAACGTTTGGCTGTTTTACAGGACCTAAATGAATCCAGGGCACTACAGAGTAATGTCCAGGTGAAAAGGACCACCACCGGGGAAGCAAAAGGTGTCATGCCAAGACCTGTCTGGATCCCTAAAGTTGGGGATCTGGTCAGAGAGAAAATAGCGGACAAAAAAGAATTTGGCCCATCATACAGAAAGCCTGTACCTGTCCTGGCAGTTGAAGGAACAAGAACAGTACTTCTGCCACCTCTTGCCGGTAAAAAGGAGAAAAGATTTGTCTCAATTGATCTGATCAAACCACACTATGTGGCCGATACTGAGTAGTAGGCCACGTAGACTCGGAGTAACAGACACCCTCCTCTCACAACTATACAAGAAGTTCAAACAGAAAGACTCATCACGTTTGAAGGGTCATCTACACAGAATGATGGACTATGCAACAATGCGATGGAACTCGTTCCTCTTGAAACTGAAATTCAAAATGAGAACTCAACTGAAAGACAAGTTTCAAATCGACCAAACACGGATATATACGTCAACATGCCCCAACAAGAGCAAGCTACAGTTTCCACAAAACCTGCGGAATTACCAAAAATTGATCGAACTGCATCTGGCTATTTCATTGACTTTGATACTTTTTCATTGGATCCAAGTGAACCTGAAACGATGCCAGCCCAAAAATCTCGTCTACAGCGATTCAAAGATTTTCTGAACTTTCTTAAAAAGACTTACCTGGTATCACCTTAGGTGGAACTCTGGGTAACTACCGGGGTACTTTTCTTTCTTTTCTGGATAGGCCTAGTAACTGTCTTTAGTATGCTTATTAATGGAACTTATCTTCGAGAAAACTCTGCAGCACAAAAATTGAATGTGATTCTGAAACCGCATCTAGCATCACATCGTGAAAAAAGAGACCTATCATCTGTGAACATTACAGCAGTTCCTATACCTGACGGTATAGTATGGGACAAGGTTTATTATGATATATTTGGCCCGACCAAACTTTTAAAAATACCACATTTATTTAAGATTTCATTCAGTGATATCATTACCTACAGTACATTTTCCGATTATTGGGATTATGAAACTGTAAATAATATGTTGTCTGATTTAGAAAAATCTGATGCTTTTTCTAATAATGAAATGTTAGAGGGCACATCAGACTTTGAAACAATGTATTGCTATCAACATTATGGTCATCACTTTCTGCATAAGTCTGCTAATTCCAGAAATGTTTTTACATACCACCAATGGGAGCATTGCCCAACACCGCCGAAAAGCAGTTCAAAAACATTTGCACAGAAATTTCCGTATTTTTCAGGGTTTAACAAATCAGACCCAGCCTTATATTATTATAAGGTTGCACCAACACCAGCATGGAAAAATATGTTAACAAACACCAAACAGATTTATTCTGCTACCTTTACTGCCCAATTGTCTGAACAGGGTTTTGACTTATGGAAAGACAACATAGACTTAAAATCGGTCTTGGGTACTAGGGACTGGCAGGTACAGGGAACAGAGGCACTATTTAGAGCATGCCATATTCCGCAGCAAATAATGTTTTTGAATGAAACGGTGCAATAAACGACCTGTCTTGAATTAGCCAGGAACAAAGATTTAAATACACCTCGGATGCCCACACCATCACACACTGAGGGTAACATAACATCACAAGAAGAGGGTACACTAGATGGTGTCATGCGATACAATAGATCAGACCCCGATTGGACGGGATGGTTGATTTGGCCCACAGACACCAATAGCTGTCAGGAAAGATTCTTGGGTAAAACTAAAGGATTTAGTATAAATAGGCCAGATCCACGCTATGTACAGAGACAACACCCAGGGGTAGTGACATCATACAGTGTTGGGAAGTTATGCCTCGATTGGCTAAAGACCTCAGCACTTACACATGTGAAACAACACTTATCCTTACTTACAGAGGATGTGGACCAACAGGATTTTTTATTAGGTCCTAGGAAGCCACGTCACAAACGTTTCTATTATGCTGTCTACAATGAGATTAGGAAAATATCACAACAAGAGGCCGCGGAAAGACTACGAAAAATAGATCGTATAAATCTAGAGAAAGCTCTAGCAGTGGTCGACAATGGGTTAACGACACTAACTTCCAGGATATATTCTCTAGGCAACATTGTATCTTCTGCTATTGATATACTGGAGCAGGATCTGTCCATATTACAAAACGGGCAATCACAATTGCGTTCCATTATATTATTAAGCTGGACGCTGCAATGTTTGCACGCAGGCTATGTGCCTTGGCGTTTCATAAACAGTACGTCTCTGTTTTCTTCGTACAATCTGACAGAAGAACAGACAGAAATGGCACAAAGGGGAGCAAAATATACAATGCTGTGTATTGAGAAGCTGGATAGATTAGCATTTACAGTGGCAGAGTCACCATCCACGGAATGGTTAATCCATGGCCACATAACTTTTCCGGACACTACCTTTCAATACCAATATTGCCTTGAACAAATGCAGGCAGGCAGATATGAAGAAATGGGTAGGGAATTCATTAAGGAATCTTGGGAATTGCCGTACAGGTTTCGATGCCAGAGTGGGTAAAAAGAAGTGTTTCTAAGCGGTACTAACTGCGAGAATACTTTAAGTGGATCACTTATATGCCAGAATATAATGCTGCATGGGGCCTGTAACGGTTCAGTAGAGAACTTATCCTGTCATTTAAAGGGTTCCCCGGCTGCCATGATCACTCCAGTGTTCAGACTACTCTCAAATGGGAGTTACTTGATGCTGAACGATCAAGGTTGCTATGGGATGCTTCCGGGCATCACATATCTGGTAACCGTGAGTTCCAGGGTTTACTTGCTGTATGCAAGTATTGTTTCCACTAACACATACAGTCAGGGAGGCGCCGTTTTGGCCTTCACTAAATGTTTCATTAATACGATTTGATGCTTTGAGCAGAATGAAAGCCATGCTTATACAGAAATCTGTGCCCTTAACCTCCGCTCGAGAGACCTTTGATCTTCAAGTTGCAAGGTCTTCGGCAGAGATACAGGTGCTTTTACGTACAAATTGCCCCTTCCATTTCACAGAAATGGTAAATCGTATCTTTAACATGTCTGATAAGACAGGCATCATCCACCTATTTAAGACCGTAGGTTCTGGACTATTAAGCACCTTTTAGACGGTCCTCGGAATTATACCAAACTTTATACACTCCGTATTTGGAAGCATATTTGGAGGCCTCCGCTGATCCGGTTTCTAATAGTCCTGATTGTCGTTTTTCTGCTACGCAATGGATGTCCCAGTCACCAAGGAGAAGGAAACAGTACTCCTGGAGAGAAAATACCGTGATCGCATGGTACAACTTCTAGGGACACCTCGCCTAAGGGAACTAAGTGCTTCTTGGTTTTTGTCATTTAAACCAGTCTGGATGGACTGCATCTTACCTGTCCTCCGATGCCTGTTTTGCGGAGAAGAATGCGCGTTGGATCTCTGTCTGACACTCCCATCATGTGCGCAACCGGACGTTGATGCTTTACTGGACCCGGTAACGGCCCATGCTCTGCAGTGTCCCCAGCGTATTCCCATGTTGATGGCGGCATTCCTAGAGCAACCACAGGTAGTATCTGCTCCTGTTGGTATGGATACCAGCTCCTCCTAAGACACCCAGGCTTTGTAGATGGGATTAATTAAGCATCAAGTCATCAGGATGTTACCAAAAAACTCAATCTCTTTGTATATACTAGATAGTGGTTGTGCCCAATACTCAGGATCTTGTTTGTAGATGGCCTGTGGAATACCATTTGACCCAGCAGCACCATCTCTTTGTCCCTTGGTTATTACTTTTTCAACTTATTGGAGGACTACCACTGCTTTTTAGGCTCAGCCCTGGTTGAGTTTGAGTCCTCAAAATTGTTCGTATCCTTTGTCAAATTTCGGCCATCATCGCTGATAGCTGCCACAGTTGCTCTCAAAAGTTCCAGTATGTGTGTTGTGTTTCCTGTGTAGTCCTGATGCAACTCTGCTGATTGCTAGGAGGGCTTTTGCGGGCGCTTGACTCTGGCATCAAGGTGACAACCACCATTAAATGTCTTCGCCATGTGGGCTACCCATGCTTCCTCTGAGATATTTGAGTTGTTTATCAGGTTGTTTTCTTTACCGAGGCCATTTATGATCTAATCAAATTAGTCTGCTTTGCAGTGTAAATGAGTTTCGCCCAGAACCCATCTTTTTTTCTTTGATGTCGTCCCAGAGTTCCTTTTTATGTTGCTTTCTTAGTAGCCTTACATTTTCCCACAAGGTCAGGTTGATATCAGTTGTCTTCAGTTTTTGAACTGACTTTCTTAATTCCCTTAGTAGCATTTGGCATTTACGTCACAGACCAGTGACACCTTTGTTGGTCCTCCTACTGTTGTGTTTGTACTGTGGGGCATATGTTATTAGTGTCCCTCCATGCATCCAATTGATTGATTGCAGTTACGAGGCTGCCCTCCATTACCTGTTTAGCTAGTCGGGACAAACCTGGTAATGAATTGCTTGATCATCTCAGGCGTCTTAGATTTGTTGATTTTAAGATACTAAGATCAGCTTTAGCATTATTATGCTTTTGGGGGGTTTATACCCAGTGTTAACCCTTGGTAGGAGTGATCACTTAGGATTGTGTATTCAATTGAATATGACAGTAAATACGCCATCAATGAGAGGGATAAAATTGTGTAGTCTATAATAGATGGTGCGGTAGCACTGTAAAACGTGTATTTTGGAGGGGTGTCTTGTGATGTCCTGCCATTTATGACTCTCAACCCCAGATGTTCCAGGGATCGTACTATACTTTGGCCTTTTCTGTCATGTCGCTTTAGTGGGTGACTACACTGTTGTTGCACATCCAAATTGCATTTTCAGTGGATGTTTGTTCGTCCTCATCGAGGGTGTAAATTAAATTACCGTTAAAATCACCCTTCAGGATTAACTCCCATGAAGGATTCTCGTGCCTGATTTCCTCTACCTTGGAGATTAGCATTTCATAGAGAGCTTGCTTTTCCTTTGGATTGGGATGCGCATACATGTTGAGCAGCAAAGCTGGGTTTGTCCCTTGCCTGCTCCACGTGCTGAACTTGACCATTTGTAGGCCTGGATCTGGCGATGGAATCTGTTTAGACTTGATGTCTAAGGCCATTGACACGTAAACTGCAAGGTCACCTTTGGGTCTCCAATGACGTTCTATTTTTGTCACCTTTGCATAGTATTACAAGTAACCTTCAAATGGCAGAGGTTCGGTTGCCCGTGATTCCTGCAGTGCGAGGATTTTGGATTTCTCCCAATCCCTCTGTGGTGTTCCATCTTGGAGCAGGAATCTTGCCCCTGCTACATTCCAAGAAACCAGATACAATTCTCCGGCCTCGGGAGTCCTCAGTTTTCGTGATCGGAGTCATTCCTTTTGTCCTACATTCAGGGCGGATGGAAAGCCAGCTCCACTGGTCTGTCTGGAGGTGGTTCGGATTTGATTTTGTTACCATGCGCCACTATTGCTGTTGTGGTTGAAGGGCCCCAAGCATCCCGTAGCACTGAGTGCATTGATACTTTTTCGTTAGCCATTTCATCTCTGCCCATCTGGATCAGGGGAATCGGCAACATATAAATGAAACAGCACCACAGACTGGTATACAGCGAGTGGCATCATTGGGCAGGAAGAGTCCAGCCTCTCAAAGCATTTAAATCACGCTTAATACCCCTTTTCAGGCATTGAAGTGCTTTTCAGCTGATAGCAGTCTGCTCCAGAGCCCAGGCTAGTGGTTAATGCAGTCGTTTTTGGTTGTTGTTGGTTACTGGGATTAGTTGTGTGCTTTCAGGGAAATTGTTCCAGGCATTCACTCCAGTCTCTTTCTGGTAAAATAAATTAGTAAGAGTTACAGTGATCATTAGAGTGAGTTAATGCAAATGGATGGTGGGATGAATGAATAGTCTTGAGGGGATTCGTTTTTAGGTCTCGCCTACGCAATGCGCATGCGTTGCATAGGAGGAGACCTCTTGAAATCGATTTGGTTTTTCGCTTAAAAACGTGCACGCATTGCATTGCTTTCAATGGCAATGCGTGCACGTTTGGCGATTCCCTTGCGGGAGCGAGCTGCGCCATGTGTTAGCAATTATCGCGCTCGCTCCCGCAAGGTAAACGCTGCGTGTCCCTGCTCTCGGCCGCACTCCCCCCAACCCTCCCACTTGTTTGAACCGTATTATAAAAACAAGCCTGTAAGAGGCTCGGGCCGAGGTCACAGACAGCACACCGCATAGGTAGTTTTAACAAACACAGCTGGTATGGTTCGTCAACCTTTGCGTGACAAATCACATCCTTACGTTACTTTTAACACCACCCTTCCAACAGCCGTATCCAACACCCACTAATGTGCTTTCTACATCACATGCATTTGTTTCCCGAGGCATTTATAAGCATGCCCCCTTCAAACTCCTCTCTCAGACTAGTTATATTTGTAATGAACTGGCCCGTGTGTTTTTATATCACAGTAATGTTTATGTTGCGCTGAACAGTAGCAAGTACGAGAGTACACACGCGTGTGTGTGTGTGTGTGTGAGACAGAGAGAGGGGGCAGACAGGGGCGAGGGGGTGTGCGGATGGATAGGTGAGCGGTAAGCCTGGGTAAAAGCATAGTGCAGTGTGTGTGTGCATGTTCCTCTGGGAATGTGTGCTTCCCCTGGGTGTGTTCCATATGTGTACTGTGTGCATTCGTTTTGTGTGTGTTTTATGCATGTGTGCTTTAGTGTACGAGTGGTTGCTTCTGGCACTGGCCATGTGCATTTGCATGTGCGTTTTTATGTGTGGTTCAATGTAATCTAGTTTGACTGAGTTTGTATGTTTCTGTGTTTGTGTGCTTCTTTGTATACGTAAGTGGAAATTGTGTGTTATTGATTGTGCTTTCCTGTAACTATGTGTGTGTGCCTGACTGTACTGGTGTGTGTTTTGTCCTTCCTTTTATCAGTGTGATTTGTTTATGTGTGTGCACTTCTCTGTAAATTGTGCACAGGTAGGCTTAACTGTATCACTGCGTGTGTGCGCGTGCTTCCGTGTACCATTGTGCGTGTCTGTGTATATATGCTGCCTGTACCCGTGTGTGTATGGACTTGTCTTTATCAGTTTGCCAGTTTGTTGGTCTGTGTGTTTATGCTTCTCTGCATCAGTGTGTGTCTCTATGTGTGGGTTTGCGTGCTTCCCTATATAATTGTGCCAGTGTCTCTGCTTCCGTGTGTGTATGACCCTTGTGCGCGAGAGTGCATTTCCCAGCGCCCACCGCTGCTTGTTCACTGTGTGACCAGAGGCAGAAAAATCAACCTTTAATTTATAAATCAAACGGTGAGCATACGTTTTTTATCTCTTTTTCCATTCCACTCGTTGCTTTTTTTTCACAATGAACTGCGGAAATGGCTGAAAAGAAGTTCGAAATTGGAGATATTATGACCACTAAACAAAGCGTACAAACTTACTGCAGTTAAAAAATCCAGTGCGCTTTCACAGTTCTGCTTTCCGCCTTACAATGCCGCATGTGTTAACCAGTTCCAAACTAGAAAGGAAATTTGCAGAAAAAATTGATTTTGTATTTAACTTCGTTTCTATTTTCTTACCTGCCTCAAAGTGTTGAGCGCCAAGAAACATTTCAGTTTGAAGTGTATACAATGCAAGATAAATTATTCATTCTATTCACGCAATGTAAAACTTTCCAAGGGATCTCCAGTTGTCATATTCCTGGAGCGGGAAGTTCATACAGTCCTGTTTTTACAACTTTGCATCCTGGTAATTGTAGTTTTGTTTTTCCTAATTCGAAAGGCAAAACTGCAGTCAGCACAATGCATAGACAAGACCAAGGCTGGTTGAACTAACAAGCATTGGCATAGCCAATAGGTCTCGCCTTTGGGACCTTATAAGTATTTAATTCTGCAGCACAATATCCTTGGTGCAACATCAACTGTTGCATGGCTAAACACTTATAATGTCCCAAAAGCGAGACCTATTGGCTATGCCAATGCTTGTTTAGGTTGTAGGGATACAGTTTCAAAGAAGAGGAGGTTATGTTTGTGAAGTGTGGTGTGGGCAACTTGCAGAATTGCAGTAACAGAGTGCAAGCAGACAGATATGCGGTTTAGTATATGTTGCAGAATTGCAATAACAGAGTGCAAGCAGACAGATATGCGGTTTAGTATATGTTGCAGAATTGCAATAACAGAGTGCAAGCAGACAGATATGCGGTTTAGTATATGTTGCAGAATTGCAATAACAGAGTGCAAGCAGACAGATATGCGGTTTAGTATATGTTGCAGAATTGCAATAACCGAGTGCAAGCAGACAGATATGCGGTTTAGTATATGTTGCAGAATTGCAATAACCGAGTGCAAGCAGACAGATATGCGGTTTAGTATATGTTGCAGAATTGCAATAACAGAGTGCAAGCAGACAGATATGCGGTTTAGTATATGTTGCAGAATTGCAATAACCGAGTGCAAGCAGACAGATATGCGGTTTAGTTTATGTTATACTCAGAGAGAGTAAGGCATGCAGAGGATGGAGGGTAAGGAAAAGGCCATCAATAGAAAGGAAGATAAAAAGCAATTGCTAGTTTGAAGGGAATATGCAGTTTTAAGAATAAAGAGGAGGATTTTTTAGATAACGTGCAATCTGAGGATGTAAAACTGTAGAAGGAAACTACATTAACTGCATGCAATATGGCATATTGCACTGTAGCAGCTGTATAATGCCCACATCCTCATGTGGAGAGCCCATCTACACAGAAAGCACATCACACAGACATATGTAAAATGACATACACACCAGCTCAGCAATAAGAAATAAATACTTGCACAAAGCAGTTACTTAGGAAAAATAATGAAAATAAAATGTATATTAGACTAAATAAGATGTGGGGTCAGGTATGGTCTGCTGGATGTGATGACAGCACATAAAGAAGGGAGATAACATGCGAATAACACGAACACATCATAAGAGAAAATAAGCAGCAGAGGATCTGTGATACAATTATTGATACAATTACATTCCCAGGATTAGATTTATTTCTAGGAAATGGTCTTCATTTTAATGCATTGGAAATGTCACTTGTTATTTGGGTGTTATTTCTTTGGGTGATACGGATATTTATGTTTGCAGTTGTACATTACCCCACATTACGTGGGGTAATGTGCATGCTTGCTTGGTTGCAATGTGTTTTGTGCATACCTTGTCATGTTCACGAATCCTAAATGTTGGTTCTTATGCATTATACTTTTGACGGTGCTGAGACTCGCATTTGGGATCGTGTGACTCACTGTTGCCTAGAAGGATGGGAGAAGGAAGGGCAGTACCCACCTGCTGGTTGTGAGGCATACATTTGGTAACCTTTTGAATTTTTATATTTTTTCAGAATTTCCGTGCTTGATGAAATATATGTTGTTTGCAAGTTAAAGCTTGCTGTGTCGTTTTGGGGAAGTTGATAGGTTAAACATGCTTCTGTTGATTCCAGTGCTTAATTTGAGCCGGAGCTTTCCGGTGCTGAGCACCGGCACTTAATTGTTTTCCGGTGCTCGGCACCGGCACCTAATTGTCAACACCACACTTAGGGCAGTCTGCCACAAGGTGGCGCTGCTCATGTACTTTAGAGATGAGCAGTATAACAGTTGTTTAGGAAAACAATATACATAAAAAAATTAGTAATACCTGCCTCCCCAGCCATTCCTTTAGCTTTGGGGACCTGGAATAATCTGAACTGTCGCATTTACATGTGAGAGAGATGGTTAGTAGTTGTTTTGGCAGCAATGACATGGGCGATGGGTGGTGCAAGCTGCAGTGGCCTCCTGGTCAGAGCCCTGGCACTTAATATTTTACAAATTAAGCACTGGTTGATTCTGCACTGATGGTTAGTAAAATGTGGGAGTCTGGTTAACAGCTTGGATAAGTACATTATTTTAGCCTTCTACATACTGTTTTGGAGCTGTGCACTGGAAGGACATGTTATGATGTGCAAATGTGGAAGGTGAGCACCATGATGCAATGTGTTCTCTGGTGTCTGGTATTGTTAACAGGAGCAAAAAAGGCATGATTTTTTGACAGAAACAAATTTGAGAGCTCTCTCAAGAGCTGCGAGTATTTGTTCACGAGGCTGAGCTCCAGGTGTTGTAGTCTCAGCCCCCTCGCTGTTCGGGATGATTGTGCGAGAGACGGTCGCAACGATGCCCCCATGCCCACATCTGGGAGGGGCCGCACAGGGCAAGCCAGAGGAGTATGAGGACATCTGGCAACTGTCAAACTGCATGATAAGAACAAGGCGGGAATAACAGGGTGCAAGGCAGGGTCTAACTGGCTGTACCGGGCATTGGGCGTTTCCTGGGAGGCTGAAAGGGTGGGGGCAGGATTTGTAGCGGTGGGGGCTGCAATATCGCCCCAATAACAAAAGCAGCAAGCAAGCATTTCCAGTCTCCCGGTGCCAGGCAGTGTTTCCCCAGGAGCTGGTCTGAGAAAATTGCCAGGGCTGCTTTGGGTTCCCAGTCCGGCCCTGGTGCAAGGGAGGTTGTAACTAGGATGACAGGAGTGAAAGAGGCAGCAATGAAATGGCCATGAGTGTGGGGGAGCAAGTTGTTCCCAAACTGGAATGGGGAAACAAAAAAATGAACTTACTGAAGGGAGTGGAAGCTGGCCGAATAAATGAACCCACTGGGTACACCTGAAACAGAGCAACTCTGTGGATGAGGGAAAGCAGTAGGCAATGCATGGCGGGATCTCCTGGACAGATGAAAGGAGTGATGGCCCATCAACATGTGTGAGGGGCAGGTAGGGGCATGTGCAAGTACCGCAGACTGGCACTCCGATGCGCAGTGTTACAACGAGGAAAGGCACTACTTCTCGACGGTCACTTCCGTGAAAGGTCGTGGGCTGATACCAATGCTAATGTACAACCTTGTGAGCCAATCCCTAAAGCCAGCTAAACCACAGTAGCCATTGGTTAAAATGGGCTGTCTTAAATCCCATTTCGATATATGTTTGTAGGTGTACATGTATTTTGTGAAATTGCTGTGTGATGGCAATAGTTCTCATAAGCTAGCTAAAGTTGTCTGTAGGCAAGACCTAAAAAGGGCTTGTGTGGTGAGTGAGGGTAATAGCATTATCCCAAGGTGAGAGAGCATACTAGGGTAGGTAGACCAGGCGGTTATGACACTAAGTAATTGTACTCATAAAAAGAGTGTTACTAAGGCCCTTAGCTGTGTGAAAGGGGGTGTATATGGCATACATGCTGCATCTTGTATTTTCATGTCACAGCAATGTTTGAAAGAACATTTTCAAGTGACCTAATAATGCTAAATAATATGTCAAGGTTTCTGATGGAGTTGGAGAACATTGGAAAGTTAGCAATAAGCTATTTTGAGTCAAATGGAAAGTGTGGTGCTTAGGTGCCAGCGAAGTAAAATATGTCGGTATAGGATACGGTCAGCATTAATTGACACAAGGCCATCATCTGGTGCATAGCTGTTAAGCAGTATGAGGCCCAATAATATAAGTGGTTGAAGAAAGATGAAAACGAGCAAAAACCTTGAATCGAAAGTGTTATTGATGTGTGCATGTTTTTGTAAAGACAAGCAAACAGAATGAAGCGTTTTTGCCACTCCTCTTAACCTTGGGTATATAAAGGAAGTAGTTTACCTGCAACCAGGTGTCCTTGGAGCAGTTTAAGTGCTTTCAGAGGATGTGTTGTGTCTGTGACGTTCCGGGCACTGTGTTCAGAGGATAAGTGCTTGATGGTGAGTGGGGAATGGGATATTGTATATAAGAGCAAATAAATTCAATTGGTTTTCCAAATGTTTGTGTGGGATTAAGTGTATGTTTCCTGAGAAGAGTTGGAAATAAAGTGTGTGCTGTTGATTGTTTTTTACGTTGAGATGTTGGAGCAACTAGTCTGTCTGAGTTGAGGTATTGCATTTAGTTATATTGTTTGTTTAGATTACATGTTAGAACCATATAAACTTAAGTATAAATAGTGTGTACAGAATAAAAACAACACAAATTTCGATGACTAATTTTAATCTGTTTTTATAAAACTGTAAATTCATTATTGAAGAAATTCTATTTTGTGACAAGGCAATTCCAATATTTTCAGTTACCCCTTCCACTGTTGTGTCCTAAAGTCATTGAGGGCTTTAAAATGGAATAACATGTTAAATAGATTCTTCAGATTTGCCACATAATCAACAATACTTTGCTATATCTGTGTTACTGTTAGACCTGCCATCCTTAGGGTGGTCTTCCCCCAACTTTTTGCCTGTTTACCTCCACTTTTTGTAGTATCTTTTTGTTGACCTTTTGGATACTGAGCACTTTACCACTGCTAACTAATGCTAAAGTGCATGTGCTTCTCCCCTAAACATGGTGACATTGGTGTATACGTGATTCGCATATTTCGTTTATCTGTAAGTCCCTTGTAAAATGGTATACCGTATACCCAGGGCCTGTAAACTAAATGCAACATAACTAGCCTTTCAAACTTGTCTCAGGCCGCCATTGCAGAGCCTGTGTTTTCAGTTTACTGCCACTTCTACTTGCCATTTAAAACCACTTGCTAAGCCTTACATTCCACTTTTATTACACAACAGTCACCCCTAAGGTAGATCCTAGGTAGGCCTATGGGCTGGGTGCTGTGTAATTAATTTATAGGACATGTACCTTTAAGTTTTGTATGACCTGGTAGTGACAAACACCTAAATTCGTTTTCACTACTGTGAGGCCTACTCATCTCATAGGCTAGCATTGGGAATTCCTTAAAACACTTTTAAGCTGTAATTCCTGATTAGAAAGGAGTAGCTAGATAATGTTTCATATCTTTGGAATGGTAATCATAAATCCTCTTTAATGGTAAAGCTGGATTTTAAGATGACTATTTTAGAAATGGCACTTTTAGAAAGTGGACATTTCTCTGCTCTAACGTAGCTCTGTGTGCCTGCAGCCTATCTCCAATACATGTCTGGGCAAGGTGACAGCTTCACTTTGTGCATTCCCTCTAGGCAGCCACAAACACAGTAATGGTGGGTATGACAGAGGACTCATCTGCATTCATCTGCATTCTGATAGCCTTCCGGGGCAGGAAGGGGGAGAGGGAGCTAACATCTGAATAGGCTGTGTCCTGCCCCCACACAAAGGACTGACTACCCCCCACAGATAGCCTGGTAGACAGGGCTGGGATGAAAGGGGACCTGTGTACTTCAAGGAGCTGCTTTGAAGTCACCCCCACTTCAAAGGCAAATTTGGGTATAAGTACTGGGGCTCTGACCCTACCAAATGAGTACTGGACCTGGGAAGAACTCTGCTGGAGTAAAGACTGCTGTGCTGGAAGGATTGCCACTTTGCCTTGACTGACTGTTCTGAGCAACTGCTTCTCTGCTTTGCTGAGCTACCCTGCTGCCTGCTGATCTCTGCCCTACTGAGGACAATGACTGTACCCATCTCACTTTAACCCAGAGTGACTCCAAGGGGTTGCTGGCTTGCCTCATGCTTTCTGAAGTCTCAGGGAAACAACAGACTTCCTGCAATCATGCTGGGGCTGGTGGACTCTGCCATCTGTGAGTCCTACCCTTGCCTGAGGTGCACCCTCCAGTCCTGGGCCTCAGAAGTGGACTTTGCAGCTGTTTTGCTACAAAAACAACACATCGTCACCTTTGCGCCGATCGGAACCGAAGCATTGCCCTTTGACGCCAACACAGAGGTTGTTTGACGACAGCAGTTCTTCAGCCTGCACAGCCCGGTGATGACACTTTGCACGGCTCGACGACCACGCATTGCCTGCATCTCTACGGAGCTTGACAGCAATGCTGAAACCCACTGTGTGAATCAGAACAGATGCATTGTGCTCTCGACTTCGACGTTTTGCTCCATCCAAGGTACATTTTCAGCTAGACATGCGTGAGTCTCATAGCTGGCCTGCCCTCCATCGAAGTCGGCCTGCACTTTGGATATGGCTGGGTGTATCAGTGTCTGCATTGGTGAGTCTGTGGGTGTCTCAGTGTGTGAGGACATTTGTGCCTGGGTATCTTATTGGATGCATTGGTGTTTAGCTGGCTGTCTCAGTGTCTGCATTGCTGTATACCTGGGTGTGTCACTGTCTGTATTGGTAACTCTCTGGGTGTTTCAGTGTGTGCGGCAGTGTGGGCCTGGGTGTCTTATTGTATGCATTGGTGTTTGGATGGCTGTGTCAGTGTTTGCATTGATGCATGCCTGGGTGTGTCAGTGTCTGCATTGGTAAGTCTCTGTGTGTATCAGTGAGTGCGTCAGTGTGTGCCTCGGTGTGTTATTGGATGCCTTAGTATTTGGCTGGCTGTGTCAGTATCTGCATTGCTGTATGGCTGGTTATGTCAGTGTCTGCATTGGTATGTCCCTGGGTGTCTCAGTGTGTGCCTCAGTGTCTTATTGGATGCATTGGTGTTTTTGTATGGCTGTGTCAGTTTCTGCATTTCTGTATGCTTGAGTGTGTCACTGTCTGCATTGGTAAGTCCCTGGGTGTGTCAGTGTCTGTATTGGGAAGTCTCTGGGTGTATCTGTGTGTGCGCCACAGTGTGCCTCGGTGTGGTGTTGGATGCATTAGTGTTTGGCTGGGTGGGTTACTGCCTCCATTGCTGTGTCAGTCTCTGCATTGCTAAGTCTCTGACTCTCTCAGTGTGAATGTCAGTATGTGCCTGGGTGTGTTATTGGATGCATTAATCTATGGTTGGCTGTGTGAGTGTCTGCAATGCTGTATGCCAGGGTGTGTGAGTGTCCGCATTAGTATGTTTCTGGGTGTGTCACTGTGTATGTATGTTGGAAAGTGGGTTATTAGTAGTGGTAAATGTATATCTACCACTGGCAATAAGGCCACTAACACAAAGGGCTCAGTACAGGTTTTAGAAAAACTTCCCATGCTCAACTCTTGGTAGTTGGCTGCGAGAAGGCAGGATTAACTGCAAAGACAGGTAAGTAAAGCATTTAAAAACACCAATTCAGTGAATAATTAGGACACAACACACAATAAAAATTCAAAACCAATTTATCAAAATAGGAAATATTTTTATCTTTAAAATGACACCAAAACGAAAAGAATCTAATGTAGGGACCTGGAGATATGAATTTTTTAAGATTTTGCACTATATAGCACAAAAAACTTTAGCCCCTATTGGGACATCTGGTCAGACTAGACCGGGTCAAAGTCAAAGTTTCAGGCTCACCACGATGGAGCCCTGCATGACTACCCCTCGCAATAAGTCTCAGTCAAAGTTTTTACCTTCCGATTGAGCAAGTTTTCTGGAGCTTTTCTTCCCAGGCTCCCTCGAAGCTCTCAGCCAGTCCCAATTTGGTGGGGGTTCACCGGCTCGCCTTGCAACGAGCTCCCAGTCAAACATGTGGAAGTCTGACCTCCGGAGCTTTCCAGCGGGACAAACCAGGGATCCAGGCTGGCTCGCAGATGAAGGTGGGCGGCTTGACTCTCGCGGTTGGTCCCAGTCAACTTTCCTAAGTTTGGACTTAGAAAGTTTTACGGAGCTTTTCCTTGGGGGTCCCTCGATGCTCTTCACCAGGCCGGATTCAGTGAGGGTCGCCGGCTTGGGTTTCAGCTTACTCCCAGTCAAACTATGGAAGTCGTAGCTCCGGAGCTTTTTAGTGGGATGAACTTGGATGGCAGGCTGGTTCGCGGTTGATGGTCGCCGGCTTGGCTGGCCAGGTAGAGTCGGTCCACATATGGAACTTTTTTCCAAAGTTGCTCCAAACTTCTCCAAACTTCTGGAACTTCTTCCTGAAGTTCCCCAAAGGGTCCCAAAGGGTCCAAAACTTACTCCAAGGGTCTGGAAGCTCCAAGATGGTCCTTGAAACTTTGGGGCTTCAGTTCCCACAATCCACTTGGACAAAACCCTTACAATTCCTTTGGTAGTACTCCTGGATGAGGAATCTTGTTGGTGATGTTCCAGGGGAGCTCTGTTAACCTGTAGCTTTCAGGGAGTCCACTCTTCAGTCCTTTTGAAGCAACTTAGGTCCACAGGGCTGTAGTTCAGATTGGGCAGCAGGCGCAATCTTCAGAGTACAGGGCCTGGTTGGTGCCAATCAAACTCCTCAGCATGGACCCTTCTTCTCTCCTAAGTTCAAGCAGCAGATCTGAGAGGCTCTGCTCCTCTCAGATACTTATTCCAAGTTCTCTGGGTCAGTCAGGAGGGCACTAAGATCCAGTGAGGTGAAGGGCAACACCCCAGGGGATGACCACATCCTCCAAAGTGTGGCAATATTTTCTCCCAGAGAGCACCATTTCTCCAAAATGTATAATGGCTGATTTTCTAGCAGGGAGAGAAGAGCTGGATAAATACACCCGCAGGAGGTTCAAAGAGGCGAGGTGTAAATTGAAACTGACTTCTTCTGCCTGTCTCCTCCTTTCATTGAAGAATATGGTTTACAACCCTTCCGCCTGCTCTGGCAATCCTATGTAGCAGAACCCTGCTCTCCCAGAAGAGCTGGCTAACCCCAGGGGATATTTATCACTTCATCAAAGGAGCCTGGCTAATCCACTTAACTCAGACCAATCAGGACAGACCACTGGAAGGCTGACTTTTGGCTTACAAACAAGAAAGTCTTAGAACTTCTTGTCTGTACACTTAAGGAGAAATTCAACAATACCATATTGTTGGATTTATCAGTACCATTCTAGGAAGTCTTTGAATGGCATTTTTATGATTCTCCTAGCGGGAATTATTAGTTAATAAATTCTTGCCATGTTAACACATGTGGCAGGGGATTTGCAATGGGAAAATGACTTGGACCATTTTTCCAACACAAGGGCTTATAAAGCATCTTTTATAAGGGCCTTGCCTATATTGTGAGGCTCACCTGGTGTTTCTGCAGGGGCAAAGTGGAAAGAACAGATGCTGGATCCCAGCTTCCCTCACCTACCTCCCCTGCCCAAAGAAGTCAAAGCCACAGAGGAAAAGGTGGGGAGGACGGGGAACAAAACAAGGTAAGGGAGAAGGAGTAGAATCCAATGGCTCGTATGGTATGATGTTGCATTTGTTCCTAATGGGTAAAGAGTTAAATACAGTCCCTTAGAACTACAAAGGTGATATACATGGATGTGTGTCTGAATGTAGATGTGATACCTGTTGGACGTCCCTCTTTTAGTGAATTGGAAGTTATGGGCAAATAGAATTCGAGACTAACACAGTAGTATCTAAAAGGTAGAAGCATGCTTATTAATCATTAGGACTGCAGAATTTAAGCATTCAGTTATGATAAGTGTGAACAATACCAACCTTAACGGAGACCACCAACTGGAATCGCTAGACCCAAGAAAACATATACTATCCTGATAAATAACTAGGAAAAAAAAAAAATCATTTTCCTAGACAGGACAAAAAATATAAAATAATGCACAAAAAGGTGCTGGGTCAGGGTAATGTAGAATATCTATGTAAATATCCAAAGTAACTATTACCACTCTCTTATTTACAGCATAAGAGAAAGTACAGAAGTCAATCCTGGCAGAGAAACAATCTCATGCTAAAAATAAAAAGCAACATGTCAGATAAGTACATCCCAAAACACTAAGGAATGCAAAAATCCTATTGTATAGGCTGGAGGCTAGGATTCTTTTAAATAAATGTTCTCTGTTACCTCCCTTTCAGGAATAGAGAAAATACGTAGCAAGGAGATGCTGCCGGGAGATGTGGCTGTGTACTGACAGCCGACGAGGGAGTTGTGAAGCTGAGGAGTGCTCCGGAAGAGAAGTCGTGACCCGGAAGCGCAGGACCCTGAAGACGTCGCGAGAGAACACAGGAATCCGATCCTGCTCTCCAACGTGAACCGAACAGGTAATTGCAGGAAACGAGAATGGGCTACACGGGAATCCGTGACAGAACGCGAAGCGCATTCCCGTCATCAGACTTCTCATTTTATGGCCCTAAGCGCCCCCCTTGCCTGCCGACGAGTGTCGGCGGGTGGGACTCGCTTAAGCGGCTGTGGGAGGGCTCTGCCGCGAGGCTGCCCGACATGAGTGTTGGCGGGCAGGGCTCACATTAGGGGCTGCGGGCGGGCTCCGCAGCAGGGTTGCCCGACAGTACACCCCCCTTAAAACCCCAGAACAGGTTTGGGTTTATCGGGATAATGCCTGTGAAACAACCGCAATAGGCGGGGAGCATGAACATGAGAAGCAGGTTCCCAAGTACGTCCATCAGGCCAATAACCCTTCCAATGAATCAAATACTGTAGCCTACGCCTTACCCTAAAAGAGTCTACAATATAGTCTACCTCATAATCAGGCTCATCATCCACCAAAACAGGGAGGGGGTAGAGCAGGGAAAATAATACCAGGAGCTACAGGTTTTAGCAAAGAAACATGAAAAACTGGATGGATTCTCAAGGAGGCAGGTAAGTCTAATTTTACGGCCACAGTATTTACCACTTTAGAGATAACATAGGGACCAGTAAAGCGAGGTTTAAATGTGCTTGTCCCTTTTACCTTAATATTTTTTGTAGACAAGCAGACTTTCAGGCACATGCATCAATGTCAAAGTTTGCGAATCCTTATTAGCGAATTTTAACGATTCGCAAATAACGATTCGCAAAAACAGATGCAACAACAAATTTGCGAAAAAATAAAGATTCGCTAATAATCGCAAACGCTACTGCGAATCCGATATTTGCGAATTCGCAAATAGCGAATTCGCAAATAGCGAAGTCGCATTTGTGATGCATCTTGATGACATCAGTACCAGGAAGTGAGCAGCACAAGCCCCATTTCCAGTGCACAGTCAGAGGGAGAGGAGGGAGCTGGCTCTGGGAGCTAACTAGCAGTGGCATTGAGCAATTGGAAAAACCTGGTAACTGGAAGAAAATGGAAAGCTCACAAACAGCAGAGGACAGCCAATCAGGCAGGAAGCGGAAAATGAAATTCTCAGAAAAAGAAAGTGACACACTCATTGAGGGAGTTGTCCACAGCCATGATAAGCTGTTTGGGAAACAATCATTGAAAGTGGCAGAGCAGGAGAAAAGGAAAATATGGATCCGGATCCAGAACCGGGTGAATGCCAGTGGGGTGACACACCGAACCATCGATGACCTGAAGAAAAGATGGTACGACATGCGCAGTCAGGCCAAGGAGAGCATAGCTGCCCGTCTGAAGGAAGCAAGGAAGACAGGAGGGGGAACACCGATAGACACTGGGAACACTACCATGGAGGAAATGGTTGAATCCACTATCCAGCCTGAAGCTGTTGTCGGTGTGACACAGCTAGACACGTCAGGAGCAGCAAACACATCTGAAGGTAAGATGACTGCATGTTACCATTGACCTAAATAATAAAGGTAGTACACCACCCCAGTACAGCACAAGTGCACACTCAGAACATCCAGTACACAATGTATCCATGAAGGGAAGTGCATTATGGGAGATGTAGGCAGGTCAAGCATATACAATGTCAAACACACAAATAGGCTAAGAACAACTCAGAACAATGAACATATTCCAAATTTAATGTCAAAGTAAAAAATGATCACTGTGACATGACATCCCAGACTTAAATTAATGCTGTTTTGCACTGTTAAACCTCACAGATGCAGAACGTGTAGAAGCTGAGGATAGTGACAACCAGGACATACAGGACACCAGCGCAGTTGAGGATATGGACACACCGGTGTTGCCAACAAATCCATCCAGTGCCCCAAACACACGCAGGGCAACTGTCCCACCACTGGTCACCATGGAGTCTGACGATGAGACAAATGCACCACATGAGTCCAGGCATGGCCCAGCCACATCCATCCCAAATCCACAAACACAGGGCCGCAGAAGTAATGTCAGTGTCCGGCGTAGAAGAGCCAGATCACGCAGAACACAGCAGGAGGAGCAACCAAATGATGTCTGGGGTGGTCTTGAGGGACAGATGCTCCGCATGCAGCGCCTGCAGACCAAGAACACACGTTTAGTGCAGTTACAAATTGGGAAGATGGCAGACAACATTGCAGTACTGTGCGATAGTGTGCAGCAAATGACCAAGGTCATGCAGGAGGGACATGCATCACAGAGAAGAAACCATCGGCAACTAATGCAGCACCTCAAAAGCTATGCCAAATCCAACAATAGGCTGGCCACATCAACTGCACTGCTGGCACGTAGGTCTGTGACCATGCAAACAGAAATGTGCCATTGGAGCGGGGATGTGGCGAAGGCACTGGACTAGGTAACCAATGCAGTGGAACTGATGAATGCTACCACAATTGCGGCCAACATGTCCACGCAGGAAAAGGGTAGTGAGGGGGCCTCAAGCTTGAGTAGCATAGCTATGCCAGTTGCCACTGCAGGAAGACGCAACACACGCAGCAGTACCCCCTCAGTTTCCAACATGAGGGATGAGGATGCTGTCTCTGACAGGCGTCTGGGTGTTCGTGGGAGAAAGCGCTAGCCTGCTCTATACAATTACATACCGATATGGTGATGTAACCATGGATGTGATCGGACCTTTTCACTGATTGACAAGTCATTATTTATTTCAAATACACTTATGTCCATTCCTTAAGAATCCTGTGCCACTGGCCACATTGAAAGTGTGCTCCGACACTCATGCCATATTTCCTTTGAATAAAACGTTCTGTGATTGTAATATACACTGTTTGTGTCTTCATTACTCACCTCAGAAATAGTTTTGTGTGATGTCCAATCTTCTCCTGCGCCCTTCTGCTGCGCTTGCCCCTTGTGTTGCACGGCGCAGTGGCACTTGCTGGTCCTCATCCTCGGAGTCGCTGTCAGACACCTCGATCTCCATTCCTCCCCTCGTTGCTATATTGTGCAGCATGGCACATGCTGCTACTAGCTTGCAGCATTGTTCAGGGTTGTATTGGAGTGCTCCACCAGTCTTATGGAGGCATCTGAATCGGCTCTTCAGCAGCCCAAATGTGCGCTCTATGATGTTCCTTGTCGAAATATGTGCAGCATTGTACCTCTGTTGGTTGGCAGTTGTGGGATTGAGGTAAGGCGTCAGAAGGTAATTACGCAAGGCATATGCGCTGTCACCTGCATGTAGGCAAGCAAAGGGTCAGTGGCAGTTTGACATTGGCATACGTACAATGACTGTGAGTATCACTTACACATATTTACCAAGCAGATGTGCCTCTCCAAATTCTCCCCTGACAAGACGGGTGTGAATGCCACTTTGCCTGAAAATGTATGAATCATGTGCACTCCCAGGAAATTGCGCCACTATATCAGTGATTATGTTTTTGGCATTGCAAACAACCTGAATATTAAGGGAGTGATAGCATTTTCTATTTCTATATATATATTCCTGTGCTGCAGGGGGACATATTGCCACATGTGTGCAATCAATGCAACCTATAACATGTGGGAAGCGAGCTATCTGGTAAAACTCCTGTTTTGTTTTTGCAAGGTCATGCGCGGTGGTGGGGAAATTGATGTGTGAGCCGATCCTGGCCATCATGGCATCAAGGAATGCTTTGAATATTCTTGAAAGTGCGCTTTGCGACACACCTCCAGCTACTGCAATGACCCCCTGGAAGCTGCCTGACGCCAGTAGGTGTAGGCAACATAGGACCTGCACATGCGTTGGGATAGCATTGGTCCTACGTGTCTGTCGTTGCAGTATGGGATCCAATTCATTGATCAGGTCATGGATCATTGCTGCATTGAGCCTATACTTATCGTATATCTCATCCTCTTGCTGTCCTAGCAAAGTTATGCGGACTCTGAAGATGCGCTCATTAATTCGCCTCCGTCTGTGTCCAGCAGCCAGCAGCCTCATCCTCCTCGCCATCAGGTACATCCCTGCCATTGTGAGATGTGGTAGCTCATTCTGGGTGTGTTTCAATGGGTTTAAGTAGATTTTCAGCTGTATTTGATTTGCACTCATGATTACCACCTGGTTGTGATCCTTCTTATTTAGCACTCGCAAAATTGCGAATTTCAGGTAATTCGCAATTTGCGAATTTTCATGCATCTATTTTGCGATTCCTTATTTGCGAATCGCTATTTGGGGGCGCAAATAGCGATTCGCTAATACTATTCGCAGATTGTTTTGCGAATCTTTAAATTTGCGAATTGTTGAGTTTTTGCTATAATGCAGTTGATGCATTGCGAAACGGTATTTTGCGATCGCAAACGCCATCATTTAGCGATTCGCAAATTTTGCGACTTTTTTTAGGCTTGATGCATGTGCCCCTTAGTCTCCAATCACATAATCAGGAGGTGGTCTCTGATGTTGATCAGCGTCATCCTTATACCTGCTTTTTGCCTCCTCCAGATTTTGTTTGGCTTTAGTACGTATATCTTGGAGATGTGTCACAAGTTCTAAGGCAGCAGGAGTGGAAGTAGAAACAGTAGGTGACATGAGCCCACAACGGGGGTGAAAACCAAAATTGCAAAAAAAAGGGGATACACCTATGGAAGAATGTTCACCATTATTGTATGCAAACTCTGCAGTCCAAAGAAAGGTATCCCATTCCTCATCAGTGTGCAACAGTTGGCACCTTAGATATTGTTCAATACACTGATTCACCCTTTCCGTTTGTCCATCTGTCCGGGGGTGATGAGCAGAAGAAAGTCTTACATCTATTCGTAACAACGTATTCAAACCCTTCCAGAATTTAGACACAAATTGGGGGCCTCGATCTGACACAATAACAGAAGGAAGACGATGAATCCGCACCACGTGCTGGAGAAAAATAGAAGCAAGCTCTTTAGAATCAGGTAAACCTTTCAAAGGTATAAAATGAGGCATATTTGATAATATATCGACCACCACAAATATGACAGTATGTCCCTGCTTAGTTGGTGGAAGTTCTATAGTAAAATCCATAGTAATGGAATGCCATGGTGTAGGAGGTGTGGGCATAGGGGTTAAGAGCCCCACTGGAACCTGGTGTGAACTCTTACTCTGGGCACAGACATAGCATTGTTGAATATACAGGTGAGTGTCCTGACTCATAGATGGCCACCAAAAGGATCTTTTAAGTAAGGCAAGGGTTTTCTTATGACCTGGGTGTCTTGCTAACACATGTAAACGACATAATTCAAGTGCTTGTAGCTGTAAGGCTTTGGTAGGGAGAACTAACCCACCTTGAATGTACAAGAGGTTGTGAATCCTCACTGCCTTGTGTTTGATTTCATATTCTTTGATTTCCTCAGTTTCTTGTACCTGAAGTACTTCCTTCAGAAAGGATCCCTCCGAACATGTACCTCCCAGGATATACTCAGGACTTAAGATAAGGGGTTGATCGTGAGCGTTCTGGGTATCGGATAGATCATAACCATATCCCGATAGGGCGTCTGCTTTGCCATGTTTGTTACCAGCCTGGAATTGTATGATGTAATCAAAGTTGCTGAAATAATGTGTCCATCGTAACTGCCGCATGGATAAAGCCCTAGCTGCCTTCAGGAACTGCAAATTTCTGTGATCTGTGATGACAGTGACAGTGTGTAATGCCCCTTATAAGTATTGACGCCATTCTTCAAAGGCACGTTTTATAGCCAACAACTCTCTGTCTCCCACCGAATAATTCTGCTCAGGCGGTGTGAGTTTGTGTGAATAGAAGGCAACTGGGTGTAGATGTCCAGTTTGCCTGTTTCTCTGGGACAATACTCCTCCGATGGCCACTTGGGATGCATCTGCTTCCACTATAAATGGCTGTGAGGAGTCAGGATGTTTCAGGACAGGGGCGGTAACAAACGGTCTTTTTAGACAGTAAATGGCTTCCTCAGCAGCTGGCCACGAGAAAGGTATCCCTTTTTTCAGGAGTTTAGTAATAGGGGACGTCAAAGATGCAAACCCGTTTATAAACCGTCTGTAGAAATTAGCAAAGCCCAAGAAACTCTGTACTTCTTTCACAGAACTAGGAGAAGGCCATTTTGTAATGGCTGTGACTTTTTGGGGATCCATTGTCACCCCTTTTGAGGACAACACAAAACCCAAAAAGGTTACTTCAGGAACATGGAATTCACATTTGTCCAGTTTCACATAGAGATTATTGTCTCTGAAGCGTTCTAACACACTTTTCACATGCCCAATGTGTTCTTCGGTGGAAGAGGAATAGATTAGAATATCGTCTATGTAGGCAATGGTGCTCACATCCAAAACCTCTCTCAAAACTTCATCAATAAAGAATTGGAATGCCGCAGGGACATTACATAGCCCAAAGGGCATAACCAAATATTCATAGAGCCCAAATCTAGTACGAAAGACGGTTTTCCATTCATCTCCCTCTCTTACCTGCACTAAATGGTAGGCTCCTCTCAAGTCCAGTTTAGTAAAGATGGTGGCGTCTTTCACCTGATTGAGTAATGACTGAATCAGGGGCAGAGGGTACCGGTTTTTTATTTTTACACAGGTGAGGGCTCTAAAGTCTATGCAGCACCGGAGACCCCCTTCCCGTTTGGGTATAAAGAAAAGGGGGGAAGATGCAGCAGATCTAGAAGTCCGAATGAACCCCTTCTGTAACATGTCATCCAAGTACTCTCTCAAATAGATATTTTCCTTCGCTGTTAATGCATATATACGTCTGCACTGAATTTTTGCTCCAGGTACTAAATCAATGCGGCAGTTGTATGGACGATGAGGTGGCAGACAGAGGCCCTCTCTTTATCGAAGAGATAACAGGCAGGCACTTCAGGCAGATTGGAGTCAGTAGTCACTACTATCTTTTGTGATGGGGCCTCACTCTTCAGACAATGTACTTTACAGAAATCAGAAGTGAAAGTCATGGAATGGTCTCTCCATTTTATATCTGGGTCATGTTTCATCAACCAAGGAAGTCCTACGATTCCTTGAAATTGAGAAGAAATGACATCAAATTGAATAGTTTCAAGGTGACTATAATGTATGTACAGACTTAGTTCTTTAGTGGAATGAGTGACAGGTCCTGATTTCATGTGGCTCCCATCAATAGTCTTTACTATTTCTATTGTCTTTTGAAGTTCAACTGGTATTTCCATACTTTCAACCTATATAGAGTCTATAAAGCTCCTAGTCGCTCCTGAATCTAGCATGATCTGAACCTCTACAGATTTATTTCCCTAACTCATTTGAGCTGTAAAGAAAAAATGGTGTAGCGTAAAAAAGGCATGGTTCTGGCTTAGAAGTTGGGAGACCATTAAACCTGACCTACCCGAGAAACCTGTCTCCACCTTGCTCGGGTTCACTTGCTTTCCGACTACGTACGTCTTTTTGGTTTAACCGGGCAGTCTTGCAAGAAATGTCCTGCTTTGCCACAGTATAAACATAGTTTATTGTCCCTCCGTCTTTGTCTTTCTTCAGTACTCAAGGGCCCTTTAATACTACCTATCTGCATAGGTTCAGGCTCATAAATATTTTTGTCTGGATCTGGCTTCTTTACTTTATACGTAAGGTACTTAGTCTCTGTGCGTCCTCTTTCACGTTTCAGCTCGTGCAGTCTGTGATCTAATTTAACCACTAAATCAATCAATACATCGCAGGAGTCAGGAGGGTCCACAACTTGAGCTAACATGTCTTTTAGTTCATCCTTTAACCCTTTGTAGAATAGAGCACTACGCTTGGCCTCAGGCCATCCTGCCTCAGCAATAAACCTGTTAAAACAGGAGATATAGGTCATGAGATCCTTTGATCCTTGTTTAAGATTCAACAATTCGGTGTCAACGGACTGCATAAATGAATGTCTGTCGAACAAGCATCTTAACTCCTCCTTGAAAGCACTGTAATCATATAACAAGGGGTCATTACGATCCACTAGAGGGACAGACCATGTAGCTGCTGTACCTCCCAAATATGATAAGATAAAACGCTACTTTAGATTGCTCTGTAGGGAAACAAGAAGCCTTACACATAAAGTGCAACTGGCATTGGTTGATAAAAGTCACAAATTTGACAGAATCATCTAGGAACCTTTCTGGTGGTGCTAATGGTATAGAGGAGGGGGTTGTAATATTATATACCGGTGAAGACCTACCTGAGGAAGAGGACGGTGGTGAAAAGAAACTACTATGAGCTCCTGACACAGGGTCTGACGGGGGGATGTTTGAGTGGGGTGTTGTAAGGCATCCACTGTAAGAGTCCGGGCTTGTGTTTCTTTTTGTAAATTCCCTATCATGTGTGCCACATCGGCCAAGGTAATCTGTCGTTCCTCCATTACGCCCAGGTGGAGAAATAAAACGTGGGCTTCACGTTCTGTGAGGCTCACTTTGTGTTTCCGCAGGGGCGAAGTGGAAAGAACAGATGCTGGATCCCAACTTCCCTCACCCACCTCCCCGGCCCAACGAAGTCAAAGCCAAAGAGGAAAAGGTGGGGAAGAGGGGAAACAAAACAAGGAAAGGGAGAAGGAGTAGAATCCAATGGCTCGGCTGGTATGATGTTGCATATGTTCCTAATGGGTAAAAGTACAAGAGTTAAATACAGTCCCTTAGAACTACAAAGGTGATATACATGGACGTGTGTCTTAATGTAGGTATGATACCTGTTGGACGTCCCTTTTGTAGTGAATTGGAAGTTATGGGCAAATAGAATTCGAGACTAGCACAGTAGTATCTAAAAGGTAGAAGCATGCGCATTAATCATTAGGACTGAAAAGTTTAAGCATTCAATTATGATAAGTGTGAACAATACCAACCTTAACGGAGACCACCAACTGGATTCGCTAGACCCAAGAAAACATGAGTCACGTCAGCGGCTGCAAGCACGCTCCGCAGTGGGGCTGCCCGACATATATATATACAGGACCCCACACCCTTGGAACACCTAGGGGAGACTTTAGGGGTTCTGAATAGGTAGAAATATTGCACATCCTCACTCCACAGTGCTTCTCGCACAAAAGTCGATTTTGTGAAGCACTTTATCGCAAAGTGGGGAGTGAAATGTGCAAGTTCACTTAACCCAGGGCTTATAAAAACTCATTTTATATGGGTTTTCCTTATAGATACCTGACCCCCCACCCCTGGGACACCTATGGGAGACCCCTGGGGGTCCCTAATATGTTCAAACATTGTAGTTTATCAATTTTTAAGTGCCCCAACCACCAAGTCGAGTTTGGGCACAATATGCATTTTAAAAGCAGTCCTGCAACACAGGTCTGCTTTTAAACTGACCTAAGGCTTCAGCAGTGCACACATGCAAGTGCAGAAAGGGCTGATGGCCTCTAAACTGCCATGCCCTATTATATACTAGGGACTTAAAATTTGTTTAATTCCCCTGCCCTATTATGTACTAGGGCCTTATAGGGGAGGTCATGCGAATCATAGGGGTACCCTAACCCATAGTGTACCCTAGTGTATGTAGGTGTTTTCACTGTATTCCAAGTGTCTCTTTCAGCATAGCACTGACCCTGGGCCTGGTTAGGCAGAGCCTAGGGTCAGTCAGAGTCAGTTACCACCAGTACCAGTCAACAGAAAAGTTGGGGGGTGCCTAGGGCACAGGATGACTTTGCAACAATGTGGGTGTGTTATTTCATGCATTAGTGGCTGGATGTGTCAGTGGCTATATCAGTGTGTAGTTGGGGGTGCCAGTGACTGTATCGATGTGTGTCTAGGTGCATCAGTGGCAATATCAGTGTGAGCCTGTGTGTGTGAGCACCTCTATCTGTGTGTAGCTGGGTGTTTGAGTTACTGTACTGATGTGTGCGTAGGTGTATTAGTAACTGTAACAATCTGTCCTTTCGTGTGCATCCTCAAAATCTAAAGTTATGCAACAACACTGTATGAACTAATTAGTAAAGCACATTACCTCAATAGATGGTGCCACTGATCTGCATAAAAGAAAAAAATATTTATCAGTTTTACAATTAATACATTTACAAAAGACTTACAATTTGAACAATGCATAAACACATAATTCTCAGAAATAACTAGACATTTCTCTTACTGTTAAGATATGTATTAGTATAAAATAGCATTTCATTGTCCCTTTTTACTATTCTCAGATGGTTTATAAACGATGTACTTTTTAAGAAGTCATCATTGAACTGTGGGGAAAAACAATCATAAATATTGTAAATAAAAAACCCAAAACTGCACACTATCGCATTGCAATTAAGGAACACTGTGCATTACAAATAAACAAATAAACATACCACAACTTATTTAACTATTTACAAATACAGTTTTCTACACAATCACTTCAAATACATACAGTTATATCTTTACAGCAGCAGAAAAGAAAGTAATGTTTGGAAATATTTTAGCATACCTTCAGGGGAAAAGATTGCAGCTAAATATGTGCATTGTAATATTTGCAGCAAACAGTTACCCAGCAGCACTGCCAAGAAGTATTCACATGGGACAAGTTCCAAATGGAAGAACTTAAAAGCAATCCATGAAAGGGTGTACAACTGAATGATGCATGAGAAACTAGGTGCAATAGAATTTTGCACCACTAGAGTCCCCTTGGGAGAACGTTCATCAGCTGCGGTCATCAGAATAACAGCAGCCTGTGAATATTTCAGTGAGATGATTACTCACTGTGCGAAATGCCACATGTTTGCTGCAGCCAAAATGTGTTATGTGGCTCCGTTTCCCCTACTACTGTACCTGTGTGAATCATTATATAGGTGTGTGAGTACATGTATGAGCACCTGTATGGGTGTGTTTGTGACCTTTAACTTAACCTAATAATAAATATATTTATAAAGTACAAGTATATTTTTTAACATATTACAATACAATGTAAACCAAACAATTAACAAACAAACATAACATAACTTATTTAAATATTTACAAATACAGAAACACACTGAAACATGTACTTTTACAAAAAATAGTAGCACCATTGAAAAAGAAGAGATGAATTCTAGAAATGTAGAAGAAGAAATACGTGAAAAGGCACAAGGGAGGTTTAGATATGCTCCTGTGTATAAATGGGAGTGTAGTAGTATTTCTATTATTTGCCAGGAATAAATTGATGCAGTAGGACCCCACCCATGTACTTGCAGTGCTGCTGTCTATTTACTTTACCTCTGCAAATATTGGGACGAATGAGTACTGGTATCGTTGTCATGTTGAGCTTAAGTATATGTGGTGAAATCTTGGAACACTAGCTTGGTTTCTAACCCTGGGTTGTGCAGAATATCCATGGGATCATTTACAATACTTTCTGAGAGAAGCAAACTCTAACATTAAAGGTATCATCCACTGAGCTTCTGAAAGGGCTTAAAGGTGCGTGCAGTTGTGTATTTTCCTTTAGATGTGAAACACTATATTCAAACTGTGGGTGTACAGACAGATTTGGAAGAACCACTTGTTATTCTAGTGAATGGTGCACCCACGAAAAACAACAAAGTCTGGCAGGAACTAGTGAATGTAAATAAGGTGAAGAAAGCTTAATTGTATCTTAAACACAATAATATGTACTATAAAGATGTAGATGTTCTCTAACATGGAAGTTGCATGATGAAAGAAGTGTTGCCTTCCAGTGGACAGTTTGAAAAAGTGGATAGAAGTAGATCTGAACTAATATATGAGCAATACAGTATCCATCTACTAAATTCAAACGAGATTATGGGGATGCCATTGAACTGTATCAGATGAAACAAGCTAAAAGAACTCCAATAAGTGTCTGGAGAAAAGGTTCCTCAAGTTGCTTCTTCTCAGTCCTCTTTGAAAAAAAAAAGAAAAAATATAAAACTATTAGAAACACTTTCTTAAAAAACAGCAGTACTTTTAACAAACATTTCAAAACTACCCCCACAAAATCCTCCCAGTAGTAGTCACACAGTTTCTGACTAACAGTGAATTTCAACCTGCACTCCACTGGGGTTGATTCATACTTACTGACAAGGACCTCCTTTATAGTGAGAT
The DNA here is from genome assembly GCA_963921515.1 of Calotriton arnoldi. Taxonomy (NCBI): domain Eukaryota; kingdom Metazoa; phylum Chordata; class Amphibia; order Caudata; family Salamandridae; genus Calotriton; species Calotriton arnoldi. The sequence goes on along the minus strand of CAWUFW010000237.1, from coordinate 3,284,848 downwards.
ACCTCAACCTCTCCCCTTCTCTAGAGCCAGTATGTTATCCATCCCATCACCACGAATATGACTTCAAAGGCACCTCTACAATCCTCATAAGAGATCTTCTGTACTACTATAGCTACTTCTTTTACCAGAAATAACCTGTCTATATCAAACCCTTCCTTAAAGTCAGGCACCAAATCTCTGAATATATGAACTCTTTCTACTGCACTAGACACAGTAGTAGTGCTCATACCTTTTTTGCTAGACTCTAACAGCTATTTGCCTTCAAGTGCACCTCCTTAACACTCCAGCCAGCAAGCCCCTTTTCTCCTTCAATGTTCTCTTAACCTCACCTTTTCTCTCTTCTGCACCCAGCTGGCCTAGCTGTGGCCTCAGGTCACACTCAGCCTGTCTGTCCTTGAGGTCCTCAGGGGACCGATTTTGAGAGGAGACTCCTTTCCTGCTCACTATATTTCCCTTCTAGTATAGTCTCTAGAAGGTACACATTTTCTTTCAGTTTACATACACTCACAATGTTTTATTTAAATATACTGTTATATACTACAACCTAATTAGCATACCTGTAAAAGCTCTTTGCTGTTCTCCCATGTTGGACTTTTTGCAGGGTCATCCCAGAATTTTTTGCCTTCCTCTGGTATTTTTTCTGACCTGTTGTTGGTGGTTTCATGACTCTGGGTGCTTTATCACTGCTGTTCAGTGCTAAAGTGCATGTGCTCTCTATGATAAACTTGGTAAGATTGGTCTACACCTGTTTGGCATATTTAATTTACCTGTAAGTCCCTTGTACAGTGGTATCCCATATACCCAGGGCCTGTAAATAAAATGCTACTGGTGGGCTTGCAGCGCTGCTTGCGCCACCCACCAAAGTAGCCTTTCAAACCTGTCTCAGGCCTCTGCCACTGCAGGGCCTGCGTGCGCAGTTTACTGCCGCTGTGGCATGGCAGATAAAGTGGTTGCCACGTCTGCAACTCCCCTTTTACTACATATAAGTCACCCCTAAGGAAGGCCCCAAGTTAGCCCTATGGGCAGGGTGCGGGGTAGGTAAAAGGTAGGACATGTGCCTTAACTGTGCGGCATGTCCTGGTAGTGACAAACAGCCTATTTGGTTTCTCACTGCTGTGAGGCTGTCCTCTCATAGGGATGCATTGGGGATTCCCTGATATGTGCCTCAGTGGTAATTCCTGACATGAGAAGGGTAGCGTGATCAAGTTTGGCATGTTTGGAATAGTAGTGATAAATCCTGCTGTTGGTGAAAGCGGATTTATTATTACTATTTTAGAAATGCCACTTTTAGAAGTGCTCAGGGGAAAAGTGCGTTGGTGAGGGTTACAAGGAAAGGAGAGGTAATGTGCCATATATACATTATATTTACATGATGAAACCTGTCCAGCCTATAACAGGCAAACTATTACACAAAAATATACATAGCATCATACGGACGTTGATAACAAATCTCAATCGTCAAAGCTTGTCGCAGAGAAAAGCAAAAGTCAACGTTTTGACCCCAAAATGACTGGCGCTGACGGCTGACGTAGACGTACCCGTTAAAGTAGCGGATTCATTCCTATAAGTGTACCACTGAACCCTCTTTCCCCGTCCTTCTGGGTGATTTTGGACCCAATCCTGTCGGTGAACAGGATGGCCTTTGCACTGTGACTGAGCACGCCTCGCTGCAGAGCTTCAATGAGCCCATTCACAGAATTCCACAGCCTGATTCCCCTCGCTGTTACCTTACCTGGTGCTCTTTCCCTCTTCTGTCCTGACGAAGACCCCATACAAAGGACTTACTTACCTTGATTACGTGAAGGGGTCGAAACGTTGACTTTTGCTTTTCTCTGCGACAAGCTTTGACGATTGAGATTTGTTATCAACGTCCGTATGATGCTATGTATATTTGTGTGTAATAGTTTGCCTGTTATAGGCTGGACAGGTTTCATCATGTAAATATAATGTATATATGGCACACTACCTCTCCTTTCCTTGTAACCCTCACCAAAGCACTTTTCCCCTGAGCACTCCATTTTCTCTTTACTATGAGCACCTTTATCTCAAGTATATAAATGATTACGATGTCTTCAACAAGCAGTTTATGTTTTGACAAATAAATTGCATCTGTTCACAGATACTTAAATAAGATACGGTGAATGCTTATATCTTTTTTCCTTGAAATTGTCGCTACATGGACCAATGTCTCTACTGTACTGCAGTCTTACCCGGGTCCGGTAGTATTTCAAGTTACCCCATTGATACTTAACACTTTTAGAAGTGGACATTTCTGTGTGCTATGTGTCCTTGTGCCTGCCTGATGTGTATTGACCGTTTGGTTCTGACTGACAGGAGAGAGGGGATATGCATACACTCCAGCCAGTCCCTGGGGGGGTTGAGGTGTGTCCTGCCCTGCCTGGGTGACTCAGCGCTAGGCTGAATAGACCTTGGCTGAATCTAGAGTAGCGGGAGGGGTTTTCCCTGGCACCTGAATAGGCCTGGACTGCATTTGGAGTGGTGGGAGGAGTAGCACCTGCACCTGAATAGGGCTGTGCCTGCCCTCCACAATGATGGCTCTGCCCCCCTGTGGTGTGTCTGGGGCCAAGGCTTACACTGACAATGGAGGTTGTTGTGCACTTGTAAAGTGCCCCCAGAACTGGTTTGGACCGGGCTCAGAGCCCTGTGCCAGGGGAGAACAAATACATTTTCACTATAAGTACTGGGGCTGTGACCCCATGTTTGGGAAACTTTCTGAACTTCTGGAACTGGGAGAACTCAGGAGAGCACACTGCGTTGACTGCAGTGTGCCAGGAGGAACCGCCACTTGGGACTGACCTGCTGCCCGCTGGGTGGCTGAAAGGACTTCCACTCTGTTGAGTGACCCTGTGTGCTGGCCTGCCTGTGCCCAGCTCTGCTCTGGGTGATTTTGGACTCAGCGTGTGGTGAGCACTGGATTTTCACCCTGCTTTCTTAAAACTGAGTGCTATTGCTCTAAAAAGGCGCCTGGCACAAGAAGAGCACTGCCAGGTCCCTGTTTCGTGTCTCCAGGTGGAGACAGGCTGAGAGCTGTTGTGGCGGCAGAGAGCACAGGACGAGCACAGTGATTTCCCCTTCATTGCGGGGAAAGCATGCAAAGTCCAGGGCTGAAAGGAGCTGCCCGTCCTAGCACAGCCGCTAGTCATTGAGGTGTTGCCTGGCAACCAGCCCCCAAGGTAGAGGAGCCGGAAGCCAGGCAGAAGTGACGGGCCACGTGGCCGAGTCTGGAAGTGGGCGGAGCCCAGCGGGAACTCGTTCCCCAAGGAAGAAGAAGCTAGACTTCGCTCCGTATCCTGCCCCTTTTCTTCATTTGAGGGACGAAGCAGCTGCACCGCATGATTGCGGCCCAAGCGGGATGGCACACCATGAAGCGGAGAGGTGCTGTGTGCCGCCATCAGCAAAGGTACTGCGGTGACCGGAGGCGGGTAAGTGTCGTCCCCCCCATCTCCTGCTGGAAGGCATGCACTGTGCAGCAGCCCAAACGCATGCTGCAGCGGGCTTCCTTTTGCCTCCCGTTGGGGAGAGAGAGAGACCTGCCGATTGCGGGCCTATGAGGAGAGGGGGCACAGCTGGCCCCGTTGGCCTGGAGTAGTGGCCAGGCCCCTCTCCCATGTTGGTTGCCGCTACGCCCAGGTTACGGGCAGCTGCCGGTTCAGGTACATTGTTGAGGGCTTTTGTGTTTGCTCCTATAGGCATTGAGGGGTGAGAGCAGGACGGGTCCCCGAAACCAAAATTGCTGCATTCCCTGTCTTAGGCGGGCACATGGCCCAGAAGCCTAAGCAGGGGGGAGACTGTGGCGGCCTTTTCTGCACACTACGGATTTTACATTGATGTGGATATCTGTGGTGACAAGCCTACTGTTGACATGAGGTTTCTAATGGTGATCTGCATATGTCTAATGTGGGCATGATGTATTTGTGATGTATGCCCTGTTGCAAGTGTTTCCTAAGGTGCACTGATGATTATATGTAAGTACCGTTTCTACCAGAAGTTACTGGGTGGGGACAACTGTACGGTTTATGACAATGACCCGATTGGTCAAGTGATTTATGTAATCCCTTTGAAGTCATAATGAGTGTCTGGTGGCACAGTGTAATATATGTGATTATGTTCTAATGTTTTTTTATGGATAATACAAAGGCTATTTTATATAACCTTGTGCGGAGTTTCTTTTGTGGTGTGCCTAGGGTTTCACTGCTGTGGGAGTGTGCTGCGCAAATGCTTTACACATTGCCTCTGGGATAAGCCTGACTGCTCTGCCAAGCTACCAAGGGAGTGAGCAGGGGTTATCTTCAGTGTGTAACTCTCTTGCCCTTACTAGAGTGGTGTGTTCTGCCTGGCTTAGGTGCATACCCTAGTCAACCAGAAATCCCATTTCTAACATCCCAGTTTTATTTCTATCTCTAGTAACATCTGTTTTCATTCCAAATCTCCAGTCAGAACTCTTATGCTGCCTTTCATCTTTCTTTTTTGTTATACCACTTCTAAATAGTATTTCTTTAACCCTTTCCATGCTTCCTGCGAAGAAGCCCAATTAGGATGTTTTTTTTTGCGACTCCGCGAATCGTCCGCAACGTTCAGTGTGGCCCACTGTATAACTTTGCGGTAAGGTTTGCTAATTTACATGGGGGGTCACGCTGAGCCACCGGACGACTCTGCGAGTCATTTGAGATGTCATCAGTGATGTCATCAGTGATGTCACTGACCATGTCATGAGTGATGTAATATGTGACGTCATCAGCAGTGCATTGCGGGGGCGCGAGTTATAGATAGCTGAACTAACTATAACGGGGGAATTTCACTGGTTTTGTACGAGTGAAATGTCCAACTAACTATAACTGTCCCTAAAACCTATGGTTTTTTCAGTGAATTTCTAAGGTTTTTTAAATGCTAATTTCTAACTATAACGTGCCTGAAACCTATGGTTTTTTCAGTGAATTTCAAAGGTTTTTTAAATGCTAATTTCTAACTATAACGTGTCTGAAACCTATGGTTTTTTCAGTTAATTTCAAAGGTTTTTTAAATGCTAATTTCTAACTATAACGTGCCTGAAACCTATGTTTTTTTTAGTGAATTTCAAAGGTTTTTTAAATGCTAGTTTCTAACTATGCCTACAGAGGTAGGACATGTGAAGAAAGAAGACAAAACGCACAGAAAGAAGCAAAAGAAATGCAGAAAGAAGCAACAGAAGTCCACAAAGACGAAGAAAAGAGCAGGAAGAAGCAAGACATGTGCAGAAAGAACCAACAGAGGAGCAGAAAGAGGCCTTGTTGCAAAATCATCCTGTGCCCACAACTTTTTCAGACGGGTACTGGTGGTAACTGACTCGGACTAACCAGGCCTAGAGCCAGTGCTATGCTAAAAGACACTTAGAATACAGTGAAAACACCTACATACACTAGGGAACACTATGCGTTGGGGTACCCCTGTGATTAGCATGACCTCCTCTGTAAGGCCCTAGTACATAATAGGGCAGGGGGATTAAAACTTCCTCTTAAAACGCGCCCCGGGGCGCGTGGTGAAGGGAGGTGGGGCCTGAGGTGACATGTGTGCAAACAAGCCCTGTGGCCGTTTTAAGTTGGGAGATTAAGTCCCCTTGAATCCTGAGGGTCCCTGGGGTCCAACTAGCCCACTAGGTACCTCCAGTAAGCGCCACAGAGCTGCGTTGCACAGAGGTGTAAAAAGGGGCGAGGCCTGGACCACCTCTCCGCAACGCAGCCCTGTGGCACGCACTGGAGGTACCTGGTGGGCTAGTTGGCCCCCAGGGTCCCTCCGGATTCAAGGGGAATTAATTCCCCAACTTAAAATGCGCCACAGGGCGTGTTTGCACACATGTCACCTGAGGCCCCGCCCCCTCCCTTCACCACTGTGCAAACGCGCCCTGTGGCGCGTTTTAAGTTGGGGTATTAGGTCACCTTGAATCCTGAGGGTCCCTGGGGCCCAACTAGCCCACCAGGTACTTCCAGTAAGCGCCACAGGCCTGCGTTGCAGAGAGGTGGTCTGAGGCCATGCCCCTTTTTACACCACTCTGCAACGCAGCTCTGTGGCGCTTACTGGAGGTACCTGGTGGGCTAGTTGGACCCCAGGGACCCTCAGGAATCAAGGGGACTTAATCCCCCAACTTAAAACATGCCACAGGGCGTGTTTGCACACATGTCACCTCAGCCCCGCCCCCTCCCTTCACCACTGTGCCCCCCTCCCTTCAATTGCACAGCCCCGGGGAGATGGTGGTCCGAAACGGACCCCAACATTTGTTTTCTAAGTGCCCCGGGGAGGTGGCGGTCCCCGGGGCATGTGGGGGGGCTGGAGCCCCCCCACACAGGTAATTAAGAAAAAAAAAAAGAAGCCTCAGGGAGGTGGCGGTCCCCGGGGCTGCGGGAGGGCCAAGAGCCCTCCCACACCATTATTTTTTTAAAGCCCCGGGGGTGGCGGTCCCCGGGGCTTGGGGGGGCCTTAGAGGCCCCCCACATATTATAAATAAACCCCTGCATGCCCCCGGGACTTGGCCCACCCGGGGGCAATTAGCATCGAGCGCGGAGACCGCGCTTTGATTTTTTATCGGCGGGATCCGCGCACCCTAAGCGCATCCCGCCGATTAAAAAAAAATGCTTTTTCTGCCCAGGGGTCCTTGTGGGACCCGCTGAGCAGACCTAGGGGTCAGGGTGGTTCTGCCCTGCCCCCTTTGTGCGTTTTGCGCACTTGTTTCTTTTTTTTTTCTCGGCGGGATCCGCGCACCCTAAGTGCATCCCGCCGATTTAAAAAAAAAAATGCTTTTTTCTGCCCAGGGGGTCCTTGTGGGACCCCCTGAGCAGACCTAGAGGGTCAGGGTGTTTCTACCCTGCCCCCATTGTGCGTTTTGCGCACTTGTTTCTGTCCCTCGGTTCTACCGAGGGACAAAATGGCTGCCAACACTTGCTGATTTGGAGTGTTGACAGCCATGTGACAGCCAATTAGCATGCAGCTCGTGATCGGGAGGGTACGCGGACCCTACTCGGCCATAGATATATATGTGACTTTACTTTTGATTTTCTCAGGAACTACTGAACGGATTTACACCATTTAAGCAAAAGGCACGACACTGAACCAAGGGCTACCTATTTGCCAAATTTGGTGTAATTCCGTTCAGCAGTTCGGGCTGTAGCTGCGACTAAAGGTTCCTATGGAAAAATGAATGGGTAAAACGCGTTTTGGGACCCCCCTTTTTTCTCGGCCCCCGCTTGACGAATCACCCCGAGACTTTCAGGATAGGAGCGGACCGGAGCGCCCCAACAAGTTGGAAACTTTCGCAAAGATTCGTCAACCGGCGCCAACGTTATTTCAAATAGAATGTTGCGGATTTCCTATGGATAATAGGTCCCAACTATAACTATCTAGTGGCGACCGCCAGTAGATAATATATACATATTTATATATATATGTATGAATGTATTTATGTATGCGCTCCAATGCGAAACAGAAGGTGAAACAATAGAAGGAAGTAACGCAATCATCAATTTGAGTCCCATCAAGTTAACTGATGAAGATAAAGCAGTATAGGAACTAGGTCTATCTTACTAGGTCTATCTTACTGCCACAGAAATGAATTTAATTATGCAAATAGTAGGATGGACCTTTATAGATTCATTAGAAAACTTAATTGATGAAATTAAGTACCTTTGAATCTACACAAGTAATAGAAACAACTTCTCCCCCACCAGGTCTGACCAACCTAACTGTATCAGACATACCAATCTTGGAACACATGTGGTCTCTACAGAATGAAAATGAAAACCAGCAAGATGAGGAGCGCTCAGTTGAAGACTCAGCTGGGGGTCCACTGAATTTGACTTTGGGGAGAGAAGATCATACTCCCTTCCGCCCGAGGTCTCGATATATACCCCAAATGATGAGGGACAATTTGGAAATCTTTTCTGAAAATGTGGTGGGGGACATGCGAAAAGTATATCAGAAAATGGAAAGTCGCAAAGGAGAGGAAATGAAAATCCATCGAGTCCTCAATAAGATTAAAAAGGAACAAGGAATATTAGTATAGCCCTCGGATAAGGGAGGGAATGTCGTCCTATGGGGAAGAGAACTTTACAGAAAAGAGGCATTAAATCAATTGAACAATAGAGATTGTTATAAGAGGATTGCAACAACAGAATACAAGAGAGTGAAAGATCTATTTTTCGAGAGACTGAGTGAATGGAAGGAACAGGATTTACTGACTTGGGATGAATATCGATTCATGAAGCAAGAACATCCAGTCATTCCCATTCTTTATATGATACCCAAAGTACATGAGGATACTCTTAATCCACCTGGGAGGCCAATAATCTCGACTCTGAATAGTCTGTTTGAGAATGTTTCAAAGTATATTGATTTCTTTTTAAATCCGATTGTTAAAACCCTCCCTTCATACATAAGAGACTCAGCAGACTTTCTTAAATGCATCTATGATGTTAAATGGGACCAAAGTATGGTATTGGTAACCTTAGACATTTCTACTCTATATACGAGTATTAGGCATGTAGATGGTTTGAGGGCGACTGAACATTTTTTAAGAATGAAACCTAAGAGATTCTTGGGACATAACAAGATGTTGCTTGAAATGATGGAGTGGTGTCTTACAAAAAATATTTTTTGTTCGGGAATGAAATGTTCCAACAAGAACAAGGGACGGCGATGGACACCTGCTTCGGCCCCAGTTACACTAACTTACATCTGGGCTGGTGGGAGGAGCAGGTGCTCGAGGGGGCCGATGTTGGAGCATTGGACAGAAAAGTTTCTAATCTAGCTAAGATTTATCAACGATGTTTTCATGTTGTGGCAGGGCACGGAAACAGACGTAGATCAATTTATTAATGATGTAAACAAGAACGCTTTGAATTTGAACTTTGTGGGACACCACGGTAAAACATCTATCGACTTCCTAGATGTATGGGTACTAGTGAGAGGGGACAAATAGGAAAGCATGGTTTTTAGAAAACCTACGGCAGGCAACACAATCTTGCATGCCGGCAGTTCCCAACCAGCACCTCTTATTGGAAGCATCCCTTTTGGCGAGTTCTATAGGGTGAGAAGAACATGTAGTACTGTAGAAGACTATGATAAGGTTGAAGAAGAGATGATAAGTCGGTTTACACAGAGGGGCTACCCACCATCAATATTGAAAACAGCCTCAAAGAAAGCAAAAACATTGAGCAGAGAGAAGGTATTATTTGAACCATGTAAAGCAGCAGAAAAGAGAAGGAGTAGAGGAGGAAATGACACACATAGGTTCATAACAACGTATAATACCAAACATAAAGAAGTAAGACTAATTTTAAAGAAGCATTGGCACCTTATCAGAGGGGACCCAACAATAGGACCCCAGATAAAGAAATATCCTGAGATAACGTATAGGAAATCTAAGTCTTTGAAGGATCATATTGTTAGGAGTGATTATCTAGGGAGTATAGAATCACAAACTTGGCTACAGCAAAGAGAAGGCTTTAGAAAGTGTCTGAAATGCAAAGCGTGTATTCATGGGGAGAACCTCTCACCTTTTAAGACGGTTTTTAACAAAACTGTGAGAATAAGGGTTTTTTTAACTTGTAAAACAAGCTTTGTTGTGTACATTTTAAAATGTCCCTGTGATAAAATTTATGTGGGCAGTACCACGTTGCCAGCCCACAAGATGATCTTGCAGCATAGAAGAGTGATAATTAACAAGGACCGGAGTTGCCCTGTAGCTAGGCACTTTGAGAAGGAACATCAAAGTGATTCATCATTGATGCGGTACAGTTGCATAGCACAGGTACCTAGAAAAAGAAGGGGTGGAAACAGGGAAAAGGAATTACGAAAGTTAGAAACATACTATATCCTTGTACTGGACAGCAAAGAACTGAATGGGTTTAATGTGGACGAGGATTTGTTCAAATGCCTGTACTGAAAACTGTTTTAGAGCCTGCACACTCAAGAGAGCCAGGTAGATTTTAAAGAGGAGAAGGACAATAGGCACTAGCACTTTATAGAAAGAGAGCACTTTAAATCACTATAAAATAGAATTAGCACTAGCATTTAAAAAAAAAAAAAAACGTTTTATAAAAAATTATAAAATTAAAAATTAAAAACTAAAAATTTAGAAGATATATCTGCATAATGTTAGTAGGCACAAAAGGTCTTGTGGAACGCCACAACTAAAAATGTTGAACTGGGGTTCAGGTCCACAGGGCAGCCTGGCAGTGCCAATCTATTTTCTAGAAGCATGTCTTGTCCATTTGCTTTACCAATAAACATAAACTTATCAATCCAAAAGGTGATAATTTTGGACAACAGAATAAAACATGTTGACATTCTCACACTGTGCAAATTCATTAGAATGTTCACATGAATGCTCTGTAGACTTTCCAGAGTTAAACAGAGCCTGTGCAGTATCGTATCTAATCGTATCTAATCTTGAATAAGTTCAAACGGACTATGATACAATGTATATTGTGTTAAATAGTCTGCCAATCTTCAACCAAGATTTTTAGGAAATCTTGTTTGTTTTTTTTTAAAGCAAATTGGTTGCAGTCTTTCATTTGTTGAAACTGAAGATCTGGTTAATTGTTGGGCTATGAAATCCTACTTATATCTCTGAAAAGTTTGCATCCCTCCTTTATCTTTCATTGTAGCAAGACTTTCCTTGTTTTTGACTTTCATCCCTAGACACTCAAGAGCCATGCATGTGTGTGGTGGACTTCTTTTGTAAAAGCTGATACCCCAAAGCATGTATCTGAGGTCAGAGGGCACACTAAGTGCACCCCTCCTTTTAAGAATGACTTCTATCTTCTCAGCAGGCAAAAAGGACTGGAAGTGGTGGCAGCAACAGATTATAATTGGAAGGGACCAACCGTTTTTGCCTGTCACTTTCAGGAAGAATTGCTTACTAGCCTCCCATGGTCAAAGGTCTGGATAATCTCCCTCAACTGGGTTATTCACTTCATGCATGTAGGACATGAGTGGAGATGGCATATTTGCTCTGCATGTGTGCTGGGGGGTGAGCATGGTGTGCATGTTGTGCACCCATACACCTATATGGTTACAGAAATTCATTTTGAATCTTCTGTGATTGTATGGCTTGGAAAATGGAATCGGAGAGGGGTGTGGTTGGATACTTTGTATAGTGGGGTAGTCTGCAAATTCAGCAGTCTCCCTCTTTCAAGGTGCATGGACCTTTTTAACTGAAGGATGGGAGGAAATTGCCCTGCTGTGCAAAGGCTATAACTCTGATGTCCTCCTACTCCACTGCTGCAGGATTCTCATACAAACAGATTTGTGTAGTGGGAACCTGACCCGTTTAAGCATTCCTTTTATGGACTTTCCCTTCCTCTTTTTCTAGACACAGTAGACTCCGCCTCCTCTTCCTACTGATTCTGCTGATCAAAGTTTATGGCTATGACATCCTGTGGAAAGCAGTCCAACACCCTAAAATCTAGATGTTAACTAACCCAGAACAGTGTGCAGAAATAGACATTCTTGTGTGTCATGGGTATAAATAGTGGGCACCAAGTCAGTATGTTACGATACCAGAGAGCATAAGGGTGGTATATTCCATTGTACTTGAGTAATGTTTGTGCTTCCGGGCTGAGGTTCAAGAGGGCCAGCCTCCTTGACAAATTAGAACCAGACTTGTTGGGCTTGATTCACAAACTGCTTTTTATAGCATGTAAAGTAGTACTACTGTACTACTACTTGCACAACAAGCAATTCACAAATCTACGTATGCAAATCTTCAACTCCAAGTCTCTCATCTTTTCTATGGTGATATTCTCACAAATGTAAGTTTATTATTTAGTAGTAAATGTGGGATTATTTTAATTGGCTGTAATATAAATTTCAGAAAAATTATTTTAATATATTTAGAATAATTCAATGTAAATTAAGTTATTAATGCTGTAACTTTTTTGTTGTATATTTAAAATAAATATTTACAACAAATGTAACTTAATATTCAACCTAAACACATTTGTGTTTCACATATTTAACATACCAATATTTTAATATATTTTTCAAGTTTAGTAGACATTTGTACTTTTCCCTATATGAAACCATAGGGAGATCTCCACCACCAGAAGATATATTAAATGTTTTAAATTAAATGTAAATTATTTTTTCAAGATTTATTTTTAAAAATTCCACCTAATGTAAAATCTTTAAATGTATTTATTATGTGCTAAAAATTAAAAAAAGGTTTGTTTAGAATGAAGTAAAATTAATTTGATTTGATTGAAACTTTCCCAAAGAAAGGGTTAATCCACCTTAGCTCATTCCAGGAAAGTTTTGGTGGGATCTGCCAAGCATGAGCAGAGAAAGAGGGGCCAATGGTCCCCAAACACTTTTTCCACTTGCAGTTTCCCATAGGAACTTAGGACAGTGCTACAACCAAAACAGCGGGATGGAATTACACCAAGTTTGGCAGAAAGATTGATCTTTACCCAGAAAGAGTGCTTTCTGTGATTTGATGAAAATCCATTCAACCATTTGAGAAAAATTAATCTTCAAAATATATAGATATCTAGCAATGCTGTACTACCGTGGGAGTACAGAGGGAGTCCTAGGTACCGAGTACTGAGAGAAACAATGACCAATGGAGCACTTGTCTAAACCTCCAGCTACAGAGATTTCAGATAGCTAGATATGGTAATAAAATCTTACTTACTTACTAGAGTTCCAGCTAGGAGTGCTTAAAAAAAATCTGGTAAACTCTCCTGTGGTCATGGATTTAATGACCCAGGAAACTTACAGTTGTTTTAATGTTACTGGGGGTGCTGCTGTACTTTCTGCAGCCCCCACAACATTAACAAAACTGCTTGGTGGTCCCCTTGCCCCTTCTGGGGCACCACCAGGATAGCAAAATGTAAATTAAAAGCCCTCAGAGGGCATTTAGTTGGGCTCCATACTGGAGCAGTGAATAATAAATGAGTGGCTGCAACTCATTTATTATTCATTCACTCTTTATTTTATTTTGTACTGTTTGGGTGCCTACCCCGGACACTCACATCTTTAATTTTGGTTTGGGGCAATGGAGGGAGCCCCTGGGCACCTACTGCCCCGCTGCAAGTGACCCCATGGGCTACACAGGAGCCGGCAACACATTTTTTGTTAAATAACTGGGGTGCCCCTGTACATACATGGGGCACCCCATATCATTTTTTATGTTGAGTGCCACAGGGGGAGCCCCAAGGCCTCCGCAAACCCTGCCAGCTCCCCTACCCCGGTGCCCACCCTGGGTGCCAATAATAAGTTTTGAATTGGGGGCTCCAAGGCCCCTGCTGCCCCTGCCAGCTCCCAAGCTAGGACCATACTGGGTGTGGCGGGAGCCGGCTCCATTACTTTGCTCCTGCCAAAGTGGGAGCATTATTTTTCGGGGTGTGTCAGCACTCTCCTGGGCAGGGAACTACAGTGTCCCATAGGATGGGGTCCATGTGACAATGCAATTCATTGGGCCCCAGGGGATGGGGTCTCTGGGGTCAATCATCAGCTCATAGAGGGGGGCCCTGCACCCCTCCTCTTAATATTTATGTCTGGGCCCAGGGTATGGGGTTCCTGGGTCCTCTTTGAGGCTTGGGAAGAGGGGTTGTGGCCCTTCTGCGTTTTAAAAATATACAACCGGGGATGGCCCCAGGGGATGGGATCCCTGGGGCCTCTTTGAGGCTTGGGGAGGGGAGCCGCACACCCTCTCACTATTATTCAATTACTGACCCTAGGGGATAGGGTCTGTGGCGCTTCATGAAGGCTCCGGAAAAGGGGGTTTAAAAAAGGCAGGAAATCACTGTGTTTTCTTTTTTGATGGATGGACCACACCAATACCTTCAAGGAAGGAAGGCGCTGAGGTAGATGAGACTTTATTTTTTACTTGAATTCCTTTTATTGGAAAGGATTTTCACAGATCATCAAAGCAATCAAGACATTAGCTCCATACAGACCAGTTGTGAAGAGATTGTTTATAGAAAAGTTTGTGAAGATTTGTCAAACTGCGCCAAAGTTATCAGCAAACCAAAAAAACAATTTTCCATGGAAACATGGTCCAAATGTAACTACCCAGTGATGACCGCCACTGGATTTTATATATATATATGCAAAAAGAAAAGAGTTGCCCCCTGATGGAAGTGCACTCCAGGTAGGTAAACGCTCAAACTCACAAGCAGCTTTCATAGACACGGCCCCTTCAATTTCCGCTGCCTACGCGTTTCGGGCCAACCGCCCTTCTTCATGGGCAGCCTGTGTTCAAATAACGGCAAGCAGAGACACCACCAGTAAATTCCCTCATTTATTTCCATGACAAGCACAGCATTATGGGACTGGTAGTGGAAGTATAGCCCAAGTGGGTCGCCGCCGTTATGAACATGGCAAGTTCTTTTCAGGTAAACAAAGTGTCTCTTTTCCAGCCGCTTGCACAAGTACAACAAAGCACCTCCTGCTCCGATCACACTGCTCCAATGAAACAGCAACAGACCCGCTCGGGTCACGCGGTGGTGCTCTTCCGTGACCGGGCCGGCCACCATAATTGTAAAAAGAAAAGAGTTGCCCCCTGATGGAAGTGCACTCCAGGTATTTAAACGCTCAAACTCACAAGCCGCTTTCATAAACACGGCCCCTTCAATTTCCGCTGCCTACGCGTTTTGGGCCAACCGCCCTTCTTCATGGGCAGCATGTGTTCAAATTACGGCAAGCAGAGACACCACCAGTAAATTCCCTCATTTATTTCCATGACAAGCACAGCATTATGGGACTGGTAGTGCAAGTATAGCCCAAGTGGGTCGCCCCTGAAACCTGTGGTTTTTCACTGAATGTCTAAGTTTTTTTTAAATGCTAATTTCTAACTATAACGTCCCTGAAAGCTATGGTTTTCTCTGGGAATTTCTAAGGTTTTTTAAATGCTAATTTCTAACTATAACGTCCCTGAAACCTGTGGTTTTTTTCAGTGAATTTCTAAGGTTTTGCAACTAGTGCTCACATTTTTAGAGTGGAACAGAAATGGTGCTACATGTTCAACCATTTCTGAAGAATTGCAGTGTGTACAAGTTACAGTACGTGTTAAAAAGGCTTGTTCAAAATATTTTCGCATTCATAAAGATAACGTAATTTTATAACCCTTTTTTAATATATATTTACTAATTTTTTTTAAAACAAACTGTGAATCACGTACCGAACGCGTACCGGTTTGTATGTTTGCGTAGGATGCGCGTAGGGTGCATGATGGGTGAGCGGTTCCCAAATTTTTCAATTGTTTAAAATTTAAATACATGTTATATACTATATAATTTTGAAATCAATCGTATGTGTTTTATTGAAAGATTTATAAAAGTGAGATTAATATAAATATTTTGAATATTTGAGTTGTTATAATGAAGTTATGAAAGCCGCGACGCTCCCGCATACCCTCACGCACGTATTTCCGGGTGCGGTTCGCGTCTCCAGTGCAATTATGAAGTTCTAAAAAACATATATATATAATTTTATAATATATATTATACCAACAGATTTGTAAATCTACTATATTTGTAACTGGAATAAATATACAGTATTATTTACACATATTTTCCGGGATAGCGTCCGGTGCCGGGTGAATATGCGTCGGGTACACGAATCCCATGAGGCTTCAAAAGAAAGGATTCTATTGGTTAAGAAGCTTTCTATTCTGCTACTTGGAGGACCCCACCAAATTTGTTCTTTCTTTCAGGAGCATCTTTAGAATAAACACCTCTTGTGTTCTCTCTCACTCTGCATTTAATTTTTTTGTGTTTTTTTTACTCAACACTGGAAATGGCATCTGGAAAAAGTATAGTCTGGACCTTTTTCACTATTCCACCAGGGGAGAAAAAAGTAAATGCACGCAAAGTGACTTGCACAGTGTGTGAAAAAGTGTTCTCGGTGCTCCGAGAAAAAATACTGCTGTGGAACTTCATCAATGATGAAACATCTACAAACAATGCATCCAAACCGTCTCGCTAGAGTACAGCACCAAAGAGAACTGCAACTACAATCACAGGATGCTGAAGTTCCAGGAACCAGTACATCTGCGGGATCTACAGTAACAGCAGATACAACATTGCTCATACCTGAGTTTGCTGGTTTAGAACAACACTGCATTAACACTGCATTAAGTGCAAAAAAATACTTTGTGCTGGGGAGCAGTCTATTGCAGTCTATTGCAGCAGTTATTGTAGCTGCAAGAAATCATAAATATTAGTTTTTTTGTTGTTTTTTGCAATGACGTTTCAATTGCAAAATGTTTTCACTACTTTACTGCAGTTCGTTGCCTTGTTTTTTTTCAATCCGATTTAAATAAAAAACACCCAAAAAAAGTAAGAGTTAGAAAAACACAAAAACATTTCAAAAGAAAAAAGATTAAAAAATGGTTCTTTTTAGAACCGCCTATTTGGTTAAAGATAGACAAACTTGTATGTGTTGTATGAATGAGTGCAAGGGGAATGGCTGGGTTATTGGATGAGTGTATGGATAGTTCATGGGTGATTGGGTGAGAGCATGGATAGTGTCTGGGTTATTGGATGAGTGCACGGGTACCGCCTAGCTCATTTGATGAGTGCATGGGCATTGCCTGAGTGATTGCATAACTGCATGGGCTGTGCCTCAGTGAATGCATGAGTGGAACGGTAGTGCCTAGGTGATTGGATGAATGCATGGGAAGTGCCAGAGTCCATAGATGACTTTAAGTGTAGTGCCTGAGTGATTGGATGAGTGCATGGGTAGTGCCTGAGTGAAAGGATGAATAGAAGGGTAATGCCTGGGTCATTGGATGAGTGCATGGGTAGTGCCTGAGTGAATGGATGAGTGCATGGGTAGTGCCTGAGTGAATGGTTGAGTGGAAGAGTAGTGCCTGGGTGATTGCATGAGTGCATGGGTAGTGCCTGAGTTTATGGTTGAGTGGAAGAGTAGTGCCGGGGTGATTGCGTGAGTGCATGGGTAGTGCCTGAGTGAATGGTTGAGTGCAAGAATAGTTCCTGATTGATTGCATGAGTACATGGGCAGTGCCTGGGTGATTGCATAAGTGCAGGAGTACTGCTTGGGTGATTGGATGAGTGCATGGGTAGTGCCTGTGTGATAGGAAGAATGCAAGGGTGATGCCTGGGTTATCCTATTAGTGCAAGAGTTGGGCTAGAGAGAATGGATGAGAGCATGGGTAGTGTCTACATGAAAGGATGACTGTCTGGCTGATTACATGAGCAACATGATGATAGTTTTCAAATAGTGTAAATGATCAACATTATTTATATTAAAAACAAATAACATATAAATAAACGATAAAATTATTTACACGTTATCATGCATATTATATTATGTATTCTTACCTTTCAAGTAATTTAGATACATTACTCAGTAGAAGCATTTTAGAGTAGTATTGTCCTAAACAGCATTACAACTCTTTTCAAACTTCAACAGTAGCTACTATAAAGAGGAAGAAGAAAAACTGTTATTCCATGATAATATATTATAGAAATTAAAATATTATATTTTTAAGAAAACGACATACATTTCGAATTACATTACATTTTCAGTTTCCCTTTTTGCTGTTCTCAGATTCCATTTAACTTCACCATACACAGTGATTTCAATGTAGTATCATCATTGAACAGCGGGGAAAAAACAATCAACTTGATTGTAGAAAGAAAAAAAAATCAGCGTAGAGCATCATTTTCAATATGTGTAGCTATGTTTTTTTCTATCTAGACTTTGTTAATTACTTCCTTCATCTACATTAACTCTATTATTTATCTCAAATACATTTCCCAAAATGTAGACTCTCATTTACATCTGGTACAATATAGACAACAAATATATAAACTATTTGCTTTTCAACACAATTTTCCAAATATAATATCAATTAGCGCAAATAATAATCCAAACACTAATTATAAATACTAATTGTGTGCAGTGCTGTCTACTTTCTGTTCACATCTTCCCAATAGGCTGAATGATGTATTCAAAACTTTGGCTTCAAAAATATCAAATATGAATTTGATAATTCATAAAGTAATCTAGGTTTGAATTCCAAGTGGGCATCATTGCAATGTGTCCATCCTTTATTACACTTTAAATACACAGTATAGTGTCCAGATGTTGTAGTAGGTCCCTCATGGAAATTAATAGTCACTGCTATAAAAGTTCTTCCTGAAATAGATATTTGACTTGCATTATAATTTTTCATTTTGGTTTCCAATTTTCTTCCATTTGCTCTAAAATGTTGTAGCATTAAAATCAGTATTTTCAAAATCTTTCTATATGTAATGTAGACAACATCTCTGATCTACAATGCAAACATCTCATGTCCTGATTTGGCTGTTTTTATCAATTTGTTAAAAGGTACTGATTTGCAGTTTGGTATCATCAAGTATATGAATCGTTCTGTTTGTATTTCAGTGCTAGAAGTAAATGAACACTCTTCACATTTATGATCCCATCTGTAACTTAGTCCAAATAAGTTTTCAATCTGTATTCCTTCGTGTTCTAATACTCCAAGCATAAGCATTAGAAATTCTTGTGCATCTTGCTGTATATTGAGAGTAAATGTCAAAGAACCAGTAAATATATCAAAAAGATGCCAGGAGCAGTATGCATTTTACCTCTGTCAGTTACTAACTGTTGAAATACATGATGTAGTAAAGAACAGAATCTTTTTTCACGATTTCCCATGATTTCATGATGAAGATTTTGGTAGATAAAACACAACATTCAGAATCACATTATCATAACAGTTGATACCTGAACTGTTTTTCAACTGGTATCCTACAACGTCATCAACACTTTCCACTTTTTTTTCTTTACACCTTCAAGTTTCTCTTCAATTGTTTTTTTTTTTAACCTCAATTGCATCTTTGACATATTTCCGTTTTGGACACACTATACGTTTCTCATATATGGGATATTCACCTAAATCAGGAGTATAAATTCTGCTTAAACGATTGTCCTCTCTTACACAATTTGCATCAGCACTAAACTTTTTCTCATCAAAATCTAGCAAATACAGACCAGACAAAGTTCTTACTAGAGACAATGCAACGTATGCCATTCCCTCTTTGAACACTACTTCCAATTTTTACAAAAGCAGTGTCTATAGTTAAACCTTGAGATTTATGAATAGATACTGCATATGCTAAAGACAGAGGAAACTGTTGTCTGCGAACATACAAATCTTTTACAAGCAGAAAAAGTACAACACAATGCCCAATCTATCTTACCTCTTTAATCTGATCAAATTTTTATAATCAAAAATTCAATTCCATCTCTATTCTGAAATTTTACAAAATCAACAACTTTTCCCATTGCTCCTTCTTCAACATTCAAATTACGCCGTACAATTACCCAACAGTTTATACTTAGGGGTCGATTCCGATTCGGGCCGGAAAAAGCACCGACCGACTCGGAGCCGGAAAAATTACCGACCGACA
Organism: Calotriton arnoldi; assembly: GCA_963921515.1. Taxonomy (NCBI): domain Eukaryota; kingdom Metazoa; phylum Chordata; class Amphibia; order Caudata; family Salamandridae; genus Calotriton; species Calotriton arnoldi. The sequence continues at coordinate 3,265,415 of CAWUFW010000237.1, read as the reverse complement.
CGTACCAGTGGCGCCCGACACGCCAAGTACGATGCAAGCCGCGATAAATCCGACCGACACGTCAGGAAACCAAGCCGACCGACCGAGCCGCTCGGAAAATAGCAATCCGGCCGGAAAAACACGCGAATCCAACCGACCGACACGCACCCGGAACAAATCCGACCGAATCGTACCCGCCAACTCCAACCCGCAAAGTACGATGCAAGGCGCGAAAACACGACCGAGTCGGACGGAGGACAAGCCGTACGACCGACACGCATACAAAACCGAGCCGAAGCAACACAATACACCGCGACCGACGCGTACGCAGCATACAAAACTGCACAAACACAGCGTGAACGAAACGGAAAACACCGTACGAGACCAATGCAGGGTCCGACTCGATCACAAGAACGTTTCCAACATACACAAACAGCACAAAGGAAAAATCAACCAAAAAAAGGCCAAACAAGCAATTACCAAGCCAATAAATACTGGGGGGGGTGGGGACAGAGAACAAAGACACACCCACAACTCCACCTATATAAAGGACACAAATCACTACCATGAGCCTTTGCAAATGCCATTCCACTGCCAGCACCCAAGAGAAAGCAACCACACACCCACAGCTCATCCCTCACACAAGCCACACACCATCAGCACACCAACAAATACCTACCTCACATACACCCAGCAAAACACACACTCACACACCCTCACCTGCACACCAACACACACATCACTCACCATCACCACCCATCACCATGCCCCCCAAGAAGAATCACAAGTTCCTAGATTGTGAATTGGAAGTCCTGGTAGACGAGATCCTCAGGGTAGAGCCACAGCTGTTTGGCACATTGGTCCAACAGACCCCCATGTCGCAGAAAACCAAGATGTGGGAGAGGATCATCAACAGGGTGAACGCCCAATCACCATGTCAGCGCACAAAGACCGACATCCAGAACAGGTGGTATGACGTGCGCAGGAGGGTACGGAAACTGCTGAAGCAAGACTACATCAACAGCCAACACACCGGCAGTGGCCCTCCTGCCAAGCCAATATACCTCAGGCCCTGGGAGGAGAAGGTGCGGGCCATCCTACCGCCAGTGAGCATATATGGACTAGAGGACATCCCAGAGCCTGGTGAGTACACAACAAATGTACACAATATACTGCCACAAAACACACACACATCACTGTCAAGGGGAGAGTCAAACCATGCACTCATAGCAATCACACAGCAACCAGAACAGAATCATCCCAAAATGTGTATGTCAGTCAGAGAAACACAACACATGCCATCAAAAAAGTCACATCCAACTGTGCCAACACATGTACAAACACAACCACAACTACAGCTAGGCAGTGGCACAAATAGAACCAACAAACACATCCACACATGTAGCCACCACAACAACACCAACACACAGTGAAGACCACTCAAAGGAAGGAATCCTGTGTATGCTGGCCAAGTCAGTGTAGCCAATAGCATCATGGGAGTTGCAGTCACACATATTGCCCGCCCCAAAACTGTCCCATCAACACCACCATGAACCATGCGCACATCACAGGGAGTGGAGAAGGACTCACAAGATGGCTGACACTGGCTACTGCTGTGGGGAGCACAAGGCCCTGCTGGCAACTGTGCACCAACAAACAGCAGGACACCACTGACTGACATCCTGAGAGACAACTTACACTCCCTGCAATGCAAGCACGTTCCATGGTGGGATATCCGGCTAGCTGGGTGGGAAGGGGGACTTGCAGCACTGACCATAGTCACAAGCACCTCCCCTCACACCCCCCCCACACAAACTCCACAGTACCCACCTGGTAGAATGCAATGCCCTCCATCCTAACACAAGATCCCACAAAGCACCACCACCCTGGGTTATGTTGTGTGAAGCACAGGGACACTCTTGGGACTCTTAGCCAAACAACTGCCAGGACAACACTCCCAGCCATCCTGTCAGCACAGCCAGCCCACCCCACAGGGAAGCAGAGTCAAAGGAAGGAAGCATGGGCATGCTGGGAAGGGGGTGGAGGCAATAGCATGATGGGAGTCGTAGTCACAGACATTGCTCAGCCTCACAACTGGCCCATCAACACCACCCTGAACCATGCTCACATCACAGGGAGTGGAGAAGGACTCACAAGATGGCTGACACTGGCTACTGCTGTGGGGAGCACAAGGCCCTGCTGCCAACTGTGCACCAACAAACAGCAGGACACCACTGACTGACATCCTGAGAGACAACTTACACTCCCTGCAATGCAAGCACGTTCCATGGTGGGATATCTGGCTGGCTGGGTGGGAAGGGGGACTTGCAGCACTGACCATAGTCACCAGCACCTCCCCTCACACCCCCCCCCCCAACACAAACTCCACAGTACCCACCTGGTAGAATGCAATGCCCTCCATCCTAACACAAGATCCCACAAAGCACCACCACCCTGGGTTATGTTGTGTGAAGCACAGGGACACTCTTGGGACTCTTAGCCAAACAACTGCCAGGACAACACTCCCAGCCATCCTGTCAGCACAGCCAGCCCACCCCACAGGGAAGCAGAGTCAAAAGGAAGGAAGCATGGGCATGCTGGGAAGGGGGGTGGAGGCAATAGCATGATGGGAGTCGTAGTCACTGATATTGGTCACCCCCACAACTGGCCCATCAACACCACCCTGAACCATGCTCACATCACAGGGAGTGGAGAAGGACTCACAAGATGGCTGACACTGGCTACTGCTGTGGGGAGCACAAGGCCCTGCTGCCAACTGTGCACCAACAAACAGCAGGACACCACTGACTGACATCCTGAGAGACAACTTACACTCCCTGCAATGCAAGCACGTTCCATGGTGGGATAACTGACTGGGTGGGTGGGTGGGTGGGAAGGAGGTCTGGCTGTCAACCAAACACAATCAATGCAGACCATGTTCACACCCCAGAGAATACATAGAAATGCCCAAATAATGCAGGACAATGTGCCACACCAATATCAACCCCTGACTGTGACGACTTAGGACAATACAATGCACAGGCCCGCACCCCGAGGCACAGTCACAACTGTCAGGTGTGTCAACCACTGATGCCTGCAGAAACATGACATACATTGTTTGTGTCTCCCAAAAACAGGTGATGATAGGGACACAGCAGCAGACGCTGAGGAGTCCCAGTCCCAGGCTCAAGAGGATGCCGAGCTCACTGGCGTCGTACAGCCTCTGTCCTCCTCGGACGATGAAGAACAACCTGGCACATCCGGTGCAAGTCAACATGCTGCACCAGCAGGACCACCAGCTGCAGCACCAGCAGGTCCACCAGCTGCACCCCCTGCACCCACCCCTCCAACGACTGTCACCACGAATACCATCCCTGCCGACATGGACAGAATAAGGAACAACACCAGCGCAGTGACCCTGGACCAACCTGGGGCCATGGACACCACCACCACCACCAACCCCCAAGGTGGACCAGGGTTATCTGTGCGTGCAACTGCACACACTGCACATGTCAGCAGGGGTGGTGGGAGGGGTGGGAGACAGAGGTCGCTGCTTGCAGACGTTGCTGGTGTGCATGAAGACCCACAACTGGTACGCATAGCTGATGCGTACCAGTCCAGCACCGGAGAGCTCAGCCAGGTAGTGGGGCTCCTCAGAGACATCAAACAGCAGCAGGCTGCCCATCATGCCCGCTTGGACTCCCACATGTCCCACGTGGAGTCACACATGTCACGTGTGGACTCCCACATGTCCCGAGTGGAGTCCAAGTGGGATGTACTACATGAGATGACGGCGGTGCACAGGGACATTTTACAATGCCTCCGCCAGATGAACAGCAACCAGTCCACACCTCCCTGTGTGCCAACAACATCTGGTACCGAACAAACTGCAACTGCCACAGGGAGGGAGGAGGACTCTGGCGGAGAGTCCCCTGCACCGCAGCAGCCTGCACTTGAGGGCCCCCCCCCAAGAAGAGGGGTCGTCCGAGGAGGGGAAAGTGAGAGGCTGATGGCCAAGCGCAACTCCCAGGAAGCCTGAACCTGTTCTGGATTTTCGCCTTTGTGCACAGACTGTTCACCCTGTTGATGGCAACACTACTCCCACACATTGCATGGGGAGTACAAGTTGGAACAATGTGTCAGACAACTGTGGCCCGATACTGGGGATCCTGTCTACCTGGACTTTCTATTCATCTAGGAACTTGGGATTGCAAGATTCATGTACAGCACAATCCATCCTATGCACTATTATCACAGATGTATCACAATAAACACAATAATACACCATACTTGCCTCTGTCGTGATTCCAACGTGGGTGCTGTTATGGGGATGATGAACAGCAAAATTACACTGTGTATGCGAACTGCAACAGCAAGGACAACACAGGCATGTGAGTACAGGCAACGTGACACATATGAGGGAGACACACCACCAGGGCTACACAACACATACACACCTAGGCCATCTGACTCATTGCCTACACTGATGTTGCCAGGGAAGACGGTGCAATGCACAGACACCACACCCATTCCCAGTTGTAGTCAAGTAGCCCACAGGTGCAGTAAGCAAATGGCAGTCAAATGTGTGACCACAGACAACGCACATCACTAAGTGAAGCACAGGTTTATTACACAGTAGCAACATGCCGTAACCACTACAGATGCAAGGTAACCCCACCTGGTAGCGGGCACACAGTCAACAACTGTAGACGGAAGGAAGTCCATGGGTGTGGCGCACATCACCTGTAGGGACACAACAGCTACCAGCCTGGATGTGCAATCACGTCGTCGGTGGACACAGTTGACCAAACGAATCTGAAAGTACCCTGTGAAGGACAGAAATGACACACAGTCAAAAGCAATGCAGTACAGGACAGAACAGCAAAACTCATGCACAATACATGTTACAAGATACCCACCCAGAACCAAGTTAGCATGTCAACACTGTTGGGGAGTACAGCCCACCTGTCACCACACATCGCAACACACATCCTGTCAAGTAGCCCATGGACACACTCCAACAGCACCAGAGCACCACCCACACATCATGCCAACTCACATCATTGACATGACACCTCAGGATACTCACATTCAGCTAAAGAAGTTGGTGATGAGCTGTGTGCGGACATCACCATCACCATCATCATCATCATCGTCACTGTCATCGTGGTCCAGGCCAGGATCCTCCACAGGTGGCGGATGTTGGTCATCGTCATCCTGGATGAGAGGCAACTCCTTCCGCACTGCCAGGTTGTGGAGCATGCAGCAGACGATGATAATCTTGCACACTTTCGCAGGGGCATATGGGAGGGACCCTTCGGTCTTGTCCAGGCAGCGGAAGCGGCTCTTCAGGAGACCAAAGGTCCGCTCAATCACTCTCCTGGTCCGACCATGTGCCTCATTGTAGCGCATCTGGGCAGGTGTCACAGGGTTCCTGAGGGGTGTCAGCAACCACGGCATGTTGGGGTATCCCGAGTCACCTACGGACAGACAAGTGCACATCAGCTGACTTGGAAAAGTGGGCGGAATACTACAGATCAGATCACACACAATGGCACAAAGTCAGTACACACCGACAAGCCAGGCACGCTGGTTCTGCATCTGTGCCATCAACCTGGGGATGCGACTACTCCTCATCACAAAGGCATCGTGTGCTGAACCAGGGAAACGGGCACACACGTGTGTGATGGTCATGTCTGCAAGACACACCACCAGTGCATTGACCGAGTGGTAGTGCTTGCGGTTCCTGTAGGCCTGCTCCTGGGCCTGTGGTGGTACCAAAGCCACATGTGTCCCATCAATGGAGCCAATGACATGCGGCATCCTCCCCAGGGCATAAAAGTCACTCTTCACGTCAGTGAGTCGTCGCAGTCTAGGGAAATAGATGTACCGGTTCAGGAAGAGCAACATTGCCGCCAAGAAATCGCGGAGCACACGGCTGAACATGGTCTGTGACATCCCACCAGCAGACGCCACAGTATGTTGGAAGGTACCGGTGGCAAAGAAGTGTAGGGCTGCCATCACCTTCACCTTGGGGGTCAGCGCTGTAGGATACGGCCGGCCAGGCTGCAAATGTGGGGACAACTGCACTGCCAAATCCTCAATCAGCTGCCTGGTGAAGCAGTACCGTCGGATGCTGTCACGTTCCACCATCGTTGCCAGGTCTGGGAATGGCCGATGGACAGCAGGAGCCCTGCAGTGCAGAGGAGAAGTAAGCAAGATCGTCAGTCACCCCACATATGCGGCATTGAACACACTCAAGATCCCAACATACATCATCATGAGGCACAACTACATGAAGTGTGCAGTACCGGAACGACATGTATGGTACATACATGGCCAACATCTGTCAACACGGTCCTACAGGTGGCATCAATTTGTCCCAGGTTGGCCCATTGGATATCATGATGCTGTGTCACAGTCACCCCCCAGTGACATGTGAGGACAGATGTGCCCCAGGCACCACAGCTCAACGACAGGCACATTCCCAGGGACCCTGTAATGCCACATGGACACTGGCATCACCTGGAGTATCATGTGTACACCACAACAAAACAAACATGACCCCCACAGGTAGTGGCCACACTTGCCATGGCAGGAGAGCCATGGACGTCTGTGACACACACGCACAACATCAGAGTCCATGCACACACAACGTGGATGTGGAGACTGTCTCCCATTGTGCACATGAAATCAGAGACATTGTAAACACTACATGCACAAAGACTGTGGAGGGCCATCACTATTGTGCCACTGGGACACCCTGGCTCAAACATACCGTCCCACATGGGACTCACGGGGTATGTGACATGACATACACAAACACCACTGTGAAATGTGACCATGGCACATGCACAGATATGAACAGTTGCACATCACAGTGGTCACGTACACGTAACACCCAGGATCCTGTCCCCATTAACACGTGCACAGCCTGGGGGTGGCTGCCCACAGGTGACACCCACAGGACAACATGTACACCAACATACACACAATAGGAAATGCAGCCTTACATGCCTTATGATAAGGTTTGGACAGGCTGTCGTGATGTAGGTGTGCCCCTCACTCCCTGGGAGCTATCTGTGGCTGGCATATGTCCATCTGAGACAGGCATGCTGACATATGCCAGTCACATGTACAGTGATGCGTTGAACAGCAATGGACCGATCGGTGTCTCCGGCCGGCCCATTGCTTTCAATGTGTGCGGGTACGCGTTGTACCCCTGTGCGCGTTGTACTGCAATGGACCGATCGGTGCCTCCGGCCGGCCCATTGCTTTCAATGTGTGCGGGTACGCGTTGTACCCCTGTGCGCGTTGTACTGCAATGGACCGATCGGTGCCTCCGGCCGGCCCATTGCATTCAATGTGTGCGGGTACGCGTTGTACCCCTGTGCGCGTTGAACAGCAATGGACCGATCGGTGCCTCCGGCCGGCCCATTGCTTTCAATGTGCGGGTACGCGTTGTACCCCTGTGCGCGTTGTACTGCAATGGACCGATCGGTGCCTCCGGCCGGCCCATTGCTTTCAATGTGTGCGGGTACGCGTTGTACCCCTGTGCGCGTTGTACTGCAATGGACCGATCGGTGCCTCCGGCCGGCCCATTGCATTCAATGTGTGCGGGTACGCGTTGTACCCCTGTGCGCGTTGTACTGCAATGGACCGATCGGTGCCTCCGGCCGGCCCATTGCATTCAATGTGTGCGGGTACTCGTTGTACCCCTGTGCGCGTTGAACAGCAATGGACCGATCGGTGCCTCCGGCCGGCCCATTGCTTTCAATGTGTGCGGGTACGCGTTGTACCCCTGTGCGCGTTGAACAGCAATGGACCGATCGGTGCCTCCGGCCGGCCCATTGCTTTCAATGTGTGCGGGTACGCGTTGTACCCCTGTGCGCGTTGTACCTCAATGGACCGATCGGTGCGCACCCATTGACAATGGGCTTGCCTGGCAACGGACGCGTTTTCGAATATTCGAACGAGTCGGTTGCTGGAAAATCAGTTGGTCACCCACAACAATGTTGCAAAATCATGTATGTCATGAAGTTGAAATTTTGAAGGATGCTGTGGGCGTGTTTTGGTGCTGCTATTCCATGGATTGGCCAGATTCAGAAGATGCAAACGACTTGGACCTATCACTTTGGACACAAGGGACAGTATCTGCCTCTCCAGCACATATATATTGCTGCATGTTCCCCTGAGAGCCCACTTGCCTGCACTACATGCTCCAGGACGACATCTGCCACTGCACTGCTGCTGTCTCTGCCCCTCTGGACCCTGCAATGGCACGTACTGTGGAGAGAGCCCCAGCCTTCAGCCTTGAAGAGAACCAGGCCCTGCTGGACAGCCTACTTCCACAGTACAGCAAGCTGTATGGGACACCAGGGGAGCAGGTGAGTGTTCTGTGCACTGCCTTTCTGAATGTGCATTTTGTCTGACTAGCAAGGCTGAGAGTCAGCACACCACTGGCTAGCAGGCTCACTGAGTAGTTGTCACCCCCCATAGTGTGTAGTGACTTGCACTGGACAGGTATGGTGCAGTGACAGTGCTTCTGAACAGGGTTTTACTCCCCATGCAATGATACCATGTAGTGACTTCTGGAAAACTGTCCATGGGCAGCCGTGCACTGCCTGGGTACACCATGTGCCCCTGTGATTGCGACATGTATATGCAACTGTGTCATGCACGGATATGTTGCATGTGTAGTAATGGCCTTATCACTTTGTCATCCTGACAGGCTTCTGCCCATCGGAAGCATGAGATCTGGAAGGACATCTTCCGGGCTGTCCGGTCCGTGGGGGTCTACAAGCGCCGGATCCGCAACTGCCAAAAGAGGTGGCAGGACCTTCGGGGCTGGACCCGGAGGATTGCACTGGTCCAGCTGAAGCTGTCGCCTCCTCGCAGGAGGGGCGGAACACGGACCCTGACCCCCCACATGCTCAGGATCCTGGCGGTGGTCTTTCCAGACCTGGATGGGCAGCTGAAGGCCAGAGAGCAGCAAGGAGGGGGTGAGTCAAAGACTGCACTGTGTACTCTGTCTAACATGCTATGTGCCCTCCTCGGGCCAGGTTGAACTGCCACAGTACAGCAGTCATGTTGTCCAGGAGCCATGTCCCTCTATTGTGCACTGCCCACTCCTCATCTGATACCCAGGTGTGGCCCTTACATGCAGGGAATTCTGTCACTTAGGACTGTGTCCTTGCAGTTTGCTTGACTCAAGGTGGGAGACAGCATCTGTTTCCCTGACTCTGTGGTGGGCATCATGGGTGGGTCCATTGCTTACACAATGCCTGTATTCTGACATGTATTCAGCGTGTTACTTTGATCTGTGGTCCAATTGCTGAGCTGATCCACCACATGTGGCTGGGGTACCTGGCACACACCCATGCTGCGGGTGGGAACAATGTTTGGGCCCCAGGAGTATGTATATGACGTGTGTCACACATACTTAGCCAGCTGCCTACAGTCCAGGGCTCATCCCTCATTCATGTGGGGCTGGACAGTCATGCCTACTCCAGGCCATACAATACACTCTGTACTCCCACTCCCGTGTATCAGAGGACACATTGTGCACAGTGATTTGACCCCTCAGGTGTCTGCCTCTGTGTCAGTGTGCTGTGGATTAGTCGCCAGGACTGCTGTGGAGTTTCTTGGTAGGGGCTCAGCATGCCACTGGAGATGTGACCATAGGAGACGATACTTGTGTGACACATAGGTGTCTGATCAGCTGCCCATGCAGACTGGGGCATGTAAATGTGAAGTTCAGGCAGCTGTTCCCCATGCACAGCAGAGTGTGAGGGGCTCAGGTTCAGAGGGTAGTGTCACAGGTCTCCCATATGTCCAATAGGTATGACCTGGACAGATGAGGGTTAAGAGGATGTGTTGTGGGGGGGATGTACATGTGCACTTGTGCAGCTCCAGGACTTGCATTCCCCATGACCTACTATTGTGACACAGTGCAGAGTGTTGTTGTCTGGCTGCAAAGTCATACATCACTGAGCCAGTGATGTATGACTTTGCAGTCATGCCTCCGCCATGGCATGTGTCTACTGATTGGTGAGCCTGCAGGGGAGTGACATGTGCTACATGCACACCATAGTGGCGCTGGCTATCAGGACATGGGTGCATCATGGTGTCTGTCGCTGGTATGCATCACATGCATTTCCTATTTGACTCTGGGCATCCCTTACATCCGGAAACCTGTACTGACTCAGTGGCAAGAGCTGTGATGTGTCCACACCGTGTCCTCTGCACTGTCCAACTACTGTGTACTTGGTGCATGTGTCAACACTGGGGTGTTGCAATCCAACAGACACCAGACAGATGGGTGCAAGGCCATGTGGGATGTGAGTGCCATGCTTGGCATCAGACTGACAATTGACTTCTCCTGTTCAATTAGTGCACTTTTAGCAATGTACAACTAATGATGCCAGGGCTTGCTCTGTGATGTGCTGTGCTCACAGTGGTGTGTGCGTTATGTGCAGGTGACTGATGTCTGTCTGTTTCCCCATTGTTTGCAGATACATCCACGGCCACGGAAGGGGACAGCTCCACGGACCAGGAGGAGCCGGAGAGCCAGACTGGGTCAGCAGCCGAGGAGTGGTCGGAGGGACCCAGTGGCACGGAGGGCGAGGGGAGCCACACCGAGGAGTCCTCAGCAGCATCCACCTCAGCTGAGGACCAGAGCAACTCGGAGGATGACTCCCTTGTGGAGGCGGGTGTCAGCAGCCACCACACCCCAGCTAGTGTTGCTGTCCCCGCCACCACCAGCACCACCACCGCCCTCCCATCGGCTCCCATTCCCCAGGTCCGTGGAGGCTCCCATGTCCGGGAGCGTGTCTCCTTTGGGCCAGGCACCGCACCCCCTGCCCCTGTGTCCCCTGCTGCCCTGAGTGAGGAGTCTGTGTACCTCCTTCGCCAGCTCCATGTAGGGCAGACAGCCATGCTGAGTGTCCTCCATGCGCACACCGCGCTGTTGACTCAGCTGGTGTCGTTCATGGAGGGCATCTCATCGGGCATGTCTGACCTACAGAGGGGCAATAGGTCCATGGACTCCTCCCTGACGGCAGCAGTGTCCCTCCTCAAACGGTCCCTCACCCCTCCTGCCTCTGCTCCATCCACACTCCCCAGCACCTTACCCATCCCAGGCACACACACACTGGCACAGGCACACACCAGCACACACACATCCAGCACACTGACACACACGCCAATGACAAAACGCACACGCACGCACATTCAGGGGACTGAAGCCAGACTCACAGGGGATGGGGCCCTGGAACACACACACGCATCCACATGCACTGCGCAGTCCTCAGTTCCCTCTCCCTCCAAAGCACCCTCCCTTGCCTCACCTGCAACCCCAAAGTCACAGCAGCTCTTCCTCTGTGACCTCGGCCTCTTCCCCACCGATGAAGCTGCTCCAGCATCCCGGGGGAAGAGGAAGCCCACCCACACGGAGCAGAGTGCCCCTCGCCCCCGGACACCCTCCCCCAGGCGCAGACGGACTGAGGCCCCCACCCGCAAGTCCCCCCGGAGTGCTAAGAGCAAGACCCCGCCACCGCCCTGCAGCTCAGGCACAAGGTCTCCGTCCTCCATCCCTCAGGCCCCCACTGCACAGGTGCCCCCACCACACCCTGCCCCAGGTTCCCCCACCCACAGATATACCATCCCCAAGATGCTCCGGCCTTCTCCCCCTGCCACTTGCTCTCCCAGCACCACACCCCCCGCTGCGCTTGTCTGTGCCACTGATGTGGTGAGGGTGTCCTCCCCTCTGTCCAACCCACCTTGCCTGTTCCCCATTCTCCTCCCCTGGAGGTAGGCACTGCAGTGGAGTCCACTACCGCCCTGTCTGACTTGGGCACTGCAGTGGCGGACCTGTCCACCCCATCTGCAGGGTCCACTGCAGTTGTGCCGGCACCCACGACATCTGTGTCATGCCCCCCAGTTGTGCCGGCACACACCATGTCAGACACCTCCACTGCAGTTGTCAGTGGCTCTCCAGCACCCACCACCCCTTCCCTGACTCCCCCTGGTGAGCCCTGATCCTGTCCCTGCGGTGCCTGGCCTGCCCCCCGGTTGCCCCTCCTAGTGGATTGTCCCTGGTATTGTGCAGGCATGCGTAGGGTGACATCTGCCAGTGTCACCCTGTTTGAACTTTGACAATGGACTGGCCATTGGCCTTTGCTCTAATTTCTTCTGGACGTCGTTATCAACTCAACACATATGCTGAATAAAGCAACTTTCTTTTCTCTAGTGCTCATGCTTCAGATGTACATGTTGTTGGTGCAGCTAACCATGCCCTTGCTGCAGTGATGGTGATATCTGGTCTCATGATTATGAAGTGTTACTGTGCAGGAACCCATGTGGTCCAGGGGGAATGTGTCCTATCATGTGGTGTATCCATGTCATCAATAGCAGCATCTGAGGGTGTCATGTGTTCAGTATTTGGCAATGGGTTTCCTACTTACATTGGCAATTTCATATCTGTGGCTTCCACCCCTGCACATCTGTTGTGCCTGCCATCGTTGCATTTGTCTACTTCCCTGACCGTGTTGCCATCTCCAGTGGACATGCAGGTTTGGGCATCAATGGGGAGGGACTCATCCGTGTAGTCAGTGCAACATTGCTATACAAGTGTGTTGGATCTGTGCTGATGATTCCGTTGGCACATCCATGACCAGGCTGATGTGATGGGAGCCCTCATTTGGTGCTAATTGTTGATTGTGTGACCAAGTGCTCAGCTGACATGATGGGGCCCTACTGAGGCAACATATGGCACAGCTTTCCTCACACAGGAGTGGAGTCCCCTCATGGCAGTGTGTACACGTGTGACATTGCCTGCGCCCAAGGTGTGTGTTGTATGTGCATGTCTGTGTGTTCACTTCCATTCATCTGCGCATGCTGTGATCCCTAGTGTTGTACCTGTTTGTGATGCTTGCTGACTTGAGCTATGTTCCCCCAAAGTCTTCTCCCTGTGTTCTCTGTGATGTGGGTGCATGGCACATTACTGGTCATCAGGGTGTCACCCATAGGTGTGTTTGCTGTCAGGGCAGAGTTTGTGTGCTGACGCAGATGGGTCACAGTCAGGTTTCCCTTTGGCACTTGTTGTTTGCCCCTGTCATGTGATTTCCAGTTTGTGTTATCTTTCAGTGATTGTGACACGTTGTGTGTGTGACTGCTGGCACTCCTTAGGGTCCGGGCTGCAATGTTGGTTGTTGTCTATGTGTGTTCTTTGTGGGTGACCTTGGCTTCTTCATTGGTGTGTGACTGTGGCTGGGATCCCATTGGTCGGTGTGGTATTGCCGTCATGTCCATGTACAGCGTAGTGTGCAGTGTGTCAGACATTCAGGAGTCTTGTTGAGTGTCCATGTGTGATGTGTTTCTACACCTTGGTTCCCACCCACCACCCTGGAATAGTCATGGGTGCATGTGCAATGTCACCAGTGCATGTGTACTTCACTGCTGCACATTGTTGGAGGTCGAGGGGTGTGGTCTTGAGTGTGTGCAGATGAGAGTTGTTGCCCGGCTAGTCCCCTGCCTCCATGTTGGCCTTGGCTTACTGGCCATGCTGATTGATTTGTGCTTGTGTAGGTGTGATGGTAGTTAGTTGCTCAGGACACCTGACTGTGGTTCACAGTGTGAACGACATTTAGCTTTGTCATCACAGTGGTATTTTTATTCAGCCCAGGGTCACCACATTGTGGGGGCCCTGGGGGTGGTGCTGTGGTGTGTCTGTGACTTGCTGTGTCAGTTGTTGTTCCTACGTGCCTGTGTGACATGTGTGTTTTGTGCTCCCTCTCACCTGTCAATGCCTGCTTGCCCACATAGGGGATTTGGATCCATGAGTTAGCTTAGTGTGGCAGTGTATGCACATCTGTATGATTGGTATTCAGCTCTCCTCATGTGTTGTGTTGTTGCCTGGGGACACTGGCACCCCCACCCCTCACCTGCTGTGTATGATGACAGTGTTGGTCTGCCTGTTTGTGTTTGTGCATCTGCACCACTGCATTGGCATATCTTGGGTGTGCCATTGGCTGTATGTTGTTTGGTGTGTTTCCCCTGCTGTCCCTGGGACTCCTAGGTCATCGGTCAGCACAGTGATCATGGTTTGTGTGTCCCATTGCTGCCATGGTATGGTATCTGTTCACCTCACATCTGCTGTCTCCACAGGGTATCTGCATTTGTGTGCCCATTGGTGCAAATATGTGGTTCTGCATTCTGATGGTCACTTCTGTCATTGTGTCATTGATGACTGTTGACGGTCTCAGCCCCCATGGGTGTTGTTTGTCTGCACATGGCCAAAGGAATGTTTCATTTGCACTGCAGTATTTGGCTCCCCCAATTTATGTTGCAATGGGACACATACACTACTTTGCCACAGATGAGTTTTTGGTTCTGTGACCAGGAATGATCCATGCAGTTTGGCAGTTGCAGCTCTTTCTTTGTCAACAATTACCTTTTGGTCACTGTGATGATGAGGGTGTAGACCCCATTGCCACAATGGTCAAAATGTGCTTCAGCTATGGACCCCACACTTGCCTTTTGGTCACTGTGATGATGGGGGTTTAGACCCCATTGCCACAATGGTCAAAATGTGCTTCAGCTATGGACCCCACACTTGCCTTTTGGTCACTGTGATGATGGGGGTTTAGGCCCCATTGCCACAATGGTCATGGGCTGCTTGCATTGTGGGTGCCACACACATATATGTGTGGCACATGTGCTAGGGGGTCACATTGTATGTTCAATGTCATGTTCGGTGTTGTAGGCATTTGACACAGCCTGCTCACACGCTTGTCATGGTGGTGGGGGGATGTCTTAATCTTGCATTCCCTAGGTTGTGGTGTGCTTGTTGTGTCATGCATTGTCCATCCTATGAGTGGGGGTGGTAGTAGTGGTAGGCATCCAGCCCCCTGGCTAAGGGTGGTAGTAGTGGTAGGCTTCCAGCCCCCTGGCTAAGGGTGGTAGTAGTGGTGGGCATCCTGCCCCCCTGGGTGAGGGTGGTAGTAGTGGTAGGCATCCAGCCCCCTGGCTAAGGGTGGTAGTAGTGGTGGGCATCCTGCCCCCTGGCTAAGGGTGGTAGTAGTGGTGGGCATCCTGCCCCCCTGGGTGAGGGTGGTAGTAGTGGTGGGCATCCTGCCCCCTGGCTAAGGGTGGTAGTAGTGGTAGGCATCCAGCCCCCTGGCTAAGGGTGGTAGTAGTGGTGGGCATCCTGCCCCCCTGGGTGAGGGTGGTAGTAGTGGTGGGCATCCTGCCCCCTGGCTAAGGGTGGTAGTAGTGGTGGGCATCCTGCCCCCTGGGTGAGGGTGGTAGTAGTGGTGGGCATCCTGCCCCCTGGGTGAGGGTGGTAGTAGTGGTGGGCATCCTGCCCCCTGGCTAAGGGTGGTAGTAGTGGTGGGCATCCTGCCCCCCTGGGTGAGGGTGGTAGTAGTGGTGGGCATCCTGCCCCCCTGGGTGAGGGTGGTAGTAGTGGTGGGCATCCTGCCCCCCTGGCTAAGGGTGGTAGTAGTGGTAGGCATCCTGCCCCCTGGCTAAGGGTGGTAGTAGTGGTGGGCATCCTGCCCCCCTGGGTGAGGGTGGTAGTAGTGGTGGGCATCCTGCCCCCTGGCTAAGGGTGGTAGTAGTGGTGGGCATCCTGCCCCCCTGGGTGAGGGTGGTAGTAGTGGTGGGCATCCTGCCCCCCTGGGTGAGGGTGGTAGTAGTGGTGGGCATCCTGCCCCCCTGGCTAAGGGTGGTAGTAGTGGTAGGCTTCCTGCCCCCTGGCTAAGGGTGGTAGTAGTGGTGGGCATCCTGCCCCCCTGGGTGAGGGTGGTAGTAGTGGTAGGCATCCTGCCCCCTGGCTAAGGGTGGTAGTAGTGGTAGGCATCCAGCCCCCTGGCTAAGGGTGGTAGTGGTGGTAGGCATCCAGCCCCCCTGGCTAAGGGTGGTAGTAGTGGTAGGCATCCAGCCCCCTGGCTAAGGGTGGTAGTAGTGGTAGGCATCCTGCCCCCTGGCTAAGGGTGGTAGTAGTGGTAGGCATCCAGCCCCCTGGCTAAGGGTGGTAGTAGTGGTGGGCATCCTGCACCCCTGGCTAAGGGTGGTAGTAGTGGTGGGCATCCTGCCCCCCTGGGTGAGGGTGGTAGTAGTGGTGGGCATCCTGCCCCCCTGGGTGAGGGTGGTAGTAGTGGTAGGCATCCTGCCCCCTGGCTAAGGGTGGTAGTAGTGGTAGGCATCCAGCCCCCTGGCTAAGGGTGGTAGTAGTGGTGGGCATCCTGCCCCCTGGGTGAGGGTGGTAGTAGTGGTGGGCATCCTGCCCCCTGGCTAAGGGTGGTAGTGGTGGTGGGCATTTGGCACCCCCTGGCTAAGGGTGGTTGTGGTGGTTGGCATCCAGCCCCCTGGGTTGGGGTGGTGGCGCGCATTGAGGCCCCTGTGTGCATATGTGGCATTGGTGATGGGCATCCCGCCCCTATGGTGCTGCTGTTGCAAGTATATTCAGATTCCCCGTGTATGTGTGTGATGTGTCGTGTACGTGTTGTATGTGTTTTGTGGTTGGTGTCTGACTTACCTTCTGCGCCGTACGCGTCCGTGCCTGTTCCGGTAGTAGATGTAGAATATTGGTATGATCGGGACGAAGGGATTCATGGTTGGTTCGTGTCGTTCGTCCTTCTCGTTGCTTCGCGTCGTCCTCGTCGCTTGGCTTCGTCCTCGTCGCTTCGCTTCGTCCTCGTCGCTTCGCGTCGTCCTCGTCTGTGCTGTGTTCGTCTCGTAGCCGTGGATCGTGTTGTGGCGCGATTCGGAGCTTATGTGCGCCTCTCCCGGATGCTTTGACGTGCCGTGCGTAGCGACGGGTTCGGCGCGTACGGAAAGCGCATCGTACTTGTCCGGCCGGACGGGGCTGCATTTTCCCTTCCGTGCGACTCGATTCGGCGTTTCCGGATTCGCCTCGGTCGGAGAACAGGACCTGGTTTGGGTGAGTACGGCTCGGCCGGAATTTTTGCTGTTGTGCGCATCGTACTTGCTCGTTCGGTGTGCTGTACGGATCGGTCGGGAAACTGGCTTTCGCATGGCTTTTTTCCCGACCGAATAGTATTGGGTGCGCCTCCGACCGAGATCGGAATCGGCCCCATAGTCCCTAATATAACACCTACAGCCCTCCGTAGCTTTTAGGTATTATGACAACAGACGAGTAACCTTCTGCAGTGTGATTTCCTTACCACACTCTTCAAAATTCCATTCCCGGGATTCCCAGGTATCTCTGTACCTGTACTTCCAGACAACATAGAACAGGACACTAACTTTTCATGTTAAGAACATATAGTCAATAATCAATAATCAATAATCACCAAACTAATCAATAATAACCATAATTCTGCTACCAGAAAAACTGATCCAGCGCGAAGAGGCCAGGGTTAGATATTTTACACAAAAACTGAATTTTTCAATGGGCCCATATACATTTATCCAAATATGATCATTTTCATTCCCTGGCCAATTCCGCTGGAAGGGTCAAGTTTTATAATTCACTTAAGTTCTGATTAGTTATTTCCCTGTAACCACAAATCAATTACAGTATCATTTCAATGTCTAACTAATCTTCACAAATCAACACTCTTCCTCTGGTCGATGGACCATTAGTTGAGTTAGTTGATGGTGATATTAACAACTTCTTAACTAAAATTCTCAGTGAAATAACCACAGACTTTGAATAATAATAATAATAATAAGTTTATCTAAACTTTCAGTCATTAAGTTGAACGCTCATCAACTATAGGTACACAGTGCAAACTCCATCTTTCTTAAGTGGGAGAGAGAACAATCATATAGCATAATACATTCAATTACACAAGCTCATTCAACAAAAATTAAACGCATAAGAGTGGATAGATGTAGAGACAAAAGGCACATTATAATACATTTGCAAAGAAATATGCAAATTTTGGATAGAATGACATTTACCTAATAAAGATGACTCGAAAACCACCCCTCTGGCCAAAGGACTGGTGGGGGTCCCCTGACTTAGGATCAGGAGACAAAGATTATAGGATAGGATCAGGACAGGTCTGATACTTACTAGACTTCTCTACAAACCCGACGCACCAGGGCGATTCCCTCTCTTACACTCTCTCCCTCCTCGATATTCTTCCGCAATCTTCAAATCTAATCAGGCAGTAGTCTGGATCTTCCGAGTCTGCTCTTGTCTCTCTCTCTCTCTCTCTGCTCTCTCGTGCTCATCTCCCAGCAGCAGTAGTTCTCTCACAGCTCGATCGAATCATCTCTCTCTTACTTAACTCAAGTCACTCTAGTTATAGTCTTTATTTTTCATGTCCCACCCTCAAGAGTTGCAAATTTTACTAAAATACGGAATATGATTGGACGGGGTTAGGGGAGTCTTCATCACACCAGGCTGACGTATTCATTTTTATTAGTAAAACCTATTGTTTGCTAACCCTTCCCCTTTAACTCATTCATATATTTGGTTTCACATGCATATTTTGTTGCAAATGCCGTAATTTATTTAATACAGACTTCATAGATGAGCGATACATCTTCTTCTTTTCCCATCCCTTCTGTCCTTGGATCTTGGCAGTCATTCAGCTCTCTCTCCTCACCGGGTCATTTCATGGATTCATTGGGCATGTGTAGCTTTCGCCATTTTCTTTTTCAGTCATGGATTAGCAGGCCCAAATGCACACTATTAATAAAAGAATCATAAACAGATGTTATTTTCTTAAACATGTAATTCTCACTGTTCACCACCCACTTCTACTCTATCCCATGTAATTATTATTACTCTTGGGCAAAAGCGTTAATAACAGCAGCTTTCTTTTAAATCAAGCAAGCATATGCCGGGCATGCGGTACCTCAAGACCGCGTTTTGGTCTTTCTTGCGCATGCGTGAGGTTTTCCCTCTCAAAGCGAGTTAGTCACGTTATTTCTGCGTAATTCGGGTTTGCACATGCGCAAATCGTTTTTGCAAGATAAAGCGGGTTTTAATCGTGTTGCATTTTATTTCTCATTAGTTTAAGCATGCGTAAGCTTTTTCTCCCGTGTATCTGTGTCTGGTGTATATTAGTTTTGTCTCATCTACTAATTTAATGATTTGTGAAAGTTAATGGAGGATTCATTCGAGCAAGTTTCATTTTTCTCAAATCCTTGCTCCATCAGGTTCATTTAGTGACTTTTGTGGTTCACCCTGACGAGGGTTGTGGCAGTTGCCTGAGAAGGGTCCGCACCCTCCTCAACCAACAACCCAATTTCTCAGACTCTTATACCCAAAAAATGCCATAGAGGGGAATCTACAGAGATCAAGATTGCTACACATCTAAACAGCTTATGAACTGGAAGTCAGTGGGAATAACTACAGTGGGAGACATGTCATGAGGGCTCCTTGGTACCATTTGAATCACTGTAGCAGATTACAGGCTCCCAACCGTGCAGTTTCTGCAATATAGTGCATTGTGGGAAGGATTATGACGAAAGTGGAGAGTTAGGGATGCCAAATTCCAGACCATGAACTGCTACATCTTCTCTATATATTTCGAGATGGCAGAAGGTTAATATCCTGGCTTCACGGGGTTTATGGAATATGACAGGAATATCTTTAGCTGGGTTGCAGAATACATTGGAGCCAGACTTTGGAAGGGTGCTTAATAAATCGGAATGGTCCTGAATACTGGTTTATTCCCATAAATTGTCAAGAAATGCCAGGTTCAAATATATCAAATGTAACTTTTTAAACACAGCGTATATGACTCCAAAGAAAATTCATTGCATATTCCCCACTCTGAGCTCTGGTTGCCCACGATGTAGCTGAACAGGGGCAGATTTTTGGCCCAATGTGTGGGGCTGCCTGGAAATTATGAAGTACTGGGGTGAAATAAGCTTGAAAAAATATCTGGGCAGAGAGGCCTATAGAATGAACAATGCTGTGTGCTGGGGCTCTTTCTCCAGCTGCAAGGTGGGGGAGCCTGCAACACATGTTCGGATCACGCACTCCGATGGAGGGCTTAAGTGGTTCCTCCAATAGCCAAGTGGAGAGGAGAAATCGTGAAATGGGTGGGGGCGGAGAGGAGAGTGCTCTATGCCGAGGAAAATAGAGGTCTCTCTGAAAATACCCATTACTGCATTGCAGGGTCCTAGTCACCCAGAACCTTAGCATAGCAATAACATATACCATTTGTATGATAACATGACATCGTTTCCAGAAAGGTAACAGGTTTGTGAAAAGGGGAGTTTTTATGTCCCTTGGCCGGAGTAAATCTCATACCATTTCCAGGGTAGGAAAGGTCAGCTTCCAGTTTGTGAATGCTTACAGTTTTTTTAACAAACTTACGAGGCAAGCCACGACTTTTAAAGCCCAATTCTCACCACTTGAGTGGGAATTGCTGCTGCAGATTTCTACTTTTTCATGGAAGAGAAATGCACAGTAGTAAATGCATTTTTGCATTCACGGAATCCTTTTGTGTATTCAGGAATGGAATACCGAGAAAGAATAAATAAGGTATTTTCGGCTGTAAACTATGTACAGGGCCGAAAATACCACTGTGCATATGATCCCCAGTGTATGCAAGGCATAGACACGTGCAGCTATCTGAAAATACGCGCTCAAAGAATGTTTCCCTTTAAATTAAACAGTGTGGTACAATTTCTACAGCATACGAGCCCGCTTGTGCCTTTGACACATGAGAGCTGCTGCTCAGGACTGCATCTCGGCATTCGGGAGACATCTCTCTTCACCTCACAATATTCCCAGCGAGATCCGTGACACAGAAGGAGGTGCGGAGTGAAGACCACACTGACCTCAGCGGTGGTCAGGCGCTCGTGAAAGTCTGAGTCCCAAATAAACTATGTACAAAAAGGAGAATCAATAGAATAAACAAAAAATATATAATAGCTTTTTACTAGACACCTTAATAAAGGCAAGAATTGGTAACCCATGTCAGGCATAAAGGTTTAAACATTTTTGTAAGTTAGACATTCATGCGGGTTCACGTGTATTTCATTCACGCACATGCATAGTAAATTGGTTGCGCACATTAGGTGCTAAGTTTATGTCACTCACATACATTTGAGATTCATGCTTCTTGTGCTCGCCATATCATCTTATAATGTAAGCATTGCATAATACTTGGGCTAAGAAAATGCACCAATTTACAAAGTAATTTCAACATTACTCTTCTCTCCCCGATAACAGCTTTGGGTCTCATCCGTGCCACCCTTTCCAAGACACATTTTGAAAAAACTCCATGACTAAATGCCATTCAAAACCCTTTCCACACAATTTGCTAATCTGGGAAAATATCTTGAATTGTGTGCACCAAATGTACATTGACAATGGTCCGGCCCCTAACTTTTCAGTGCCCATTTGGAACATACATGTGTGAAATGTATCTTATGTTATATTGATTTATAGAGCACCAATGTTACCCTGAAGTCTATCCGGGTGTTAACACGTTCCCGAAAACAGTTGTTAGTTCACAATTCTTTGCACAGATTATAATACACATTTGCTCACGCAAACAATTTGGGCACATACATTGGGCCTCATTTATGAGGCCCCTTGCGCCGCCTGAGCGTCACTTTTTGTAAAGTTCCGTGGTGCAGGAGCCTGCTCCATATGTAGAAGGCAGCACTAAGCCACTTTTTTTGGCTTAATGCTGCCTCGTAAATATCGTTCCCTTTAACACAGTTTTCTGGTTTAAGGGACGTACAATGAGTGTTGCTGGGGGTGTTCCCAGCAACATCCATGGCTTTTTGACACTGCCCCAGATTTACAAGAAATCATCAATCTGAGGCAGCGCCAAAAATGTATGCCTCCCCAGGAGAAGCGTAAGGGAGGCAAAACGAGGACAAATATCTTTATTCCTCACACAAAGAAAGAGAAAAAAGCCTCTTGTTTCCCTTCCTGCACAAAAATAATCATCCCCGTAATGCAGGCACCCTTGCACCATGGTTCAAAAATGCCTGCATTTGCTCACAGCAGTCCATTGTGCGCCAGTGCAGCAGAAAAGGACAGGAATGCGCCATATCTTATTTGATAAATACAGCGCATTCCTGCCCTTTTCTTTTGCTGTAGGGCAGCGCAGCAGGAAGGCATGCAGCGCTGCCCTGCGGCAAAACCTCATAAACGAGGCCCATTATTCCTAAGCATGGAATCAATGTATTCAATAGAACTATGCACTAGACATCTTCGAAATGCAAATTTGACATACCCTGGAAAAAGATTTAGGATCAATTTTATATCATCATGCTCCAGTAATTATGTGCAATAAGAAGAAACATGAATGCGCCACTGTTGAACCTTTTACTCAACAACGTTGGTCAAGTACTATTGTTGCAATAATATGATACAAAAAGGGTAAGAAACAAACTAGGCCTATTATATGCTGTTTAATTAACCCTAAAGGCACCATGACATCTAGATGGTCATCAACATGTCACTTCATTAAATGAGCTTATGTAGGAAAATGTGTGCAGGGATTTACACTTTATGTTTTGGAGGAAGATAAAAATAGTTTCTTAATTTCTCAAGTCCTCCGGCTTGACATCATACCCAACAATGGCGCCGCCTGCTCCCCACTTTTAACGCAAGCTATGTATGGGGTATTGAATTGCATTGCAACTAAGAGCCTCATTTATGGGGTTTTAGCGTAGGCAGCGCAGCAAGTTACCTTGTTGCACTGAACTGCGTCAAAGTAAAAGGGAACAAATGCACTATATTTATCCAATACGATGCATTCCTGTCCTTCCCCCTGCGCTGCAGCCTAACACTAATGTAGGCACCCTTGCACCATGGTGCAAGGGTACCGGTTTTGTCGTCAGGATCCTGAGAAGCATTTTCCTCTTTCCATGTGTGCTGCAAGATGCAGCACACATGGAAAGAGGAATAAACAAGGAGAAATAAAGTTATTTCTCCTTGTTATGCCTCACCTCTGGAGGCTTAAGCTTTAGGCGCATCCCCAGGTTTACATGGTCTTATAAATCTGGGGAAGCGTCAAAAACCATGGTTGTTGTGTGAGAACACCCATTGCAACGCCCATGGAACACCTCCTGAGCGCAGAGTCAGGCAACGCAGCGATTTGCTCTGTCTTGCCTTACTCCATATCTATAAGGCCATTCAAAGCCACACAAAGTGGCTTTGTGTGGCCTCATAGATATAATTTCAAGGTTTGCCCAGTCGGAGCGTCACAAAAAGTGGTGTTACAGTGGCGCAAGAGGGTCATAAATATGCCCCTGTATTTATATACCACTTTGTGCACCTGATGAAATGCCAGGGTGCTTTTAGTGAATGGGTTGCGTGCTCGATTCCTGTCCCGAGCAGGATAAAAAAGCACCACAGACACCTCCTTATCCAGTGATGTGGGGATATCTTGAAAGTCAGCTTATGTGCAATGCATAAGAAAATCCTTTCTACTTCAAAAGTATGAGAAAACGGATCCAAGCACTTATATTCTAGTTTTCAAAAGGCCCATAGACCAAAAAATAATATGCAAGAAATATATTTCAATGTTTTCTCACAAACGCAAGAGGCCAAGCATTCCTCTGCCGTGGTCAGGAATTCCACCCTATTCCAATCTAGCAGGCCCCATCTGTCTCCACTTCTGAAAAGAACTGACGACTCATCTTTTCAAGCAAGACCTCTTTTATTTATCCATTTATTTATCCAGTGTTTTATAATTAGAACTTGACCCCAGGGGCGTTTGAGCAAATGCAAAAGGATCCATGTAGAAACATAAGTGTTAGATACAAGGAAATAAACAATACAAATCATTGGAGAATATATGTCATATCAGGGGAGGGAAGAAAGTGAGACCACTCCAGGGAGAGCCAAGCACAACAGTATATGGGGTCGGAGAGGTTGGCAAGTGTAATGAAAGCTAAAGGCCACATTTACAAGGCAATTGGGCCGCCGGTGGGTCACCTTTTTTTTACGCTCCAGTGGCGCAGTGTGCCTCCCCATATTAACAAGGCCACGTAAAGTCACCCTGCATGACTTTTCATGGCCTTGTAAATGTGGACCCCTTTCATGCATTACTCTATATGAAAGGGGTGTTCCACAGGTGTTGCAGTGGGTATTCCCATGCAACATCCATGGAAAAAAGTTTTGTAAAGCTGGGAATGTGTCAGAATCCTACGTCTCCCTAGGGGAGGCATAGAAGTGGTGCAAAGAGGAGATATACTTCTATTTCTCCTCATTGTTTCCTCTTTCTATGCGTTCTGCATTTTGCAGGACACATAGAAGGAGGAAAATGCCATCAATGATTGTTTTTGAGCAGAAAGGTGTCCCTTTCTGCAAAAAAACAATCATCCCCGTAGCTAGACATTCTTGCAACATGACTCAAGGGTGCCTACACTGGTGTATGGCAGCCAATTGTGTGCCAGCACAGGGGAAAGCACACAGTCGCGTCCCTGTGCTTTTAACCCCTTTGCTGCTAGGCCTTTACCCCGTGCTAAACCTTTTTATTACTATTTGGTGTAGTTATTGCTTAAGCCCCGTAACTTTTTGTCCACATAAGGCATCCATGCCAAAACTATGTCCTTTTCTTCCAATATCCTGGGGATTGTAAAGGTACCCAGGTTTTGTGGATTGCCCTGAAGGGGACCAAGAACTTAGCCAAAATACAACTAAATTTTGTTTTTTTAGGAAAAAGGAGAAAAAAGCGCTGCAGAAGAAAGCATCTGTTTTGTTCCCTGCAAATGGTATCAACAAAACTTTTGCAGTGCTAAAATCACTATCTTCCCAGCTTTCAGGAACAGAAAGACTTTAGTCAAAAAACCAAAATTTTGCACACAGTTTTGGCATTTTTGTGGGACATAGCCTATTTTTCCTGTTTTTTGTGCTTTCAACCTCCTTTCAGTTAGTGGTAGAAATTGGTTTGAAACCAATAACGGATTCCAGAACGCTATACATTTCTGAAACGTAGACAAAATTATGAATTCAGCAAGAGGTCATTTGTGTAGATCTTTCAAGGTTTTCCTATAAAAAGTAACAGTTGAATTAAATAATATTGAAATTGAGTTGAAAAAAACCAGTCATTTGTGCCTACATTTTAACCTGTAACTTCTTCTAAGTATGGCAGATTTTTTAAACCAATGTATTTCTGAAATGGGAGCAACATTTGTAGTTTAGAAGCAGTGGTTGTTTGCACATCTCCAAATTTGTGGGTACCCATACTATCATGTGAATTAGAGGGCATTTTTCAAAATGACGTCTTTTTTACACACTGTCTTACATTTGGAGGGCAGAAATGTATAGAAAGTCAATTGATAATAACACTTGTTCTAATTTTCTATGTTCCCCTAAGTCTCTCGATAAAAATGGTACCTCACTTTTGTGGTTAGGCCTAGTGCCTGAGACAGGAAGCCGCCCAAAATGCAACATGGACGCATCACACTTTTCCACTGAAAACTGACCCTCTTTTTGCAATGAGCCTACCTGTGGATTTTGATCCTAGCTCAGC